>SJYX01005307.1:43689-118875 GCA_006410675.1 Oreotragus oreotragus
CAACAGACTGGTTCCAAATAGGAAAAGGAGTACATCAAGGCTGTATATTGTCACCCTGCTTATTTAACTTAAATGCAGAGTACATCATGAGAAATGCTGGGCTGGAAGAAGCATAAGCTTGAATCAAGATTGCTCGGAGAAATATTAATAATCTCAGATATGTAGATGACACCACCCTTACAGCAGAAAGTGAAGAAGAGCTAAAGAGCCTCTTTATGAAAGTGAAAGAGGAGAGAGAAAAAGTTGGCTTAAAGCTCAACATTCAGAAAACGAAGATCATGGCATCTGGTCCCACCACTTAATGGCAAATAGATGGGGAAACAGTGGAAACAATGGCTGACTTTATTTTTTTTTTTTGGCTCCAATATCACGGCAGATGGTGATTGCAGCCTTGAAATTAAAAGAGCCATACTCCTTGGAAGGAAAGTTATGACCAACCTAGACAGCATATTAAAAAGCAGAGGCATTACTTTGTCAACAAGGGTCCATCTAGTCAAGGCTATGGTTTTCCTAGTAGTCATGTATGGATGTGAGAGTTGGACTATAAAGCAAGCTGACTGCAGAAGAATTGATACTTTTGAACTATGGTGTTGGAGAAGACTCTTGTGAGTCTCTTGGACTGCAAGGAGTTCCAACCAGTCATTCCTAAAGGAGATCAGTCCTAGTTGTTCATTGGAAGGAGTGATGTTGAAGCTGAAACTCCAGTACTTCGGCCACCTCATACGAAGAGTTGACTCATTTGAAAAGACCCTGATGCTGGGAAAGATTGAGGGCAGGAGGAGAAAGGGACGACGGTGGATGAGATGGTTGGATGGCATCACTTACTCAATGGACATGGGTTTGAGTAGACTCCTGTAGGTGATGACGGACAGGGTGGCCTGGCGTGCTGTGGTTCATAGCGTTGCAAAGAGTTGGACATGACTTAGTGACTGAACTGAAATTGACTGATGCACATAATACTCTTCCTTCACATTTTACATTCAAGGATGTAATCTGATGTTGCTTCCTCAGAAAGGGCTTCTGTGACCCTCCCCACACAGATTCATCTTTATTACCTATCTCCTTTATATTTTCTTCATAGCATGTTTCCTAACATGAAATTATCCCACTTATTTGCTTTCTTATTTACGTGTCCTCCTTCAACTTTACAGTATCATGTAAGCTCCAGGAAAGCAAAAAACTTGTTATTCTTATTTACTATTTTATCTCTAGAAAAACAAAATAGTATTAATCACTAAGCAGCTGCTTAACAAATGTTTGTTTTTTGAATGAATAAACATGAATCCTATTCTGGAGTAAGTTGCCTGTGAGAACTTGCAAGCAAGAAGAGGATTTTCCTTTTTCCCCCCTCTCAAACATTACTTAAGAACTTGCTGAATATGTCCTATATAACTATTTATTATAGAAAATTTAAAAAGGTGTAAGATAGCTTTTGCAATTCATTGCAAGTTAAGAACTTAGAACACACTTGTAGTGCCAAAATATGAACACAAGAAATGATAAACAAAACAGTGGCATACGTGGTAGACAGAAGATAACACAGATAGAAACACAATGAAGGGTTTGGGTAGAGCTGAATTTGCTAAGGAAAACTTATGCTGAGGATCGGTTAGGAGCTAGAACACAAAGAATACATAAGATTTTAATATGAACTTATTTACAAAACATAAAAAGACTCAGAAACATAGAAAACAAGCTTATGGTTACTAAAGGGGAGTGTAGGGGTTAGGGAGAGATAAATTAGGAGTTTGGGATTACAATATACACAGTATTATACATAAGACAGGTAAAAAATAAGGACCTACTTTATATAGCAGAGGAAACTATACTCAGCATCTTGCAATAATCTATAGAGGAAAAATATCTGAAAGAGAATAAATACTTGTATAGGTCTATGTATATACTGGATTACTTTCCTGTATACTTGAAAATAACTGGAAGCCCAATACAACAACATTGTAAATTAACTATACTTCAGTAAAAAAGAAATCACTAAAGCAAGTTGAATAGGTTTGGAGAGCAAGGGATAATCATGGCGTAATGTGCTAAGTGATTCAATTAGGTTGTGACTGTGGAAAGGAAAGGAGAGGGAAGGAAAGCAAAAAGGGGACATTTGAAAGCAAGTGTGGGCCTCAACCTTTTTCCCTTTATCTCTGTACCCTTTCCATGAGCTATGTTTCTGGCTTTAATACCTCAGCGAAGAGTTTGCCCAAGACCATGTCTATCCTTCCTGCCTCTCCTCCAAATTCACACCCTGTATTGTCATTTGCATGTCATCGTCTTTACACTGGGCTTCCCAGGGCACAACTGGTAAAGAATCTGCCTGCCAATGCAGGAGACAATGCAAGAGATGCAGGTTCGATCCCTGAGTTGGGAAGATCCCCTGGAGGAGGGCATGGCAACCCACCTGGAGCAGGGTTGCCATGGAGGGGGGCATGGCAATTCATGCCTGGAGAATCCCACAGACAGAGGAGCCTGGTGGGCTGTGGTTCATACGGTTGCAGAGTTGGACACAACTGAAGTGACTTAGCACGCTTTACATTTAGTCTTTACATTTCCCTGTATGGATACATCATCTTCCAGTGTCTCAAACTCAAGATATCTAGATCAAAATTAGCACTTTCACTCTCAGATCAGTTTTCTCTTGTGGCTTCTTTTCTGAGAAAAACTCCCCCATCTTCAAGCAAGGCAAAGGTTTTCAAAATCATGTTTGGTTGCCCATTCTTTCATCTCTGTGTCTAGTTGATGGTCGATATTGCTCTTAGGATACCTCTGTTTCCTTTCATTTCTATTGTCTTTAGGTCATGTTTTACTCAGGAAGCTAGTGAAGAACAGGGAGGCCTGGTATGCTGCAGTGCACGTGGTCACAAGAAGTTGGACATGATTGAGCAACTGAACAACAACATGGTTTCATTTTTTCTTAGTGATTCATTTACACATTCATTTAACTAATATTTATCAAATAGTTGCCATGTGGTAGGATTTTTTTCTAGATGCTTGGAATAAATCTCTGAATAAAGCAGACAAAAATCCATGCATTCTTGGAATTTATGTTATAGATATAGTAATGGCTTCCTACTGGTATCCTTTTCTCTAGTTAATATCTTTCTTATTTCATTGTACACATTCTTTCTCGACTAATCAAAAAGCGTACTTCTGATTCTGGCTAGTCTTCACTAAATTCTTCAATGACTCCCCATATCATAATAATCCACACTGCTTGGCTTATATTCAGGGCCCCTGGGTTCTGCTGTGTTCTCTCTCATCAGTCTTAATGAAGTACTCAGCATCACTCTACTGAATATATTTTGGCTGGGAGGTAATTTGTTTGGCAAATTTCTGCAGCTGCTAAAAAACACAGAAGAGGTTCATATTAGTAAAACTGGTGTTGATTAGGTCAAGGAATATGAAAGACTGCCGAGAAGGGTCATGCTGACTTTTATAGGAATTACTACAGAGATCTTGGTTAATTAACAGAAAAGAAATGAAAAGTAGACTAAAATGATCAGAATAAAAATATTACTATGGAAAGCATTTCATTGGAAAAAGACCAAGAATCTTGTCAACAAAAATCCCACTACACTTTGCTTCACGTTAACCCTGGAGAGATCTTGGCTAATTAATAGAAAAGAAATGAAAAGTTGACTAAAATGAACAGAATAAAAATATTACTACAGAAAACATTATATTGAAAAAAGACTGAGAATCTTATCAGAACAGAAATTCCATCACACCTTCCATCATGTCTCCATAACTCACATGGAATGTTGGTAAGAATATTATCAAGGCACAATTTTTATGTACATTTTCTGAGACCAGTAATATGTAAAATAAAAACATGCTGGATTTCAAATAGTCACTAACATTCTTGGTTTTTTTTACTAACATTATTTCAAACATAAGTAGCTTCATAAAATAATAGATGTAGAGTGGATTATTTAAAAATATGAATGCATACTTTGAGATATGTCTCTGAAGTTGGTGTTAAAGCAAGGAACTATATTCAGTAGAACAAAAATCACTGGTGCCTGTTAGACATTATTCTAGACTATAGAGACTCATAAATGTTATTGAATATGAAAATCTTACATTTTTATCTTAGCCATAATTTAGTTCTAGAAATAGTACAGCCAGCCTTCTGTATCTGTGGGTTCTACATGCATGGATTCAACCAATCAAAGATCAAAAAATTTGAAAAAAATTCTCAGATAGTTCTGCAAGTCAAAACTTGAATTTGCCATATGCCAGCAACTATTTACATAGTATTTACATTTTATTTACAACTATTTACATAACATCTACATTGTATTAGGTATTATAAATAATCCTGAGATGATTGTACAGAAAAAGTATACAGAAAAAAAAAAAGAAAAGATAGTATGTGGGAGGATGTGTGAAGGCTATTTGAAAACACTATGTTGCTTTATATAAGGAACTTGAGCATCCATGGACTTTGGTATTCATGGGGGCCCCAGAACCAATCCCCTGTGGATACCAGGGGATTACTATAGGTTTAGTTTCATGTTAGTAAGTGTTCATTATGTAATTAGTCAGTCTGGCCAATTATGAAGTTAGTTTTTTTGAGCTGCTCAAAGAACTATGAAATGAGATAGATAAAAGGCAATTATGGATTCATCCAATTAAAAAGTCATGATGAATGAAAACTTCCATGAAGGAAAGATTAAAGTTTTGGTCAAGTACAGTCTTCAGCTATTTGTAGCAAAAGAAGATAAGAGGGAGGGAAAGTAATTACAGTGTCCTCCCACAGCTTTCAATTTTCAATACTTTTATTGTTTACTTCTGATCAGCTGATGCAAAGTAGCTTCAGTTTCAAATGGATCTGTCCCCTTGTATTGGGAGACTCTTCCTGTTGGCATGATGCTCAAAATTCTGAAAGCCACCTGAATTTCGGGTAAACTAAAATGCCATTCAGTGTCTTATGTGAGACAAGGCAGCTCCCTGAGCAGGCATGAAGACACTTTGGTTACTTGTTACCCTGGTTCACAGAGGAGCATGTGATTAGAGTTCTGGGAGTAGGACTAGGGCAGTATAGTGTTAGATAGCGTGAGTGCAAACCTGGCTCTGTCACGTATTAGCCTTCTGACCTTGGAAGATTGCTAATCTTTCCTGTGACTCAGTTTCCTCATCTATAAAAGGAAGTTGATGATGGTAATCGCCCCTTATGGCTGTTGTGGGGATTAAACGACTTAATACAGTTAGGCACTCAGGTACACTTGGCTGGCTCATAGCAAGTCTTTAGTGAATGTTAGCTGTTATTTTTTGCTATGGTGTAGCTTATAAGTTAAGGATGACACAATCCATAGCATTCTATCCATCTCTTGTGCTACTTTCTTTGTATGTCTATAAAGTAATGGTAATTTAAAAACAGATGTACTAGTCATGTTTGCGGCTCTGTTAAGTATATTTACTAAGTAATAGTCCTGGCTCCTTTATGTAAGATATAATTGGGCTTCTTAAAACATTTATTTTACTAGTAAATTTTAGAGATAAAAATGTTAACAAAGAGAACTGGCAGGGTGGGGATGGAACACTGGACTGGCTGCCTGGACTCGTCATCCCCAGGGCATGTTCTGGCCAAGGTTAGACTCTGGGCGTGTCACCCAACTTCCCTTCCTGGTTTCACAGATGCAAAATTAGGGAGTTCATCTAAATGCACACCAAAGTTTCTTCATGTCTCACATTCTAAGGTTGTTTCTTCTATCGACATAGTTATCATGAGAGCTCATGTGCTTAATCCCATGTTGCTACTATGCTTAAAATATTTTAAGGGTCTATAAAGAAAGAACACATTTTTTATTATCCTCAATGACATCAAATTTTCCCTTTAAAAGAGACTGAATTTTGCAAACAGTAAAAAAATGTCTTGAGGCTAAGTCTGATGAGTAAAATGGGGTAGTTTGAATAGAAAAACATGATGTAAGTATAATGGAATAAGAGTGCTTTTGAGAGAGGCTTATAATTGACTCTGGAGGGGATGAGTGTGTGTGTGTGTATGCATGTCCACGTGTGTGCGTGAATGTGTGCTTTGAAGTGCAATACACATTTATCGTTTTAAGTTCTGTAATGTTTTGTTAAAAACCCAGCCTTCTTTCTCACCAAATTTATACTACTATAATAACTGTGCTCTTTGCAAAACAACTGCCTTTTGAATGAAGCGATACTTACTGAGATCTAAAAACGGCACAAATCTTATTTTTCAAAAAGGCTAATCCAACTTGCTTCTTGCAAAACAGCTTGGTCCAATGTTGTGGGCTCATTATCTATCTGAAATACTGCTCTATGCCTTGCAGTAATCATTTATCTTCTCTATATCTCAGTACTTTTCTCAGAAAAGATGCTTGTTTATAAATGGCACTCTCTTATACCTTGGATGAAGTGTTCCCCAAATGCAGTAAGATGTAAGTACAAGGAAATCAGAATCATGCAACAGAATCTACTTCAGAATCTACTCCATGGGATTGCACTGTCTGATGGCTGGGTTTGTATTCATCAGTGAGAATACTACATACTTCTTAAGTGCAAAGTCTTATCATTTTCTTAAAATTTTGCTACTGCTTTATGAGATTAATAAAACTGATTGCAAATCATATAGTGTACATATGATGTTTTTGAAATATTCACAAACTGGAAATATCATCCACTGCACTTATACTTGAATTTATTTTGACCAAATACTAAAAGAAATGTAAATGACTTAGGTTCTCCACTAGAAGCAGCAAAGTGATTGGTAAAGCCCACAGGATATAGTCATAAAAATAGCTCCATCAGGATTCATGAAACAGAAAAAAATGACAAAAAAAACTACCTAATTTTTTTCTGTTTTGTTGATGTTCCCTAAATTCAGCATTCTGAATTTAAAACAAATGTTTTAAAGGGGGTGAGGTGCTTTGAGCTAGGAATAGTAGTTTCTACATTTCTATTTACACTCCTTTCAGTGGTTTCTAGAGGTTACTCTGTTTAATATATGCATGTTATATGAGAAAAGAAAATAGTTTCCTTCATTTAAATGTTAAAATGTATGTTATCTTAAATAAGAATGTATGTATAAACATATTATTATTTTTTCTACTATCTCCCTTTGAATGTAAACCTTTGACATCCTCCTAGTTTTTCGACTTCTGAAACATCTTTCTTTCTTATTTAATATGAATAGCACATCTAAACTATCTTTTTCTTGATCTAGAACAGAAAATGTGCATGTGATGAAACCAGCTGGTTCTCACAGTGTGTATGTGTTTGTGTGTGTATTTAAGTGTTGGTGTATACAGTTGATCCTTGAACAAAGTAGAGGTTAGAAGCACTGACCTTCCTCATAGTATCAAATTCATATACAAATTTGATGTATCCTAGGTTCCTTCTTATCTGAGGTTCCTCCATGTCTGCCATTCTGCATCCCTGGATGCAACCAACATTGAACTGTGTGGTACTATTGTGTTTATCGGATAACAAAAAAAAATCCACATATATGTGGGCCTGTGCAGTTCAAACTCATGTTGTTCAAGGGTCAACTGTATATATAATTTTAAAAATAACACTTAATAGAAAAAATAAAGGCATTCCAGAAAAACATCTACTTCTCTTTCATTGACTACCTTAAGTTCTTTGACTGTGTGGATCTCAACAAACTATGGAAAATTCATAAAGAGATGAGAATACCAGACCTCATTATCTGCCTCCTGAAAACCCTACACGCAGGTCAAGAAGCAACAGTTAAAACCAGACATGGCACAATGGACTGGTTCCAAATTGGGGAAAGAGTATGTCAAGGCTGTATATTGTCACTCCACTTACTTAACTTGTATGCAGAATGCATCATGCAAAAACTGGGTTGGATGAAGCACAAACTGGAATCAAGATGGCCAGGAGAAATATTGATAATCTCAGTCATGTGGCTGATACCACCATGATGGCAGAAAGTGAAGAGGAACTAAAAAGCCTGTTGATGAAGATGAAACAGGAGAGTGAAAAAGCTAGCTTATAACTCAACATTCAAAAAACGAAGATCATGGCATCTGGTCCCATCACTTCATAACAAATAGATGGTGAAAAAATTATGATAGATTTTATTTTCTTGGGTTCCAAAATCACTGTGGACAGTGACTGCAGCCATGAATTTAAAAGATGCTTGCTCCTTGGAAGAAAAGCTATGACAAATGTAGAAAGCACATTAAAAAGCAGAGATATCACTTTGCTGACAAATGCCTATATAGTCGAAGCTATGGTTTTTCTGGTAGTCTTGTACGAATGTGAGAGTTGGACCATAAAGCACGTTGAGTGCTGAAGAATTGATGCTTTTGAACTGTGGAGCTGGAGAAGACTCTTGAGTCCCTTAAACAGTAAAGAGATCAACCCTGAATATTCATTGGAAGGACTGATACTGAAGCTCTAATACTGTGGCCACCTGATGTGAGGAGCTGACTCATTGGAAAAGACCCTGATTCTCGGAAAGATTGAGAGCAGGAGGAGAAGGGGACAACAGAGGATGAGCTGGTTGAATGGCATCATAGACTCAATGGACATGAATTTGAGCAAACTGGTAGATAGTGAATGACAGGGAAGCCTGGTGTGCTGCAGTCCGTGGGTCACAAAGAGTCGGATATGACTAAATGATTGAGCAACAGAAATATCTTGAGAGTATCACCACTGCTCTCAGAGCAGAAAAACTGTATATATTTTGTATGTCAACAGAGAAAACAGTTGTCTCTTTGGCTTCTGGTTATATACTTCCAGCCAACTGAGCAGAGAGCTTCAAGCCAGTTGGTGACTGATTCTGGAGCTGCTAATGGGCAATCAATGGAGGTTGCTTTTTTATCTTTCTGGAAAGGGATCAAAGGGCTTAGAAAGTTGGAAAATAAAAGGATTACAGATCTATGCTTTTTGGAAAATAAAAGGATTACAGATCTATGCTTTTTAATCAAAGGAATATTTTCTACCTTTCTTTTGGGAATGGAAGCATAAAATTTCTTCTGGTAGGAAGTAGAAAGAAAGGTGGAGCTGTGCTGTTTTTGTTTTCTTTTCAACTTTCATTACTCATTATATAAAAAATTGGAGAAATCAAGATAAATAGAAAATTATTTTGATAAGAGAGGATAGAAGACTTTTTAAATATCAAGTGAGCACAAAGGATAGGTATTCAATATATTTGATTACAAGTAAACAGAATAATCTTTGAGCATAAAGTTAGATAGGTCTTCTATTCATTCCTCAAATATTTAATGAATGCTTACTCTATGTAGGCATGAGATAGGCACTAAGAAAAAGCCTATATCCAAGGAGTTCAAAATGAAACAAAAATAGTCAATTATAGACAAATAATGAAAATATATTATAAATCAAAGATTATGATTAATCTATTCTGTGCCCCTGAGAGAGAGAGGAATAAGAGAGCAATCTCTCAGTGTTTATTTAAAACATAGCTTTCAGTCTGACAAATTAGAGTATGTGATAAGGAACACCTGTCCTGTAAATCTAATCTGTGCTCAATAAAAAGATACTGGATCACAGAAGAAAACAACAAACGAAAAACCACAGCTTGTTAAAACTGTATGTCAGTTTTGGTAGCCAGACTGTCTGGATTTAAATCTCAGTTCTAATACTCAATAGCTTTGTGATCTCAGTTTCTGTGTTTATAAAATGAGGATAATAATAGCACTTACCTCAAAGACTGCTACATTTAAGAACCAGGGTCTTGTACCCAGTAAGCATTAAACAGTACGTTTTATATTATTTTTATAAGCTTTTAACAGAAAGATAAGGGAAGACAGGGTGCATAATCACCAGAAAACTAAACACAGAAGTAAAAAAAAATTGAACAATTTCCAGCTTTTTTGATTTTTTTTGTGATTCTAAGCAAATCATGTACCCCTTCAGATTAGTTACAACCCTGGTGAAAAGGCTCATTCTACTTCTAAAAATTCTGAAACTCTGTGATGTGGTTGAGATATTGTTTATGCATCTTTGCCACTATCCACGAATTCAACAAAATCATTCTTGATGTAGTTTGAAATATGTCCTTGCTTTTGTGCCACTAGGTGGTTCTATTCCCAAAGTTAAGGATTAGTAGCCAATAGGCAAAAAGGGACTCCTTGACACCCCCTAAGGATTGAAAACAGAGATGCACTTGTACTAAATCCTCAGTAAATCTTTTCTGTTATCTTTTTAGCCTTATGACTAGTTAAGGTTCTAAGATACACTGGAATTAATTTGATTAATGGCATAATGATATCAGTGAAAAATTCAGTTCTCTTCCATTCTTAAATATCTTTAATGTAACAACTTTTGATGATTTTCTTACACTAAGAACGATTATAAGACAAAGGCCACACAAAACATTTGATGCGCAAATAGTTTCAGAGAAATCATTACAAACATTACTGGCCACACTAGTACTCTGATCCATATATTTGGTGAGATATATAAATAACTTCTGCTTCCAAGTTACCTAGTATTTTGTACTCCAAAGTATTGGAGCTGAAGCCCCTTCATGTGAAGAGACAACTCGTTGAAAAAGACCTTGATGCTGGGAAAGATTGAAGGCAGGAGAAGAGGGCTATAAAGGTGAGATGGTTGGATAGCATCACCGACTCAATGACACGAGTTTAAGTAAACTCTAGGAGATAGTGAAGGACAGGGAAGCCTGGTGTGCTGCAGTCCATGGGGCTGCAAAGAGCTGGACATGACTTAGCAACTCAACAACAACAGGAAACAAAACTCTTCTATCCAAATCTATAGTCATCTATCGTAGCACTTCCTGGTCATCTGCATTTTTCTCTTTCATGCATTGGAGAAGGAAATGGCAACCCACTCCTGGAGAATCCCAGGGATGGGGGAGCCTGGTGGGCTGCCGTCCATGGCGTCACACAGAGTCGGACACGACTGAAGTGACCTAGCAGCAGCAGCAGCATGTCTACTCACATGCAACTGTACAAGTGAGTGTGTCACTACCACCCATGGCGCCGGTGCCTAAGACGATGCTTGCCAACTTCAGGCTCATTCACTCAGTGTATGTACTTGTAGACTAACAGCTGTGCACTAATATGTAAGTATGTAATAAACAAATTCACAACATTTTGTGATTGGTCTGAAGTCATTAAGATGTATAAGTATATAAGATATTGGGCAGATAGCAGACAATAAATATAGTTACTAAACTACTATACAATATTTATTTTAGATATTCATATTTATTACATATTAAAGTACTTTATATCTTATATCTGTGGTTCAGAAGCATAGTCACCTGAGAACTAATTAGTATTTACTTATTAAAAATCACTGTGAATATTATTATTTTATTGAATATAGTCACATGAGCAATCAGTGATCCAGTCTAATCAGTGGTCCAGGATAAGTTGCTGTATTAAAACTGTTTATAATAATTTGTAAAGTATAACACAATTATTTAAGTGTGATGGTCTTTATAACTTTTAAATCAGTTAATAAAAAAGAGTTTTCTTTTCCCTAATGGCTAGTGTGAAATGGAATGAATGCAGAGGTTTTCTGGGTTCCAGGAGAGAGTTTGGGTGACAGCTTAACATGGCATGTGTGTACAGAAAGGGGCAGCCAGACTATGTTTCTCTCCTGGCTCTCTCTTCCAGATGTCCAGGTAACCAGGATGCAGAGTGTCATTATTAAAGAGCTCCACAGAAAAGGACAATTTAAACTGTCAGCGTCCATAATGCAAATCAAACAAAGGAAAAATAGTGCTCAATACTTAATACTGTTTCCCAGTAGATCACTGAAAGGTATTGACTCAGAACTAAAATCTCCATAAGGTGAAGTGCCACAGGGATAGTAAGAAGTGGAACACTTGGTGTGATTGATTAAATATTTCTTTAATTGGTATTATTAAGGACAATTTAAACTGTCAGCGTCCATAATGCAAATCAAACAAAGGAAAAATAGTGCTCAATACTTAATACTGTTTTCCAGTAGATCACTGAAAGGTATTGACTCAGAATTAAAATCTCCATAAGGTGAAGTGCCACAGGGATAGTAAGAAGTGGAACACTTGGCGTGATTGATTAAATATTTCTGTAATTGCTATTATGTTTGTGTAGTGATTTTATTGGCTTCATTTTTTGTTTTGCATAAAAGACCTATAAATCAAATACAGAAACAAAAAATATCTGTAGTGAAGAAAAGGCCAATTAACTGAATGAATAAACAATCCTTTTCTTGAAGACCTGGTTCATGTTTAGCATCCCTTAAACTTTTCTGCTGGCCTTATACCATAGAACCCTGGCATCCCCTTCATTCCATTTTGCTTTCTGTTCTCTTTTCTATATTTATTCGGAATAATGGTGTGCCTCTTTGATCAGAAGCATCTCTTCTACTTGGTCCTTCCTCCTCATTTCCCTTGGCCCCATTCTAGGTCAGCCTTCATTACCTTATGCATCCTGGTTTGTTTTAGTCTTTGCTGAAATCCATCCTTCACATCAAAACTAGATTAACTTTCCCTTAAATACCATCATCACCATTTTACTCCTGGGCTCCAGAATGAATAATAGGTTCTTGTAGCAGCTTGTAGCTTGCAATATGAATTTCAAACTTCAAATTTTCTTTCAGATTAACTTGATGTCTTTATTGCTACCCAATACATTCTGATTTCTCCCACTTCTATTCTTTTGTTTTCATTGTTTCTCCAAGAATTCCCTATTTTTTTCCTTCAGCCTAATTAATCTCTACTTTTCTTTCAAGGTCAAGTCCAAGGTTCACATCCTTTGAAGAGCTTTCATTCATATTTCCTTGGATTAACTCTTTATTCTGTATGGAATTCAATTTTTTCAATATCTCAACTACACAATTTAACCCAGCATAAATAAGCAATACTGACAAATGTCAGTACATATTTATAGAAATATCTGTTATTGTTCATTATTTCATGTGCACAGGTCTTTTATCTCCAGCTAGAAAATGAAAATCATGGCATCCGGTCCCATCATTTCACAGCAAATAGATGGGGAAACAATGGAAACAGTGACAGACTTTATCTTCTTGGGCTCCAAAATCACTGCAGATGGTGACTACAGCCATGAAATTAACATTCTTGCTCCTTGGAAGTAAAGTTATGACAAACCTAGACAGCATATTAAAAAGCAGAGACATCACTTTGCCAAAAAAGGTCCGTCTAGTCAAAGCTATGGTTTTTCCAGTAGTCACATATGGATGTGAGAGTTGGACCATAAAGAAAGCTGAGCGCCGAAGAATTGATTCTTTTGAACTGTGGTGTTGCAGAAGACTCTTGAGAGTCCTTTAGACTGCAATGACATCCAACCGGTCCATCCTAAAGGAAAAGAGTCCTGAATATTCATTACAAGGACTGATGCTGAAGCTGAAACTCTAATACTTTGGCCACCTGGTGAGAAGAACTGACTCATTGGAAAAGACCCTGACTCTGGGAAAGATGAAGGCTGGAGGAGAAGGGGACGGCAGAGGATGAGATGGTTGGATGGCATCACCGACTCGATGGACATGAGTTTGAGCAATCTCTGGGAGTTGGTGATGGACAGTGCAGCCTGACATGCCTGCAGTCCATAGGGTCGCAAAGAGTCAGACACAACTGAGCAACTGAACTGAACTGAGACCACAAGTGATTTTCAAGTAGATTCCCTTAGTATATACTCATCATAAATGCACTTTACTTGATAAACTTCACTTATACCTTAACACGTTACTTGCCAATTTATGTATATTTTGGTTATCTTACACTTAAAATGGTCCCCAGGAGGGACCACTAGTAAGTTATATTATTGTTTAGAGTTATTTACTTCCATCTTCCCTTTATGTAGGGTACACTTACATATCCCACTGATTCGGAGCTTGGCCATGAAACTCTTTTTAGTTAGTGGTCTGTGAGCAGAGGTGATGTATACCACACCCACGCAAGAAGCGCAGGAGGCGCCAGGGTTCTGCTGGCCTCTTCACAAGTTCTCTTTCAAATGAGAACAACTTATTCCAGATAGGACCGCTTCTCTGGCCTGGTCCCTGGGACAAGAAGCGGTACAGGGACCTGCAGTTGACCCACAACTCACAGCAGNTGATGTATACCGCACCCACGCAAGAAGCGCAGGAGGCACCAGGGTTCTGCTGGCCTCTTCACAAGTTCTCTTTCAAATGAGAACAACTTATCCCAGATAGGACCGCTTCTCTGGCCTGGTCCCTGGGACAAGAAGCGGTACAGGGACCTGCAGTTGACCCACAACTCACAGCAGAATTCAGTCAAATCACAGCCCTCATGTTCCACGAATGAGAAATAGCTTTTTTCAAGTCATTGGTACTTTGGGCTATTTGCTACACAGAAAAGGTGACTAATGCAGGACCTTAGAGCTGATTTAACATCCTCATTTGCTGAAAAGGAGAGATAGCTAGGTTTTTAGTAGCTAACAGAAGAATCACAGCAAATATTTGAACTACTGACTTGTTCTGTTAAACACGAAATACCTGGATTTTTGTTATCTTGAAATTTGGGGGAATATCACTCAAATTTAGGGCCTTAGTACTACCCAGACTACTAACCAGTACTGCTCTCTTTTGTCTGGCTTTTACCTAAAGAATACCTAGTAATAAACCAAATGAACTATCAGTGTCAAATGGGACATACCTCTACCTGAAAGATACTACACTCTTTTAGGTTCAAGCTTGTTTGGTAGTAGATAGAATAAAATGCAGTGATTTTTAAAATACCTTTCAGGCCCAACACTTTCATCTACATTGTTAATCCAAAATATACGTTTCAAAATCTTCTTTCTTAAATAACACAGAAAATTCTGATTTCAGGATGAATATAACTTCTTAATAAATTGTCTTCTAAATTTCCATGACAAAGTCTCATGTGTACTTTGACACCAAATGACAAGACTAAAATTCCCATGTTTTCCCTTTGCAAAACTGAGATGGAAACATCCCTATCAGTGTGTGCTTCCGAATTTTAACTTGGTCCTGAAGTTTATTTTATGCTTTGCAGTTTTTATAAATGAATTAATTTTGCTTACTTTATGACATTTTTAGTCCCTAAAAATTCAGAGACTAAACTCAATTACATTTTTATTTTATTTTCTATATCAACTTTTTGAGAATAACTAGTTACATGCAGCAATAACTTTTCCCTTTTAATGGGAAAAACAATACTTTAGTACATGCTTTAGGAAATGAATGTTCTATTGTACAACCATTCATAACTTCCCTTATATGTTGGTGTTTATTGTGGTTTTCCAAACAAAGAAAACAAAATATATTAAACTAAATGGAGTAACCAAGTGAATTTTCTTTTTCTGTATTTTCTCTCTTCTTATTTGAACTGCACACAAATCTTACCTTTGTGAAAAAACATCCCGGTAAGGACTGCCATGCTGTAATGCAATTCCATATCCTCGGTCAGCAACGGTATTCCCAATGGTATAAAAGGAACAACCTGGGTCATTGATTGCCACATACTCCAATACAGCTGCATCCCACACAAAAGCATAATTTCCATATTTCACCTGTGCAAATATGAAGAACAGGAGAGGAAAAAGTTTTAAGGTTGGAATTTGGTCATATAGACAGGATAAAAAAATGTTACACTGCCATGCAATTAACAGTGTAAACAGTAATAGGGCCCATATTTCAAACTAAACACCTATTCTGTATGAGAATTTGGCTTTTGGTTAATTTATAGCTCTGTTCTCTTGGAAATGCAATGAAGTTGGAGTGTTAACTATGTTTCCAGGCACACCGCTTATAGTAAAATGACCCCTGAGTAGTAAATGTCATCTGAACTGGGAGAACAATAAATGCAGGGAAGGAAGCCATGTCTCTGAGCTTCTTTGAGTGCAGTAATTCTTATACAGCTGGCCTTGTGTCTTTCAGGACCCTGGAAATTGTGCTTGTTTTTGGAGTTGTTATAAGAGATATTGGTTCCTTTGGATTATTAGGCTTCTAAGCTTCTATACCACCCAACATGGGTATTATCTTCCCTTCTGTGACCTGTACTCTAAATGAATTCTGTAAGTACAACTCATACTGAAGAGAAATAACTAACACTGCCTGGCTGGCAAGATTTATTGTCCTATGTCCTTCTAAGTTAATCTGCTGTCAAGTGTGACCTATGGTAATCTTGTAGTCAAACTTGGTAGGTGCTGCAGTGAGGGAAAAAAATAATTATACAACCTTCTCTATCACCATATAGGGAACATGATTTCTCCTGGGTCATTTATAGTATCTTTCAATGATTATCCCTTTTTTCCATTAGTAATCACTCATAAGTTATAAATTTAACAAAAATAAAAACAGATGTTAATAAATTTTAGAAAATTATTATATATAACATAAAACTTAATTCATAAAAATAGATGGAACTAATAATTAAATCAAATATTCAGTGTGTTTATTTGCTTGTTTGCTTATTTACTTATTTGAGAAGAAAGCAATATTTTGGTAAATATGATTAGGGAAAAAGAAAAAAATATATAAGTATAGGTAGAGGGAATGATGTTAGCAAAATGGGTGAATAGGAGGTCCCCCCCGGCTTCAAGTGTGTTAGATGCTCTGTTGTCTCCAACTCTTTGGAACCCCAAGGACTATAGCTTGCCAGGCTTCTCTGTTCACGGAATTTTCCAGGGAAGAATACAGGAGTAGGTAGCCATTCCCTTCTCTAGGGGATTTTCCCAACCTAGGGATAGAACCTGGGTCTCCTGCATTATAGGATTCTTTTCATCTGAGCCACCAGAGCCTTCATATCCCTATAAAAATATCAATGTAGTAGCCATCCATAAAAAAAAGTGTCTTTGTGGGAGGCTTGGGACCCAGTTTTCTGCTGAAAAACTCAGGCAGAGTCTAAGGCTGATATAGGATGCTTTCACAAGGAGGCATGAACCCCAGTGGCCAGCCGGCCCACTGTGGTCCTGGCTGCAGTCCTAAAAGCAGCCTTATTTCCCTGTGCACTCTGCTCCAGCCTCTGTGAAGATAACAGGTAAGGATGTCCATTTTCACCACTTCTATTCAATATAGTACTGGAAGTTCTAGCCAGAGTAATTAGACAAAGAAAAATGCCCAAATTTGTATAAATTTGAAAGGAAGAAGTGTAATTATTTCTATTTGCAGCTCATGTGACCATATGTGTAGAAAATCCTAGAGAGTACAAGTTGTTGTTCAGTAGCCCAGTCAAGTCTGATTCTTTGTGACCCCATTAATTGCAGCATGCCAGGCTTCCCTGTCCTTCACTATATCTCCGGAGTTTGCTCAGACTCATGTCCATTTAATCAATGATGCCATACAAACATCTCGTCTTCTGTTATCCTCTTCTCCTCCTGCCTTCCATCTTTCCCACTGTCAGGGTCTTTTACAATGAGTCAGCTCTTTGCATTAGGTGGCCAAACTATTGGAGCTTCAGCTTCAGCATTAGTCTTTCCAATGAATATTCAGAGTTGATTTCCTTTAGGATTGACTGGTTTGATCTTCTTGCAGTCAAAGGGACTCTCAAGAGTCTTCTTCAGCACCATAATTTGAAAGCATCAATTTGTTGGTGCTCAGCTTTCTTTATGATCCAGCTCTCACACCTGCACATGCTGCTGCTGCTGCTAAGTCACTTCAGTCATGTCCGACTCTGTGCGACCCCATAGATGGCAGCCCACCAGGGTCCCCCAAAGCCATAGCTTTGTACAAAGTGATGTCCTGTATACAACGTGATGCCTTTGTTGACAAAGTGATGTCTCTGATTTTTAATATGCTGTCTAGTTTTGTCATAGCTTTTCTTCCAAGCAGCGTCTTTTAATTTCATGACTTCAGTCACATTATATACAAAATAAATTTCTATAGTGCAATACATTAATTAAAATGAACAAAGAACCAAAATTTTAAAAATCCACAAAACTAGAAACATCTTATATTGGAAAAGGAATGGGACATCCAAACATAAATATAGGGGAAGAAAATGTAAGTAAATATTTAATATATTTAACTCAGTTGTGTGTGTGTGTGCTCAGTCGTGTCTTGTTCTTTGAGATCCTGTGGACTGTAATCCACCTGGTTCCTCTCTCAGTGGGATTTTCCAGGAAAGAATACTGGACTGGGTTTCCATTTCCTCCTCCAGGAGACCTTCCGGACCTAGGGAGTGAACTCGTGCCTCTTTTGCTCCTGCACTGGCAGGCAGATTCTTTGCCATTGAGCCACCTGAGAAGCCACCTGAACTCAGTTAGCCGTCTATATCCATGGCTTTTGCACCCATGGATTCACCCAACTATGGACAGAAAACATTCAAAAAATAAAATTTCAGAAAGTTCCAAAAAGATTAATCCCAGATTAAATTGGAGGTTGAATTTGTTGCATGCTTGCAACTGTTTACATAGTATTTACATTGTATTTACAACTTTTTACATAGTATTTATGTTGTATCAGGTATGAAAAGTAATCTAGAAATGGCTTAAAGTATATGGCAAGATTTGTGTAAGTTATATGCAAATATTACATCATTTTATACAACGGATACAAAGAACCCTGGAATTTGGGGTTCCTGGAAATAATCTTCTGCAAATACTGAAGGACAACTATACTGCCTTTATATATATTTGCTTAGGTCAGACTAATATCAGATACTTGATAAAAAGTTTTGCATGAAATATGGTTTAAAAACTTCAGACCAGTTTACTGTGCACAGTGGATACTTTTTGTTGGGAGTGAATTACCCCAACCAAGCCCATGGGATCTCAAAACAGATAAATAAGTCAATGCAACTATTCCTGTACCCTAGGCAGTATGTCAGGTACTACGGGTCAGTGCTCCTTAAAATGTGATGCTATTAGAATTAGAATTACCATTGGATTCTTGTCTTAAAAGATGTAAACTCCAGACCCAACCCTAAACTTACTGCATTGGAACGTTTGGTGTTTGAGACCTGGGGATACAAAATCTTGATAGTTGACAATCTTATGAACACCACAATTTTTAAATAAAATTGTTTTGAAAAAAAAAAGAGTAATATAATCAGGAAGAATTTTTGAACTTGAGGCTTGATATAGTTATAAAAACTGATAGATTCTTGCAATATTAGTATGGGAGGGGAAAAGTACTTGGTTAAGTTCCCTCTATATTGATTACTCATATCCCACCCCAAAGTCCTTGCTATCTCTGATCTTTTGCATTAATTACACTAGGGAAGGAGTTCTTAATTGAGACCTCTATAATGAAAGGCAGATTAAGAAGAGAAAAACAGATGTTTATCGACATGTGTGCCTTGTGCATACAAGGGAGATGTCCAGGGAAAATTGAGTAACTCAAAGAAGTGGCTTGGAATTCAGGATGCAACACTATTTAAATAGGGAATGAGAGGGGGTTATGGTCATTTTGGGGAAAGTAAAATCCGCCTGCAATGCGGGACACACAGGAGACTCCAGTTCGATTCCTGGGGTTGGGAACATCCCCTCCTCCTTGAGCTTCCCCAGTGGCTCAGACTGTAAAGCAATCTGTCTATAATGTGGGAGACCTGGGTTTGATCCCTGGGTTGGGAAGATTCCCTAGCGGTGGGCATGACAACCCACTCCAGTATTCTTGCCTGGCGGGCTACAGTCTAAGGGGTTGCAAAGAGTTGGACACGACTGAGTGACTAGGTACAGACACAAATGATTTTTAGCAAAGACCTTTAGAAGAATAGAAGGGTAGTATGATAGTTGGTGACAAGTTGTATGGTGTTGACTTCCAATCTCCTCTGTGATGAGTCAATATTCCTTGGATGATGAAACTCTCGAGGACAGAATTTATGGCGATTAAGTTACTTTCGGAAGATTTATCTTTAGGCAAATAAAAGCAGTTCAGAGAAAGCCTCTCCCTGCATTTGGTGTTTTTCAAGTGTCTGCAGTTCAAAATAATATGTCAGTGTTGCATATTTTGGAGTGGCTTATTCTGTTTCCCTTCATCACCAACTTTTATATCTGTCACTTTAACTTTCTGGGTCTATACTTATGAGAGAGATAGCAGTGGCCTTGAAGCCTCCTCTAGTAACCTACTTTGATTTTTGCTACTTTCCTCCATTTCAAGCAACTCCCCCTCCTGAATCCCCTTGCAGCTCTTTACAACCATCCAGGGACCTCCCCAGTTGGAGACATATTGCTTTGCTATTAGAAAAGTGTTCTAGCATTGCTGTTCCTGCTTTGTGAACTGTAGAGCTCCATTAAAATGTACAGTAACATTATCATTGCCATTATATACATGCTTCTAGTAATTCTAATGTTACAAAGCATTATGAATGCATTTTAAAAAGAGAGCCATTAAAACAGTATGATTATAGCCTACAGCAAGGCCTTTGAAATATTGCATAGTAACCCAACCTATTTTAGCTTTTAAAAATATCCCTGGCCTTTTTCATATACTGAAACATACAATCACTGTCCTTTACATGATTTTTAACCGTTAAAACTATCTAGAAAATACTCATCAACGAAACCTAAAATCACTTTTTAACAGAATAATAATTGAAGGTTTGGCATGGGAATTTTCAAGTCATCTGAATAGGTGATGGATATTATTTAAAAATTTTCAAATAGTCTTTGTTGTTCAGGTCTTGTTTGGATAAGCAGCTAAACTCTGGGTCATTATTTTCCAGTGAATTCCATGCCAGTAGAGTAATTTATACAGGTTAAACCAGAGGGCAAAAGTGCATCCATGTCAACACATTTCAGGCCTTGTTTGTAAAAATGGAAAGGAATCCAAAGTGGCATCTACCTCCAATATTATTATTTCCTGGTCCCTAGAATGCTGTAGTGATTGACAGACAATGGTGGCTATCAGTACTCAGCACCTATGTCCTCATAATAGGGCTGAGATGCCAAAAGCTTGTGATGGATTTCTCAGTACTGAGATCATGCTAGAAGCTAGGTTTTGTTCCACTTCTACAACATTTCTACAGAAATCTTTCTTTGAATTTCATTTTATTAATAATTATGTATTACTCTGAAATAATTTTTTTATTGGAGGATAATTGCTTTACAGTATTGTGCTGGTTTCTGCCATACATCAACATGAATCAGCACAGGTATATGTATGTCCCCTCCCTCTTGACCCTCCCTCTCATCTTCCGCCCCATCCCACCCTCTGTAGGTTGTCACAGCCCACTGGGTTGAGCTCCCTGTGTCACACAGCAAATTCCCACTGGCTCTCTGTTTTACATTCGTTATTGTAGATATTTCCATGCTGCTCTCTCAGTTCATCCCACTTTCTCCTTCCCCCACTGTGCCCACAAGTCTGTTCTTTGTGTCTGTGTCTCCATGACTGCCTTGCAAATAAGTTCATCAGGACCATCTTTCTAGATTTCATACACATGCCTTAATATACAATATTTGTCTTTCTCCTTATGACTTGCTTCACTGTGTATAATAGGCTCTAAGTTCATCCATCTCATTAAGACTGACTAAAATACATTTTTCATAGCTGAGAAATATTCCACTATATATATGTACCACAACTTTTGTATCTATTAATCTAGGGAAGCCTCTCACACTGTTGTTGGGAATTGATACAGCCACTGTGGAAAACAGTATGGACATTTCTTAAAAAAACTTGGAATAGAACTGCTACCATATGACCCAACAAGCTCACTGCTGGGCACACACCCCGAGAAAACCACAACTGAAAGAGATGCATGTATGGACCCCAGTGTTCACTGCAGCACTTTTTACAATAGCCAGGACATGGAAGCAACCTAGATGTCCATCGACAGATGAATGGATATGTATTACTTTTAAGATCCTGAAGGGATCTGTAGGGGATGTAAACATGACTAACATTTGGGCCTCTGCCCTCAAGCTGTTGACAATTCAGTAGTGGAGATAAATCAAACATTAAATTGCTGTAACACAAAATGTTATTGTGGTAAGTACCACAGAAGAAGCTTGAAGTGTTAAAGTGGTTTAAAGCATGCGGAACTTAATTGTCACTGGGGAAGTCAGGATAATTTGCTCAGATACTATGGTAACTACAAGAAAATCCCAAATATTGTAGTTCCTTATCTTTTATGCTTAGCTGATTGGACAGAGATACTCTTTGGTGACCATTTCTTACTCATGCACACTCTTTAACCTTCCAGTTTTCTGGAACTTTCCATCGGTCAGGTGAAGAACTGTAAACATATAATGTCATTTTCTCAAATATTTGCATTTCATGCCATGTAAAGTAAAAAGTGGGAAAATTATTTTTAGTAAGACCTATACCTACACTTTTCACTGTGTTGTGGACCATGACATATTTCTGTTCCTTTGTAGAATGCCCTTCTCCTGAATGTCCCTGTACCCATATCTCCATCATGACCTAATGCTGAAAGCACTTCTCAGTTTATTAGGCAGCATTCTCCTGGAATAACTGCGGGAGTCCAAGCTGCAAGCAAATACACTTTTCACTACTTGTTACCCCAATTACCTTGGTTTTAATTAGGATACCATATCCTTTCTCACATAAATCTTTAATCTATCAAATTCCTTCAAAGTTCAATTCAAAATCTATAGCTACAGAGGGACAGTGATGATGATCCCTTTTTATTAAAAAAACATTCGGTGGAAATAATTATGGAAAGATGACATTTAAACCAGAGCGGAAGATAAGAATTCCCTTTACTGAAGAAGGAATATCTTCCCTCTCTCCTCCACTTCTTCCTCATGATAATGGCTAACATTTAGATGATATTTATTGGGCATGTTCAGGGTGGTATGGTCATAGACAATCACTAACATTTAGAAAGCATTTTTTTTTTTTCATTCTTACAAATTCCTTTACACATAGATTTGTCCTTTGCAATACTGTGAGGCCGCTGATATGATACCTAATTCATAGATGTGGTAAGGAAACTTGCTCTAAGTTGTAGCAATTATTTGTGGTAGATTTGGAACTTGAAGCTCAAGGCCACCTTCTTTGCTTTTTTCACTGCATTAAAGATAAATTCCCAGGAGATATTTGCCATAGGAATGCAAAAACATTCTAGAGATAGCGGCCTTTGTCTTCAAGGCATAGCCTATCTAGTTGGAGAAATAGTATTTACATAAATAAAAATAATGCAACATAGTATGTAGCCAGAGAGAGCTCTGGAAAGAATGCAACTTCTATGTGATCACACTATTAAGAGGAACAAGATTCAAGCTTTTAAAAAACAGGTTGTTTTTTGTTAAAACTGCTGGAATGAATGAAAATAATCTAGTTTCTATGATTCCAGACCCCTTAAGCCGGTTGATTTTGTGACTACTGCTATGTAAGCATTTCTGATTTTCAGGATTGAAACAGAAGCAGGGCTTTTCATAATTAAAATGAAGGCTGCAGGCTGGAACTGTATTATTATTGCTCACGAAATAAAAATTAAAAGGCCTGAAAACAGTGTGGGAGAAATAAATGCTACTTTTGCACTCTAAGCTGCTAACTTCTTTACAATTTAAATTCATGGTTGGTCGGGGATAAAATTATTGTGAATTACAGGCACAAAGAGTTATGATTAACCCAGAATTGATCTATAGTGGTCCTTATAATTCATTGCCCACAGAAGTCCTTTAGATGGAATAGCTTTAATATTTATGACATATGGTTCTAGGTGGTGGCCTCTCCCACTTTGGGCAAATTAATAATTTAACATCATTCATCAGGTCTTCTGAATTTATCCAGCACAATAAATCATGCTCAACTCCATATATTAGCACTTAACACTGACTTTTAAAATATATATGGTTTTGTTTACTGCCTTAATTGTTGGCCTACTATATTTTCTCTTGTATTATTTTGAAATTTGAATTCGCGCTCCAAAATAGTCATCACATGGTAAAAATGTTCACAAGAAAAATATGAATATGTTTAAAATAAATATCAACTTATTAATAAAGCATCTTCTTTAACCTAGAAAAGAAGCAGTGAGTCTACTTCTCACTCTTCTGCTTTTCTTTTCTTGAGGTTGCTAGAATGCTGTTTTTTTTGTTTTTGTTTTTTTTTAATGGTGTTTCGAAGTGTTCTGAGAATGTGGAAACTAAACCCAGTTTCCTTCCCTTCAGTGACAGCTTCCTCCTGAAACCAGTGGCTGCTAGAGTCAACAGATAGAAGGCTAGCAGGGCTTGTGGTTCTGGATAATTGCGTGTAAAAAAGAACTGGTAATTCTCCTCTTCAGGCTGGGTGCGTGCCTGAGAAAACCAGTGGGACCTCTAGGGAAGGCAATGAAGACACAAAGTTTGACAGAATGCTTGATTCACAGAGATCTGGGGTCCTGGATTTCTCCTGTCCTCTTCCTTAAATATTTGTCCTCATGAATATATATGTTCTGTTGCCTTTAAAGTGGTCAGGAAGGAGTCAGGTGGGTTGGCAGAGACCTCTCTGTCTTGGAGCCTGGGACAGAACAGGAGACTGGGGAACCCACTGCCTCCTCCATGTGCCTTAGAAGAAGGATTTGTGAATCACTCTCTTCTATTGCTGGCCTTTGAGGAGGAGAGGACATTTCACCTTCTGCAGTTAGCAAGACTGCCAATACCAATGATAATCGAGCCATCCAACCTGAGTCGCCATGAACTGACAAAGAAAAATAACTTTGTATA
This sequence comes from Oreotragus oreotragus, assembly GCA_006410675.1. Lineage (NCBI taxonomy): Eukaryota > Metazoa > Chordata > Mammalia > Artiodactyla > Bovidae > Oreotragus > Oreotragus oreotragus. The sequence continues at coordinate 68,235 of SJYX01005307.1, forward strand.
GTGAATACCCCAGATGGGGAAAGATGAAGCTGAACAAGAACACATTTGAGGGAAATAACACTGCGGTGACAGAAAGTTTCCAATTTTAAAAGAAGAATAAAAAGAGCGCTTGACCAAATTCAACCTGTGAGTCTGAGATTTATGTGATCACAAACAAACCTCAATTTTTCAACCAATAAACTGACCAGATGAATTGAAAGAGAAACTGCTCATAAATGTCCTGCAAGCTCAAATGGATTAACTAGGCTGACAACTGTCCCAGATCACCTGAGATGCTTCAGTTGTAGCAATGAAATTTCTAAGTCAAGGGAAGCCATCTTGGGAGACAAAACGTCCAGCCTTTTGGTAGTGAGTACAGAAGATTTGGGGAAAAGTACAAAATCCATACAGCAGCTTAAAAGATAGGAGTTGCAAACTACTATGATTGTAGCAGATGAATATGACAAACATTATTTGCCTTCTGTAGTTGCTATAACTATTTTCCCCCCAACTGTGGATGTTTGCAACTTGCTATTCATAATAATGAATCACCAATCTTGTATCAGTGTGAATACTAAGTCTTAAGTGTGCAATTTAAGTGCATTGTAATCATGAGTGTTAACAGTCCTTCACCTGTGGATTAACTGTTATTCTTGGTATTATCAAGACGATGCTAAAATTTTTAACACTGTGAATCCTGTGATCATTTTTTTAAGAGCTCAGATGCTAAAAATGAGAATGATTGTAATATTAATCCCACCTGATCCCAAATATCAATGAAAAAGAAGCCTAACTGGCTAGGCTGTCTTATTACAGAGGGCAGGACACAGATAAATGAATTAGGGAGGTAAATAAGCAAAGCAAAGTACACTACTATGTAATATGAAGAAAAGCATTTGGAATTAATTATGATGGAAAAGGAAATGCGAAGGCACAACAGGGAGAGTGGATTTCACAAGCTGGGGATGAGACACGCAATATTTCTAAATCGATCAAAAGTTTTTGTGTCTCCCCAAAGACACCAATGTTCAGTTGAAAATAGCAGCTGCTGAATTGGTTTGGGCACACCGCATGAACAAACATACTTCATTGTATTGCTCCCCTGATAGCTCTATGAAACCAAGTAAAGCTATTTTTCCCAATTCTGAGGTTTCAAGTGAATGTACTATGGGAAAACAAAAGGAGGAAATGTTGAAATTGGATGAGTTAGTTCTTTACAGTGTAGAGCTAATTCTTTCAGATTTTACCTGACTGATGACATTTTTTACAAGAAAACTCTATGTCACCCAATACCAATGAAAAATGATCCCTCCTGTTCTTAGAGACTTTAATTTTAAAAAGATAGTGTCAAATCATATTCTTGATTTCTGTGAAGATTTTACTAAGCTACAGAAAGTGCAAACCTAGAATCTACTGATACCTTGTCCAAATACAGAGATTTTAATCATCTTTCTGCCAATTATGCAAATATATCAAATGAAAATTTTGGCAAATTCTATTCAGTGGATAAACCTCTTATTAAGGAAAGTGAAAAGATCTTATCTGCAAAATGTTCTAAATACTTTGTAAGCAACACTATAAAAAATGGTCATGATTTGCTGACAGGTGATATTGAAGCTTTCATAATGAAACATTTTGTTCCGTTTTGCTTCCTCAAAATGTGACGAGACACTTAATGATAGTTTTTATTTAATAGAAATGGAAGGACATGGCCTCCATAAACATATGCCTAAAAGAGAGCTATTAAAGGTGAGAATGTGGATTACCTTAAAATCACATTTTCAAAGTGTGGGACAAGAAGAATGTCTTTCATTAATTTGGAAACACACTGAGGATGTCAGTGGGGAAAACGATTACAGTAAACAGAACTTTATATGCTGTTTTTCCAAACTTGTTTGATGATTTTGAAGAAACCATGGGATACCTGGGAAAGGATGAACTGAACACAACTCAGTTTTTCAATTTTATGTGTAGATTATGACAAAATCTCATGGCAAAAAAATAACACTTTTTTTGAAATAAGATTACTCTATTTCCTCCCAGGACTACTCTAACTTCCCTCTCCCAAAAAAGTCGCCATAAAAGGAAGCTGAGTTAGACTGGACTAAATTTCTTTACTAAAACTTTAACTTCTTTAGATTCCAGTATTGATTTCTCAAATTCAAATTATCTCTGTTTTAAAACCATTTTTCCTAAGAAAGCAAGCATTAACTTATGAGGACATGCAATGTGCCTTAACGTCTTTAAAAATGATGGACATCTTGGACATACTAGCCTATATGATGAATTTATAGATGCAAAACTATGATTGACAAAAGATGAATCTTTAAAAACAAGCTTGTAGAATCAAAGTGTATGGTCACAGACATGTGGACAGAGAGTGGGAGGAGGACGGGGGACGGATTGAGAGGGTGGCACTGACGACTATGCACTCCCAGGTGTGAACTTCGTGGTGAGCGGGGAACTGCTGTAGAGCACACGGACCTCAGCTTGCCGCTCTGTGACTAGGCACAGGGGTAGGATCGTGGTTGGCTTAGAAGGGAGGCTCAAGAGGGTGGGGATACATGAACACGTGCAGCTGATTCACTTTGTTGTATGGAAGAAACTAACACCACATTGTAAAGCAATTATACTCCAATAAAACAAAACAAAAGAACGTATGTGTATCTTTTTGGAGAGTGGGAAACAAATTCCTACACATTGAAATACCTGCTATTGATAATAAGTAAACTCTTATTTCCTGCCCAAATACTTCCTCTAAGAGCATATTGAGCTTGATGTCATCCCATAGGAATGATACTCGAATCCGTGTTATATGGGAGTGATAGAGCTAAGTTTCAAGTCAAAGTAAATTTGATGTTTGACTATTTTCAGTTTTATCACTATATAAAAGACAAGAAGGATGTTCTGCAGATTGCAGGCACTTCAGAGAAGAATTATTGAAAAAGGAAACAGTAAAATTATCCTACCATATTATGGGACAGAAAGAAACATGTCTCTATTATTTATTACTAAATACAGTTAATATCTGTTAAATTAGTCCTATTTTATTCATGTTCCTTTTAGAAAAAGTTTTATATTTATATGTCTTCAATATAGCCTATAAAATTTAAGTATCTAACACAGAGTTTAAAAAGAGTAAAATTAACTTTATCAGAGGACAAAAAGACACCTCACTAAACTATTGCTACACCTTTGGCACTTTTATTATTTGTACTACTACCAGTGACTACTCTGACAGTAACTAACCCTATTATTGCCTTGTTTCACTAATAGCATTCTGTGATGAGATGAATCATATAGACTAACATATAATTTAAATATATACAATATCAATAAATTCCTATTTAATGTTTTATGTTAAAATAATAACACATATAATAATTTATCACACATTAAATTATAAAGACTTTTTTGTCTGGTGTAGCTGTGTTCTGGGTTGTCTTTCTAACATGTTGGTCAACATATTAATGAATGTTATTGGCATAATGAAATATCTGTTTGGAAATAATCAAATCATAACTTTTAAAACTTTAAATAAAAATATTTTCCATTTGTACTACATAGTTCAAAATAAAACAACAAAAGCCCTACAATAAAAACCAGAGGAGAATACACAACATAAGTGAGGAAGGACTTTTTAACCATGTGATATGAAATCCAAGAAATACATAAGTTAAGCATACTTTTTAACACAAAACATTTTGTAAACACTTTTGTATGTCAAAAGACACATATACACAGATTGAAAATAGATTTGCAAAAAAAAAATAGTGGAACACAGGGGACAAAGTTAATATTTATGAATATACAGATGCTTCTCTAAATAAGCATCCTTTATTCTAGTGAAGAACAGGAAAAGCAAGAGAAAAATAGATAAAGCTTCTGAAGAGGCAATTCAAAATGAAACAGATATAAATGTCCAACAAGCATATAAAAAAGACACAACTTTGTGAGTAGATAAGCAAATGCAAAAGAAAATAAGATCATTAAGGCTAGTACTTTATATCAAGTGATTAGGCAACATTTTACAGATGTATATTGCTGGTGGAGATGCACTGAAAAGTATATTTTCACACATCACTAGTGGAAATGGAAAATGTTATAGCCTTTGTCAAAAGTAACATCTATTCAAATTAAGGAAAATATAGATTGTAGACTTTTAATGATCTTCAGTCATCAGGTATTTAGGGATAGGGCTGGGGGGAGTGGGAATAGTTAAAAGAAAAAAAGGAAGATAAAACAGATAACTGTTGGCCCATCAGTTCCATTCCCAAGAATGTATCCAAGAGAAATAAAAATTTCAGATTAACACATAGGTATATTCAGTGCATCATTGTTTATTGTGGCAGCAAATTGGAAACAGTTGTAATGCTTATCAGCCATGGAAAAATGATGTATTCTTGTCATAAAACACTATGGAAACATTAAAAAGGATCTGTTGGAGCAATACAAGGTGCTCTTTTTTTGATGAATTTGCAGAATGAGAAAAAGCAAGATGAAGAATACTTTATTATGTAATCCTAATTTTAATTATATAAACATGTGGATATATGTGTGTGCGTGTTATTGTATTATTGGAAATGCTTAGGGATAGTATGGAAGAACACAATGTTTACTATTGGTTACCTTTTGAGAATAAAAAATGTAAGTGGAGGTAAAGGAGAGGAGAATGGCAGAAAGACAAATTGAAAAGTAAAAGTAAAACTAATGCTATAAAAGGGGCTTCCTAGGTGGCTCATTGGTAAAGAATCTGCCTGCCAATGCAGGAGATGAGGGTTCGATCCCTTGATTGGGAAGATCCCCTGGTGAAGGAAATGGCAACCCACTCCAGTATTCTTGCCTAGGAAATCTTATGGATAGGGGAGCGTGGCGGGCTACAGTTCATGGGGTTGCAAAGAGTTGGATATGACTGAGCATGCATGCAATACTCTAAAAATGGCATGCTTAGCTTCCTGCCTTTATGAAAATTACATACGTAAGTAATATGTAATTTAAATATGTAAGAAAATAAAATTTTTTTAAAAGGTCAGATTTATTGAGATCCTATCTATGTGAAGTCAAATTCATCATTTTTAGATCTACAGTAAAGAAAATCTTAAATAAAAAACCTACGTATTTTTGTTTTATGCTTTGAATTTTTAAATGGCATTGTTAACATATATAGTAAAATAATAGCTTTCAAGTATTATGTTGATCTATTAATTTATAAGTACTTGGGTATTCATAATTACATACTCATAATTGTTTTGGTGTAATAGTGAATTTAATTCTACTCAGGCTGGAAGAGCCATTGACAAACATCTAAACCCCTCACACATAAAATTTATGCTAAAACTGCTAAATCTTGCCATCTATCTGGGCTTCATTGGTAGCTCAGTGGTAAAGATTCCATTTGCCAAGGCAAGGAATGTGGGTTTGATCCCTGGTTCGGGAAGATCCCCTGGAGAAGGAAATGACAACCCATTCTAGTATTCTTGCCTGGAGAACCCCATAGATCCTGGTGTGCTACAGACCATGGGGTTGCAAAGAGTTGAACATGACTTAGCAACTGAACAGCAACAACCATTTATCCATCTACACTTCCCTTCCCACCGTTATTTCTACTGTTATGTATGTGTCATTCTGACAGAATGTTAAGTAGAAAGTTTACTTTTTGAAATGATATTGCAAAATAAACTAAATCCTAAAATAAGTTTAACATCACATGGGCTTCCTTGGTGGCTTACACAGTAAAGGATCTGCCTGCAATGCAGGAGACCAATGATCCCTAGGTAGGGAAGATCCTCTGGAGAAGAGAATGACTATGCACCTGCCTGGAGAATTCCATGGACAGAGGAGCCTGGCAGGCTATAGTCCATAGGGTCACCTGAGTGATTAACACTTTTCACTCTGCTTAGTAAAGAAGTTAACTTTATCTTCAGTTGGGTTTACTTTTTATGTTAACAGAATTTGATTTTATTTTTCATAGAACTTCTTAAATGGTTTATGTTCTTTCTTGCCTTTAGTTCTTAGTTACTCATTTTTTTGGTGTGGTGGGGGTGGGGGAATTGGAGGTGGCAAGGAATGTTTTCCTGTCCACCATTCTCTGTCCTACTCTGCTCTATCCTCTTTACCTTCCACTTAATCTTTAAAGAGCTGAGATCAGTTTGCTGTTGTTCCGTTGCTAAGTCATGTCCGACTCTTTGTGACCCCATGGACTGCAGCACGCCAGGCTTCCCTGTCCTCCACTATCTCCCAGAGTTTGCTCAAGTTTATGTCAGTTGAGTTGGTGATCAGTTTAGGTATCATTTATTCCTGGATATTCTCCTTGACCTCCAGGCTTGTGTGTACTCTCACAACAGCACTTTAGCACTATGTAGTATACTTGGGTCTTTTCATGTTGTCTCACCCTTTGTAATTTTAAACCCTTGGTGGCTAGGACTACATTCTTTTCATCCTAGTATTGCCTCCCCTCTGCCTAACTTAGGGTCCAATATTATCAGGAGCAGGCACCTAATAGATACTTCTCATTTATGAAGCAATGCTTCATTTCCTTTCTTTGGGTCACTAGGACCACCATACATTGAAAGAAAGAAAGAAAAATAAAGTGAAGTCGCTTGGTCGTGTCTGACTCTTTGCGACCCCATGGACTGAAGCCCACCAGGCTCCTCTGTCCATGGGATTTTCCAGGCAACAGTACTGGAGTAGGTTGTCATTTCCTTCTCCAGGGGATCTGCCCGACCCAGGGATTGAACCCGGGTCTCCCGCATTGCAGGCAGATGCTTTACCGTCTGAGCCACCAGGGAAGTCCAGTTGCCATACATTGAACCCCCTATTTATTCAACAGTTAGCATTCTCCAGTTCTCCAACATTGATAGGAAGGATCAAGTAATACCACAAAGTTGTGACAGCTCAAAATTTCTACCATATTCAAACAGATCATAGTGCTCTGTCAGGATAAAAGAGTATAAGGTAAAGTTTATTAAGTTAAACCATATTTTGTGAAGCTGCAGAGCTGTAACTCATCAGGGGATCCAGTCAGCACTATCCAATAGAATGCTTTGAAATATTGACAGTGTTCTGTATCTGTGCTGTCCAACATGGTAGCAACTAGCCACATACGCTTACTGAGTAATGCAGCTAATGTGACTGAGAAACTGAATTTTAAATTCCATTTACTTTTTAATTCACTTGTCACATGGGACTAGAGGGTACAACACTGGATGTCAGGAATTAAAAGATACTTCCATCTATGGAAGAGTATGGTGTTATCCCTTCTAGAATCTGAAGAACAGTCATTTTTGGCATATAACAATAGATGGCCTTCAGTTTCTAATTAGCTCTTTCATATGCACTATGATTACTGAGTATATCAAAAGCACCTTGAGGGCACCCTCACTGTGTGTGTGTGTGTGGGTGGGTGTGTGTGTGTGTTAGTCACTCAGTCATGTCTGACTCTTTGCAACTGCATGGACTATAGCCTGCCAGGCTCCTCTGTCCATGGAATTCTTCAGGCAAGAATACTGAAGTGGGTTGCCATTCTTTTCTCCAGGATATCTTCCCATATTCACTGTATAGACAAAACTGAATTAATTGCTTTAAGAAAGAGTATTTATACAAGAGTTAAGGAGGAAATTCAGCATTTTACTATTTCTTAATAGTAGAAGTGCCAGTGGAATGCCACAATTCTCCTTGAAAAATGAAATGGCAAGATTTCCTTATAAAATGAAGTGGAAAATGAGTAAACTAACTCTTAGATTAGAACTTGGTGTGGGTGATATCACTCACGGCTCATGGCAGATTTTAAATTACTAAATTCAGAATTTTCACATTATTACTTTGTCATGTTGTAGAAACATGAAGACATTTCAGGATGATGGTAGTTCACAGTCTATTACACATTACAGAAGAGCATTAAAAAGGAATTTATATGGTGATCAGTTGTCACATTTCACTATCACACCAACTTCTTGGCCCAGCAGTAAGAAAATAAGGATGTAATATCGCAGCCTATTTGTAATGATTTGGTTACCCATAAAAGAACAGACGTTTTTTGAAGGAATCTGGAGAATCAGCTTTTGCCTCAATTGGGATGAAATTCTATAAAGTGGCTTGATTAAAAAAATATTGTGTCTTCATCAAGATTTTCAGACAGGTGAACAAAGGAAGAGTTCAAATTTTGTTAACAAATGAAACAGAAAGGAATGCTTTTGAAGTTTCATTGAAGGCTGAAAAATAAAGCTCAAACTCATATCTTGGTTGGTTTAATCTTGTATAGATTCAGTTAAGAGATTTTCTTATAGATGAGGTTTTGGGACCTACGAGCATGCAAAATACCTCAGCACTTGGGATTGGTGTTACAGGAACGCCTTAGCTAAAAACAGCCCTCAATTATTGGAGCAGTTACCAGTATATGAAAAGAGCAAGGAAAGAGGAAAGAAAATAAACTGAGGGAATAGGGATGATAAATATGGTTCCAGGATACCCATGTACTTATGGTAAATAGAGTATGAGGTACAGAGAGGAGTGAGTCAGGTACTTCTTCGAATCAGTATGGACTCTTTTTAATGCTTATCATCTGGCTATGCTATATTTAATTCAAATCACTCAATCCAACACAAACCATAATCGCACTATATGTAATCCAAATCCAATCCAAACAGCACAGTACGACCACTTGTACTATGAAGAACACAAATCTTAAATGTCTAATTCAATGCATTTTGGTTAAAAAATACACTTGTGAATCCACCACCCTAATTAAGACACAGAATATTTCCATCACTCTGGAAATCCTTCTTGCTCTCTTCCAGTCAAACTTCACTCCCTGAACACAACTGTTCTGACTTCTATCATCATAATAGAAGAGTTTTTGCCAATTTTTGAGTTTCATATAAATGAAACCAAACATTTGTACTCCTGTCTCTGGCTTCTTTTGAACAACACAATGCTTTTAAAATATATCCACATTGGTTTGAGTATCAGTAGTTTTTCTTTATCAATTCTTGTAATACTGTGGTTTGAATAGACCATAATTTGTTTTTCTATTTCTCTGCTGTTGGACATTTGCGTTGCTTTCAGCTTGGAGCTATTACAAATAAAGCTGGCTGTAAACATGACTGTATGTCTATTACAGATGAAGGTTTTCATCTATTCTAGCAAATACCTAGGGTTGGAACTGCTGGGTCATGGACTATGTATGTGTTTATTTCAGTAAGGAACTGTCAAACAGATTTCCAAAGTGGTTTCCACATGTTTTACACTATCAGGATCTGCAAATTCTAGTTGCTCTTCATTCTTGCCAATATTTGGTACTGTTAGTTATTCTAGTGGATATGAAATGTAAATTATTGTGCTTTTCATTTGCATTTTTTGATGACCAATGATGCTAATTTAGCATATTGTTATGTGTTTACTGGAAATCTGTGTATCATCTTTTGTGAAGTAACCAAGTCTTTTCCTAATTTTTATTGTGTTGTGTTTTTCATGATTGATTTTAGTAGTTCTTCATATATTGAGATATATGGTCAAATATATGTATGTAAAACAAATATTTTCTTGTTGGGTGGCTTGACTTTTAAAATTTTCTTAACAGTGTCTTTGACAAGTAGAAATACTTTTTTATTTTGATAAAATGCAACATATAAATTTTATTCCTTGTTTAAGGAAACTGCATTTGTCCTGAGACATAGTTTTAATTCTACAAAGTCTTCCTGGAACTTTGATGAAATACCCAATGTGTTTACCTAGTCCTTCTAATTTGCTGCTGCTGCTAAGTCACTTCAGTTGTGTCCGACTCTGTGCGACCCCATAGACGGCAGCCCACCAGGCTCCCCCATCCCTGGGATTCTCCAGGCAAGAATACTGGAGTGGGTTGCCATTTCCTTCTCCAATGCATGAAAGAGAAAAGTGAAAGTGAAGTCGCTCAGTCTGTCCGACTGTTAGCGACCCCATGGACTGCAGCCCACCAGGCTACTCCGTCCATTGGATTTTCCAGGCAAGAGTACTGGGGTGGGGTGCCATTGCCTTCCCTGCCTTCTAATTTGGCAGTACTCAAATTCCAAACTTTATTTATTCTGTGATGTATGATAGTTAAGTTATGGTGAGCTTTTTTTTTTTTTTTTTCCTTCTAGCTGTTACTGTCTACTGTTTTCTTGGTTCTTCCCCCTGCATACACAGTTCAGGGTCAACCAAGAATCTGAGGGCAGTTTGTATGAAGATTTTGTGGTTCTGTCTTCTGTGATTTTCTTCTTTTTAAGTGTGCTTGCATGCTTAGTCACTCAGTCGTGTCTGACTCTTTGCTGGACGATCGCCTGCCAGGCTCCTGTCCTTGAATTTTCCAGGCAAGCAAACTGAAGTAGGTTGCCATTTCCTACTTCAGGGGATCTTCCTGACCCAGGGATCAAACCTGTGTCTCCTGCATTGTAGGTGGATTCTTTACCTGCTGAGTCATCAGGGAAGCCCCCTTGTTTCTAAGACACCCTCTTAATTTTTAGGTGTTTCGGCAACCCAGAAACTCCATTCTGTGACAGTGTAAGCCAATAAAACTGCAACTCTCTTGAGTCCTAGTAGCCTTGAGCCGTGCATGAACTTGGAAGTATGCATGGGGGAAAGCCATAGAAATGTGACTCTCTTCTTGTCAAGTTTCCTTCTTTCAAGGATCACATCCCATCCAGTCTCTGCCTGCCTTTGTGACAGGATCAGTCTGATGCAAGATATTCAGTCAGTACTGGAAATGGAGCATAACTTTTTTTTTTTTTTGTATGTACTGTTTTCCAAGAGATCGATGGAAACAAGTGGAAGCCATAGTTTTGGGATTATTTCACCACAGATTTAAGTGATATATTTGGAAGTAAAATATACTTAGGAGAAAATTACATGGCGCTTCAATGATGATAAAATCAGTTTCATAAGGCTTATGTAATCATCTAAAAGCTTTTTTCACTTAAAGAAATGGCTGCAATTTACTAGTAATCTATTTACCTGAAGTGCACCTGAAGTGACTGGTCTAACTCTATATTTTAGGTGAAACCCTTTAACCATCCTTATGCTTATAAGTGCCCATTAATGACAGCGCTTTAAAATTTTTATCTTTTCCAAAGCTGCAGAAAAGATGTTGAACCATTAAACAGAGAGCTGTGGGTGGTTTACATTCAACCCAATCTAATAACACATGTAGGATATGGACTGTGTACCAGCATGCTACAGGATGTTAGACCAGAAGTGAAAGGAAACAGCATCATGAAAATCCTGGAATTGAATTAGAGATAAAATTTTGTAGCAATATTTATCCCAGCATATGATTTTTATAGTCAGGTTATATACCTAGTCATTGAGAAATGAAAATTATCAGAAAGAGTTGGAGTTATTTAGTGATATGTTAGAATGAGTTTTGTTCTATGCCTTGAAGTAATTTAAATAAAAAAACAAAATATATACTTATTCTGAAGTTACATCTTATCCAATTTTTTGCTGTATCTCTTCTCTAAACAAGCACACCTACGCACGCAAATCTGTATTATTTTGTCTGAATGAGACACAGAAATGAGATAAAGAAAAATGCATAAGATAGACTTAGTTTGCATTTAGAGGTCCATACTATTACCCTGCATTCAAAGAGAATGCATTTTTGTAGAAGCAGCAAAAATGTATGAAGCACATATTAAAATGCAAATATAAATAACAATTATAATTACACCCATAAGGGAAAAATTGTTTAGGATTAGGTTAGATCTTTGAGAATAAGCAAGACTATTCAGGAGAAATTTGGTTGGAAAAGAAGCAAAAAAAAAAAAAAAAAGTAATCATAAGAAAGAGGGAAAGTTATTACTTAGTTTTATCAATAAGAGACCAATTATAAACTTCATAGACACTATGATTTAAGAAAAATATCCTTCTGTGCTTAGCAGAGCAAAAGAAACACTAAAGAGAATGAATTAGGGAGGAAGGCTGAAAAAGATTGAGTATGTGAGGGAAAGAGAGAATTGAGAGAAAGAGTTATGGGGAGAGAGGTGCCTGCTGGTAGGAACTGAATAATTTCGTAAAGTTGCAGATAAACTTATGTGACATGGAAGTTATAATCGTAAAAAATATTGTTTGGTATCTAAGAACATGAGATCTGGAGACAGGCTGTTGGGGTATGAAATGTGAATCCTGACATCCATCTCCTTAGACTGATAACTTTGACGAGTTTCATTTTCTAGGGAGTTGGATGATAACCCCTAACTGAGGTAGTTGTCATGTAGGTTATACAAGGGAATGCATATAGCATCTAATAAGCCATTGTGTTTTCAAGGTAAACTGTCAATGTTTTTTTGTCTTTCTTATTGATATAATCAGGGAATAAGGTTTTGGTCCATTAAGTTAGGGCTAACTAATAGAAAGTTTTCAATGTAGCAGTTTGCATGACTCCAGAGAGTTGTCTCTCATGGTAGGGAAAATAAAAAAGTATATATATACTGAAATGCAGTAGGTGGAAATTCAGGTTCAAAGCACAGAATATAACAAGAACTAAGTGACTAAAATTTGGTTCCAAAATAAGTACCTAGGCAAGGATTATCACTGAGGCAGAGACATATCTGAATTCAAAAGAACCAGAAAGAAGCAGCTGAACCTATGAGCTAACACATTCGGGAGGCAAAAGAAAATAGGCAGTGACGAATGTCTTGGGATTTCTGGGTTGTGTGATAGGGAGATTTGTGGGAGTGACTGCCCTGATAAGGATGATGAACAATGGAGAGGGTGCTGAGGGAATTACAGGAAGCTTCCTCCTAGAAAAGAGAAATTGCAAGGGAGCAAGTGAGTATTCAAATTCATTCTATGGATGAGTCATGCAAAAATAATCTTCTGTATAAGCTTAAAATATATCAACTCCTAATATATCCTTGGAGAAACTAGGGAGTCTCTTACATTCTGCTTCCCTATCAACAAGAAGATCAGAAAACATTCATCATGATGTTTTGGAGCTGCTGCTGCAAAGTCGCTTCAGTTGTGTCTGACTCTTTGCGACCCCACAGACGGCAGCCCACCAGGCTCCCCCATCCCTGGGATTCTTCAGGCAAGAACACTGGAGTGGGTTGCCATTTCCTTCTCCAATGCATGAAAGTGAAAAGAAAAAGTGAAGTCACTCAGTCGTGTCCCACTCTTCGCGACCCCATGGACTGTAGCCTACCAGGCTCCTCCGCCCATGGGATTTTCCAGGCAAGAGTACTGGAGTGGATTGCCATTTCTTTCTCCTGTTTTGGAGCTACAGACTTTCAAAATGGAAACATAAAATCATAAATAGGAATATAAGTAACAGCAGATCCCCAAACACATAAATTAGTTTCTATGACAAAAGCAAAGGTTCAGTAGCCTAATATTCCATTTTTAAAAATCTTTGAGTTTGTGAAGACTTATACGCCTGTTCTTTGTAATTGTTTGTTTAATTAAATGAAGCTGAGAATCCCATGTTTACCTAAACAAAACTAACATATCCCTTTGAAACATATTTCATTTTAGATTGTTGCTGTAAAAATGTGATTATTTCTGCATCATGATACATCTGTTCACTCCCTACTGATAGTTTTCTTTTGTAATTTTCTTCATGCCTATGAGCGATTTATTTTTTAAATAAAATTCTACCCTAAAAATTGAACCAAATGGCAATTATCAAACCAGGCACATTAAATACTGATATATATTTAAAAATTAAATTTATCAGCTATAAATTAAAGATCAATATTCAATTATATTGTATGTAGAAATCTTCAAAACATCCATGTGATATACTAAATCTGATCTAACTGAAACTAACATCCAAGAATGAGACAGATCACTTTTTCACCAGTAACACCTAACTGATTACATTAAATTGGATACTTCCTAAATAAAACACTGAGTACCACTTAATACTGTGAAACAAAACAAAACACTGTACTGCAATTTTTATTTGTATCTGGAAAAATATCTTAAAATGGTAATTTGGGCCTTCTTATGTAAATCTTATTTTTTAGGAGAGTCAAACTGGAGTCACAGGAGTAGAACTAGTGGTATCCTAAGAACAATTTATTATGCATTAAACACATTCTATTACTATATTTCCAAAAAGTATAGTATAAGGATTTGCTAGAGTCCATTTTCCTCTGAATGGCTCAATACTGGACTAGATGATGTGCACCAGGTAAAAGGTAATTAGAGGGCAGGGCATAGGTTTTGGATACAGATCTCATTTCAGACTCCTTTCTGCCGCATAGATCTTCAATGAGAATAAATAGCTTATTTAACTCCCAGGGATTTAAGTATTCTCATTTGTAAAATGAATGTCATAACATACTTCCTGTAGAGTTTTAAACATTAGAGATAAAGCAAGGAAAACAAATATCTAGCACAAGACTTGCCACACAACAGATGATCAATAGAGAGATGGATGTATTCACTGTTAACATCACTATCTGGTTAGCAAACAATAATCTGTACGATTTACTTGTATGCTATCTAATCTTATCATGGAAATGTAAGTGGCATAAGAGTGGAGGGGAGCAAAACTTGCCACCCCCAAATGTCTCTTTAGTGTGCAGATTATTTCAAGCTGAAAACAATCAAGACCCAAGACTCAGGAAGAAACTTTAACCTTCCCAGTAACTGCCTAAAAAATGTAGATAAATGACTTGTTTCAAGAAGAGAATTATCATCAAATATAACTAGGTATGTAGACAGTGGGAAGCTAGGTATGTAGATAGCGGGAAATCTAGCAAAGGCTGTTAAAATTCCTCTCTGACTCCCACTGTCACTGCGTGGTCCAACAAATATTTGTTTACCAAACATTTGCTTTGCTCACTCCATGTGAATTGCTCTCTTCCTCTTTGAAGTCCCAAACCACTCCTCCCAAGATTCTCTTTTGTTTTCTAGCTGAAGATGGTATTTAAGGTGAGGGCGTCAATGATTTTGGTGAGTTACTCAGTTTTCCTAGGTCTTTCCAATGTATATATGTTGTTGAATTTTTATTTAATTTCCTTCTATTAGTCTCATGCCAATTTAATTTTTAGACCAGGTAGAAGAACCTAGAAGCATAGAGGAAAATTCCTTCCTTTATTACTGAAGAAGGAATTCATAGGGCCTGGACTCCATCTTAGGCCTGTTCATGCTGATCATGCTTGGCCGCCTTTCCAATGGACTTTGAACTCTGTGTTTAGTGCCTATGAAAACAGCAACAGAAGGATAAGACCCCCTCCAGACCGGGAAACTTTGAAGATCGTATCTAGGTTACTCATTACTAATCACCCTTTCCTCCAGACAGGCCATTAATTTTTCTGTATCCATCAGAATGTAACCTCAGGTTTATTGATTATTGGCTAATTGTTTGACTGTTTGAGCCCATGAGCACATAGCATGTGAATGATGGGGTTATTGGGATTGTATTTTCCTTGGTTTATGTAAGTCTCAAGGAATTTGGAGTGGTGGGTTCAGACACGTACACATGGGGTATAAAAGATATTCACAAAAGCTGGTTGGGGTCCTTGGCTAAGAGGAGACTCTGCCTTGGGCCCGCTGGTGTAATAAACTGCACTCCACTCTCTGCATTGTCCTTCTGAGTGAGCTTGTTTCCCGGAACGCGTGGCTACAACACTAGCACAGCAGGGGAATTGCAGGATATAAGAAGAATATTTTATGGTGATATTAATCGCCAGGAAGAATTGAGGGAAGTTAGCTGTGCAAACTTTTAGGGCAGTGAAAGGCTTACAAGTATAAAGGAATCAGGAGTAAGTCACTTTAAGAGCTCTCAAGAGAATGACAATGGTAGAGTAATAATAACCACACAAACATTTTTATTGAGTTCTTTCTGTATCCCAGGCAGCAGGACACTGTGCAAAATGCTTACCACTCATCGTCTCATTAATTTTTACAATACCTCTAGAGGAAGTATTGTTCTTATCCTCATTTTACAAATATTAGAACTGAGTGAAGATTAGAGGGGATCAATATTTTGCCCAAATTCAATGCAGCAAGTAAACAGCAGTGCCGTTGGGCTTTGTTCCTAAGTAACAGACACTGGAACTTGTTGCAGTTGTAGAAAAGTTATGTGATGAGTGAAAAGAAGGCAAAAAATTATTTGTACCCGGGAAAAGTTAAATATTTCATTAGATGTCCAGATAGCCACAACAGGGTATCATAAGAGGGACCACAACTACCCGCTCAGCATCTCCCACCGCTGACAGTGAAGGGTTTGTGGGGGGCACTGTAGGCTGGGGGCTCCCATAAGGCTTCCTAAAAGATGAAAGTCAAGTTGGATCCCAAAGGATATGACATGACATCACCATCGTGGGAGAAGAATGGACAGTGCCTCTGACAAAGCAAAAAATGACAGAATTAAGCACATCGTTGAAATCTTGGCTGAAAAATTGGGACTCCATTTCATATATAATGTGTATGATGAAACTGCTGGGAAGTTCATCCCGCATCAAACTCAGGCAAAGCCTGGATAAGGCAGAGTGTTGTTGAGCTATAAAGCAGTTTAGATTTCCTGATTTGTTCAGAGAAGCCCCAAATCTATGCCTTTGAGGGAGACTATCTTGGTTTTTATTTACTGTCAAAGAATGTAAATATTTTAAACCTCTGCTCAGGCCTTGGGCTTCCTGGCAACAGCAATGGGAGTGTAACTGCAGCCTTTCAAGTCGCTCACTGATTTCAGTGGCGCTGACGGGTGGGTATGGATCAGAATGAGAGCATTAGCTGATGGCCAAGAGGGAAAAAATGGACAATGACTCTGGGGTTTGATGAATTTCCTGTTTGCCTTCCTTGAATAGCTATTTTGAAGCACAGGATGTGAAGAATAGGCGCTGGCATTGGGAGAGAGACACTGGTGATCGGCCTTGTCTGTCACCTTAGGCTGACAGGTTATCCCCAGCTTTGCAGTCTGATCTTTTGTAGTTTGGTATGATATCAAGTTGGACACGATTGAGCAACTGAACTGAACTGAACTGATGATATCAGTGGAAATGAAAGATGAGGCAAGCGTTTAGAACATATTGAACATGTATAAAGGACATGTTTGCCATTCCAATGGCAAAGGAAATTTCAATTTGTCCTTGTGGGTTTTGCTTTATTTTGCAGATGTTCTTGCTTTATTCATTTGAAAACCATGTCTCTTTCTTCCTAACCTCTTTCTCGCTTCATCTTCTTCTTCCCTTCATTATGCAGTAATTCTATTTGGAGAAATCACCCCTTATCATTCATTATATAACATTCATTATAGAGTTATATAGTACTTGATCATTATTTGTTCAGTATTTTCATGAAGGTAGCTTCATGAATATTTTCATTTCCAAATTGAATGACTACTGAATTGTTTTCTAGACTATACATAAAGTAATAGCAAAGGCTAAATTAGGATTACCATCTCTGGATTTTTGGATCTTCTCCGGATTTATCTAGTCTTACACAAAGAACTTAATAACTCCTTTTAGTGATATGCAAAATGTTCCTGACACCACTTTTCGCAAAAACTCTATGTCTACCTCAATGCAATTTCTTTTTCTTTTGGAAACTTCACTTTGAATGATTGAATGCTTTTATCTGTAACTTCTTCATTATTTTAAACATGAAATTTTAGCATAATAGGTAGAAAAATGAAGAAGGAAACAGAACAGACTCTATCTTGAAAGCAGGACTCCATCTTGGGGTGGACTGGACTTTGAGCTATATGTCCAGTATTGGAAATGACATACCAACTGGAAAACCAGGCCCTTGGAAGGAAGACACCCGGGGCTCTCCATCGCCTAAAAGAATACCCTAATTATCTGTGTAACTGAATAGAATCATACATTCTATTTTGCTTATTGGGGTATGACCACAAACCTATTTATAATTGTCCACTGTTAACTACCTAGGCTTAAGACATGAATCATGGGTTAACTTTGATTGTATCTTTCTTTTTCCTTTGTTCAGACTAGTTTCAGGGAACCTTATACACTTAGGGTAACTTAGGGTATATAAGGTTTTCAGAAAAACTGGTCAGGGTCCTTGGCTAAGAGGAGACTCTGCCTTGGGCCTGCTGGTGTAATAAACTGCACTCCACTATCTGCATTGTCCTTCTGAGTGAGTTTGTTTCCCGGAATGCGTGGCTACAACAAAAATAGTTATAAGTTCTCTTTATCAATGGAATAAAGTATCTAAAAAGAAAGCTAATCCTAGAACATAGTATAAAAAGACAGAGAATGGAGAAGCACAGAGAAAATGTAAGAAAGAGAGGGATTCTAAGTCCCGTTGATACTAACATAAGGATGTGGATAGATTTCAAGGAGTCCTTGGATAGGAAAATGAATTACTTCTTTTTCAATATACTCTAACTGAATTTAATAATTCCTTCTTCAATGATGAATGTAGGTAAAAATCACAGTAGTACTGGGAGTACATGTGAATTTATCAACAGAAAGTATGTATATTTTTACATGACAGCAGATATTGCTGCAGGTATCTCAAAGTGTAATTTATGCCTATCACTACTTCAGAATTTAGATACCTATTAAATGTGTTGCTAGATCATTTTACTGATGCCTTCACAAAGAATTATATTACTATATTATGCTTTTTAGTATTTTGATAACTGAATTTTAATATAATTGGTTTTCTTTATAATCCTATAACTATACACTTTTAAGTGTAGTTCCGCAAGCTTTACCAGATGCCAGAGTAATCTGTGGCACAAAGATTGCTCTACAGTGGTTCCAGAGATAAAGGGCAAAATCAATAAAGAAAAATACTAGAAGGAAACTTCCCAGAGCAGACAAGATCCAAGTCTTTAGATTAAATGAATTCACAGTGAAGTGTGAGAATGATTAGGTCTCTTGGGAGAAGACTGAGACTGTAGAGGAGGGATCATTTAGTCTAATTACTTCTTCTTTATTTGAATTTTTAAAATAACTTGAATGTATTCTTGAGTAATTTTTAAAAAGGTGCATATGTATGAAATTTTAAAACAGAGGAGAAAGAAAGAAAAAGGCATATCAAAAATCTTGGTCTTGCTGAAGCAACTACCCAAGCTAGGGAGGCTCAACAATGGATTGCTACAGATTATGAAAAGCCCAGGTGTTGATTTTGTGAATTTTTTGCTAAATTAAACAGTGGAATATGGAGAAGGAAATGGCAACACACTCCAGTATTTTTGCCTGGAGAATGCTATGGGCAGAGGAGCCTAGTGGGCTATATACTTTATGGGGTCACAAAGAGTCATACATGACTGGGTGACTAAGCACCACACCCGTGGAATACAAGGCTTTGCTGCCAAGCCATCCTACCACTGAGCCCCAGCTAACAAGGAACTGGGCTCACTAGCCTTGGGCAAGTTAGTTAAGCTTTCCTAACCTCAGCTTCTCCATATGTAAAATTAGAGTAACATCAGTCTTACAAGATTGACGACAGGTGGGAAGCAACGTAAAGATACGTACTAATACATCAAGTGTCTAGTATTCTAGACATGCATACGACACGTAATAAGCATAAAATGGCAACCATCATTATTATTAAGCTTATGTTGAAAGCTAGGGCAAGCCATGGCAGGACATTAGTTTTAAGAAACTACTTAATGGTGGAGGGAATACGATTTGAAAGGAATTCAGAGTCTGGACATAGAGATAATATAAATGAAGAGAAGAAACAGAGACAAGGAGAAGGGCATGAGAAATGTTTAAGATTTAGCAACCAGTTAAACTCTGAGTATGAAGGAACCATCTGGGTGACCCTGGAATTTCTGTTGGTAGAATGGAAGATTGGCAACTATCTATAGGAGGGCCAGATTTGTGATGAAGAGTGATGGTTTTAGTTTGGGACATGTGGAAATTAAGATGACTAGGGACACTCAAGTGGTCCAAGTGGGCAAGTACAATAGGTGATTAGAAAACTACTCAGGAGTAGGATCTCTGGAATTGTAGGTTTGGCTATCATCATTTTAACGGATGTTAGTAAAACTCATTGTTTAATATAAAATCACCAAGGGAAAGCATGAAAGTAAGATTAGAAGGCTCAGAGTCCTAGCACACGTAAAAATTTAAGAGAATCTTCTATCAGTTCTTACTAAAGATGGATAGTCCATGTATATCCTTGCAATAATTTTGTTTTCTCTTACAAAGCAATTAAAAGGGAAAAATTCAACACTAGAAAATAGCTCAATTAGTAAAAGAATGGAAACATTCCTTATATAAAAGAGCAAAATTGTAAATCAGCAGAAGAAAATATAAAAGAATAAGAAGAGAGAAAAACATTTTTAAAAGCTCTCCTATATTAAAGGCCATTATTCAAATGTTCATTTTATTTTTTCTAGTTTTTTTTATCAATAAACATGGCAACAATATTCTATTTTACTTTTGTTTTTTTGATTACATGCATAGTTCCCTTATATGGTTAAGAGACTTTAAAGGGCTGGCACCTTCTATTCAAAATACTTAACAAAAACATGTACTTCCCAAGGTAATGCCATTTAATAAGTCAAGGAATTTGTAGACATATTTTTACTCGCAAACATTTATGTTTCCCTATAATTGTTTTTGTTTCATTTGTGATCTAAGATCAGGATCCTAAAACCCTCTTCTATTTAATAGAGGACTTTTTTGCACTGTCTCTAGAAATGTTTCAACATTTTCCATCTGCTTCCTGTGGTTCCTAAATCCAATAGCACTGTTTATAGATGTCTTGTTTGTTGGTTGGCTTGTTTTCTCTTTTTATCACTACTCTTCAAACTTTTGAAGTTCTAATTGTTGTTGATATTGTTATTTCTGAAGTTTGCATACAAAAAGCTTGAATGAAATGAATTAACTCTTAATTGCTAGTGCAAAAGCCTAAAGGTGAATCCAGAACTGAGAACTGAAAGAGAAGGGGATATTTTGTTATTGATGTCTGATTCTGACCTCTGCCACTTCCTATGCAGGTAATGTTGCTCAAATTATTGAGGTTTTTTGAACCTCATTTTTACATGTGTAAGATATGCATAATAAAACCATCTGATTGTTGTGGGGTTCAACGTTTGTAAAGTATCAAGGACTATGTCTGTCAAGCAAAGAGGAAAACACATCCAATGAGAATCATTATTATCTCTTTTCCTCTTAGCATTGAGAGAATTTCTAAGAACTGGGGCAATATTAATAATGACAGGAAAATGAAGAAGCAAAATTCTCACTGTTTGCAGATGACATGATACGCATAGAAAACCCTAAAGACACCACTAGAAAATCACTAGAACTAATCAATCAATTCAGTAAAGTAGCAGGATATAAAGCTGATAGACAGAAATCCCTTATATTCCTATACACTAACAATGAACAATCAAAAAGAGAAATTAAGGAAACAATCCCATTCACCATTGCAAAAAAAAAAAAAAAAGAATAAAATACTTAGGAATAAATCTACCTTAAGAGACAAAAGACAAGAGATAAAAGACCTTTATTTTGTATGTAGGAAACTATAAGATACTGATGAAAGAAATCAAAGATGACACATAGATATTATGTTCTTGGACTGGAAGACAATCTTGTGAAAATGACTATATGATCTAAGGCAATCTACAGATTTAATGCAATCCTTATCAAACTACCAATGGCATTTTTCACTTAACTAGAAAATTTTTTTCATAATTTGTATGGAAACACAAAAGACCCTGAATAGCCAAAGCAATACTGAGAAAGAATAACGAAGCTGGAGGAATCAACTGTTCCTTTCCAAGGCAAACCATTCAGTATCACAGTAATCCAAGTCTATGCCCTGACCAGTAATGCTGAAAAAGCTGAAGTGGAACGTTTCTATAAATACCTACAAGACCTTCTAGAACTAACACCCAAAAAAGATGTCCTTTTCATTATAGGGGACTGGAATGCAAAAGTTGGAAGTCAAGAGATACCTGGAGTAACAGGCAAATTTGGCCTTGGGGTACAAAATGAAGCAGGTCAAAGGCAAATAGAGTTTTGCCAAGAGAATGCATTGGTCATCGCAAACACCCTCTTCCAACAATACAAGAGAAGACTCTACACATGGACATCACCAAATGGTCAACACCAAAATCATACTGATTATATTCTTTGCAGCCAAAGATGGAGAAGCTCTATACAGTCAACAAAAACAAGACCAGGAGCTGACTGTGGTTCAGATCATGAACTCCTTATTACCAAATTCAGACTTAAATTGAAGAAAGTAGGGAAGACCACTAGACCATTCAGGTATGACTTAAATCAAATCCCTTATGATTATACAGTGGAAGTGACAGATAGATTCAAGGACCTAGATCTGATAGACAGTGCCAGAAGAACTATGGATGGAGGTTCATGACATTTTATAGAAGGCAGTAAAAGCATCGAGACCATCCCCATGGAAAAGAAATGCAGAAAAGCAAAACGGTTTTCTGAAGAGGCCTTACAAATAGCTGAGAAAAGAAGAGAAGCTAAAGGCAAAGGAGAAAAGGAAAGATATACCCGTTTGAATGCAAAGTTCCAAAGAATAGCAAGGAGAGATAAGAAAGCCTTCGTAAGTGATCAATACAAAGCAATAGAGGAAAACAATAGAATGGGAAAGATTGGAGAGCTCTTCAAGAAAATTAGAGATACCAAGGGAACATTTCATGTTAAGATGAGCACAATAAAGGACAGAAATGGTATGGACCTAACAGAAGAAGAAGATATTAAGAAGAGGTGGCAAGAACACACAGAAGAAACTTTGTAGATGTGATTAAATTGAGGATTTTGAGATGGGGTGTGAGATCATCCATCTGGGTCTAATGCAATGCAAGGGCCTTTTTGAGAAGAGTTGGGGACAAAGAGAGACTGGAAGATGTTATGTTGATGGAGAAAGAGACCACGAGCCATTGAATGTGGTGGCTTGCAAAAACTGGGAAAGATGTGTGAATGAACTCTACTCAAGACTTTCAGGAAGAACACAGCTCTGGCACTATATTAATTTTAGCTTGTAAGACTCATTGACGGTTTTGATCCATAGAGCTGTAATTAATAAATGTGTCTTGTTTTAAGTCACTTTTTGTGATGATTTATTATAGCAACAGTAGCAAACCAATACTTGCAGCACCAAAATAAGCAGGGAACTTATACAGGAATTTATGAATCATTTCAAACACATAATCTTATTTTTTTAAGAGCTGGAATTTCTATATTCATCTATTATGAGCAAAAGAGAACAAGGTACCATCTTAAAACAAGAATGTGTAAGAAAATCATAAACACTGCCTAGTGTAATTTATAAGCTGACTGTTACATCACATAAAATCAATCATCAATGTAAATTTGATAGAAAAATATATTTCAGAGGAAAAAAACCTTGGTGTGATAAGCAGACCTGGAATTTAGCCCTGACTATCACTAGCAGGTTTACGACAAGTCACTTAACTTCCTTAGATTTCAGTTTTTTCACCTATATATAAGTAGGTTGGACATTAAATCTTTTCCAGTTTAGACAGATTGTACAACAAACAAAAATAGAGTTTAGAGTTAGTTCTATTACTCTGTAACACTTGCTTTTCATAACAGTATCAATTTAAAATATTTTATATTTCCAGACTTACTAAGACATATTTATGGATATAAAAGCTGTATAGTTTAGGGATTGATTGGTCAACTACAACATAGAGGCCCTGGGACACACATTGAGTTCTGGTTTATGATATCCCTGTAGGGCAACAAAATTCACTACTTCAAAATGTCTCTTTGTCGTGCAGATTATTGCCACTAAGAACAATCAATAATGCAAAGACTTGGGGAGAATCTTGGACCTCTCCCTTAATGGCTTAAAAGAACATGGAGAGAAGACCTGTGCTAGGAAGACAGTGTTACCACGGATAACTACAGCAGGACTAGGTATGCAGTTAGTGGGGAAGCTGGCAAAGACTTTCAAAATTCCTCTCTGTGTATTACTGTCTCTGCAAGGCCAGCAAATCTTTGTTCACCAAAGTATTTGGTTTTCCATCTCCATGTACATTGTCTTCTTCCCCTTTGAAGTCCCAAGCCATTACTCTAAATCCTCTTTTGACTTTAACTTAAGATGATATTTAAGGTGAGAGTTTCAGCCATCTTGGTGAGATCCTGTTTTCTGAGGCCCTCCCATGTATATTCTCCCATGTGTATGTGTTGTTAAACTTGGATGTAATTTTTTTTCCTATTAATCTAACTTACGTCAATTTAATTTTCAGACCAGCCAAAAGAACCCAGAAGGGCAGAGAAAAATTTCTTCCTCCCTGATTCACATAACTCACTTTCCACTTTCCCCATTGTTGGCTAATAATTAAGCATTCAGTGCTTTTTAGAGTGATTGTAAACTGTGCCAAGGAAAGTGGTGACATTCCTTTAAAATATGACATTATTACATGTGAACATTAAAAACCACCTAAAGCATTCATGCCAGGCACAAAAAATAGTATACTGTTTCACACCTATCTTGTAAGTCTTACTCCACACTTCAGACAATTAAAGATCTGTGGCTGAAGTACAAGCCTGAAAACAGGGTTTCTTTTTCAAAATGCTAAGAATGAAACAATTCCTGTGCTGTCAGTGGATGCTATGGTATCATCATATTAGTATCTTTCACTCTCGGTTTTTGATGGTAGAAAACTAGAGGCGAGAATAAACTAATAGTCCATTTGTACAGTTTAATGAACGCTTCCTACCGTCTTCTGCATGTTCAATTCACTTAGTGATAAGGTAGTATTATGTTTCATTTAATGTTTTAGAGACTGTGCTGAGCAAATGAGGAATCTTACCACCACACACAGCAAAAGTAAAAAATGTTTTGATCAATATCCACTGAAGTCACTGGCACTCATTCTCTTTCATATTCACTGTACATCTCAATTCTGTATGTGTCTTCTACAAAAATAAAGTATAAAGGAAGAAATACATCTGAAATCTCAGAGATGTAAGCTCAGCCTACTCTGCAAGATAATTTTTGGAAAGCCTTAATACTCAAGAACATAGATCAGAGCGTTGGCGAGGGTCCAAATGATGCATGCACGTCTTTTCAGCCTCTAAGTCTTATTTGTCTTATGATCAGTCAATCTTTGGTCTGATAAAGAAGTGACTGGGCTAAAGGAAATGAAGGCAGGATGGAGTGAGGATGCCTGAGAGGAATGTTAACTAAACCTTATGAGATGGTGACTTTCTTTTGGACCAGACAGAGTCTAAGGGGGGGTGTGCAGAGGTCTAGTGTATGTATCACAAGCAGAAGCAGATACTCTGGGAAACTAACAGAGCTCAGGGGTCAGAATCCCTCAGTGGTCCGGCAAAATTAAAATATTTTAAGTGCTGTCAGTTAAGACCATTATTGCCTTCTATATCGACTTATCTGTCTATTACATTTTCCTTTGGTCAGGTGGCAATGAAGTAGCCTTAGGTATTTTTTTGCATCAGGCTTTGGGGCAGTTGCAGAGAAGAAATGGCACCCCACTCCAGCGTTCTTGCCTGGAGAATCCCAGGGGTGGGGGAGACTGGTGGGCTGCCATCTATGGGGTCGCAAAGAGTTGGACACGACTGAAGCGACAGCTGCAGCAGCAGCATGGGGCAGGTAACTTGGAAATATTTTAAGTAAATTTAGAAGGAACATCTTTAAGGTAATTTTCAGTCATTTCCATAGATGGTTAAGTTATAGCTTTCAGGCCTGGAATACTCTGACCTCCCATCAGAGTGAACTATTAAGCTCCTGACTAAACGGTGCAGGGTTAGAATATGTGCTGTGATAAGATGGTATCCTCTGGTGCTTGACACTGTAACCGTGTGAGTTGTTACTGTTGTTTACTTGTTAAGTCATTTCCAAGTGCTTTGGGACCCCATATACTGTACCCTCCAGGCTCCTCTGGCCAAGGAATTTCCCAGGCAAGAACAATGTGAGCAGTTGAGGAGAAAATTCAAAATATTCAGACCCACAATCAGTCTGTGAAATGTTCTTCTAAATCTGACAGCTCACATGTGAAGTGAACTTGATTGAGGATTTCCAAAATTTTGCAAAGGTTCTAAAAATTACATGTCATAACCAATAATGAGCTGTGAAGCTAGAAGCTATTTTAGACTGTCAATAGTAAAAAAAAAAAAAATTGATTTTCATCACCATGGTAGTGGAAAGACTGAGTTATCTTTCTAATCTTGCTACAGAAAATTATCTTATAAAGTCCTTCATAAAGAGGAAATCAATGAGTATATACACAGGAAATTAGAGGGAAAAGCTATTACAGAAATGTGCCTGACAGTCAATTAAAACAATGCAAGCTTACCTTCCTGGATTTTGTGATACCTCGGGTGTATATCAGCTCTCTTGTATGAGAGATGTATGTAACGTGATGTGATCTTTTAAATTCTAATATTCACTTTTGTATCTAATTCTGAATATATAATTTGGAATTTTTTGAAAAAGAGTGTTCCTTCCTGTAATTTGTTTTAGGCCCCACAAAACCTGGAAATGCCCCTGTGATAAAGCAATCAAAACTTGCACAGTAGGCTGAAAAATACCATAACCCTCTCCCAAATACTTATTTTTCTTCCCTGGGAGAGCATTTTTTAAAAATACACATCTGATGAATTGGAAAAGCTCCACAGCAGATGTGGCAGCGGTCTTGTGAAGGCAAGACAAGCCTTCCCTGGAATGTTGATGGCGGTGTGGGCTGGCACTGTTAGTGTTGCTATGGCAGTTAAGTGAAACCACAGAAGAGCAGATAAAACATCATTAGGTGATGCAGCAGACCTCTCTCTGCAAGGGAAAGAAGCTCTCAAACAGCAGCCGGCCCTGAATCAAACCTGCTGCACAGACATCCAGAGAGCAATTACTGGAAAAATGCCATCTCTTTGCAAATCTTAATCTGCCTCTGTAATTTTCTTGGCATAAACATTCCCTGCTAAATAACTGTGCCCATTTTATTGTTATTACCAATCACATTTTCTTCTTAAAGTCAAAACAGAAAACAATATGACCTGAGTTAAGTAGATATTAAATGCAAATGTGCTCCCTGACAATATTAGGACTTCTCCAGAAAGCTGATAAAACGGCTTGCACACTTTATGAAGCACAGGAATTTTCTTGGCCCGTATTATTTGATTTCATAAAGGGACCACAGAAGACTTGAGGTTAACATTTGATTCACGTTCACGGTTAAGTTCTGTGAGGTCAGGGACTCTAGTTTCTTTCTTAACATTTTATTCCCAATAATTCATGTGGTAGGTGATACACAGCAGAAGTCACATGAGTATTTGTTTAATAAATAATCAAGAGCTAAATTCAAAGTGGAAGTGTTAGTCACTCAGTCATGTCCAACTCTTTGCAGCCCCATGGACTGCAGCTTGCCAGGCTTCTCTGTCCAGAGAATTCTCCAGGCAGGAATACTGGAGTGGATTGCCATTCCCTTCTCCAGGGGATCTTCCCCACCCAGGGATTGAACGCAGGTNCAAAGTGGAAGTGTTAGTCACTCAGTCATGTCCAACTCTTTGCAGCCCCATGGACTGCAGCTTGCCAGGCTTCTCTGTCCAGAGAATTCTCCAGGCAGGAATACTGGAGTGGATTGCCATTCCCTTCTCCAGGGGATCTTCCCCACCCAGGGATTGAACGCAGGTCTCCTGCATGGCAGGCGGATTCTTTACCATCTGAGCCACCAAGGAAGCCCGTAGGCACCAAGTTGGGGGTTCTGTTACTGTTTTTTTCTCTACAAAATTAGAAAACATTTCCTGATAAAATTTCAAACAGTCTTTGATAAATGCATGAAAAATATTTTCAATTATCATCCTTAATATGATAAAGCTTGACTTCATTTGGAGGAAAATGATCATTTGCTTTATCTTTGGTTAACTCAAATTTCTCTTTTGCTTAACATTTTTAAGCTAAAAGCATTCCTTAATCACTGTGGGTTTTTAGTGGCTACCTTTGAATTTAAAAGCACTTTTTCCTTTATAAATGTTTTTATGACAATTCTCTGATGTCCATCTCCCCATCACAAAGCACAGACACTTACCACAAAGTTTGTAACTGCTTTCACACTCATTCATTCACATTTCTCTGTCACACCAAGTTTTAAGATATTTGAAGGGTTGTATGTCAAGCATATAGGACATACCGAATAAATGCTTGAAAAAGGGAAAAAATAGCATCATCTAATTATATATACTAAAGCAATAATGGTTTAAAAAATTCATTTTTTGGAGGAAGACAAGCAATTTTCTGATTTGTACCATTTTTCCCATTTTAAAACATAGGTCTAGGCAATTTGAACACACTTCCATTTTCCCTAGATCAATGAGAAAAATAGAAACAATCTGTTTCATCATTTCCCTTCTCTTTCATGCTTCCTTTACCAGAAAAAATTGTATCTTTCCTCTTTTCTTAACACTTTCCATCTGATCTTCTGCCCCCTCAAGCAGTACATGAATCATTTGAATATACATTGAACACTAAAATACATATATGTTATTTTCTCCTGTAGAAAACATATGTCTTAAAGAAAATGCTTGGATCAAGAGAAAAAATAAAAGGAAGTGCGCTTACAGCAAATGACTGGCAATATAGGTTCATTAAAAAGTCAAGGAGGGCAAATGTGTTTGCTAACTAATTTGTACCATACATGGACTTGAAAAATCTATGGAGAATTTAATAGTTCTTAATGCAAAACAGAAAATTAATACGTTAAAGTTTTTCAAATACATACGGCATACCAAAAGTTAATTAAGCTAGTTTGCTAAACAAACTTATCTAATATTTAAATTTCTTAATTGTCCTGATCATTTGTGTTCTAACCTCACCTATCTTTCTCCTAAAAGAAGCTATTTTGTCAATAGACTTTTGTTTGTGGGTGTGAAGAGAATAGTGGAGTGAATTAGAGGGTACAACTGTTGCTGCCCATAGGCAGTAAAATTCATTGGGTGGAAAAGAGAGAATGTGAGAAGAAAATCGATTGTTCCATGCTGCCAGCTATATCCCTTGTTCAAAAGTAATTTTGTTAAATTCTAGAGAGGGCAGCATACTGGCAGGAATAACCTGAATATAATTCAGAGAGTGCCTTTAGGTCTCAACATACACACTAAAATTTTTACATGTAAACAAAGTCAAAATATTTTTGTTAACTTTGTATCACGGAGCATTACAGGCAAGTAAAGTCTACAAAAAAGTTTCAATAGATGTCATTAGCTTCTCAATTATAATAGTTTTGTATAACTATTTTAACACATATTTAACTGAACGGTATTGAATACGACTACTCAAATTCTAAAGATTAGGATATAACCATAACAGTTTCCTCCTTTTTAAAAAAATGGTGAAAGAACCACACAATCTGAGGAGAAATCAGAGTGTAGTTTCCTCCTTTTTTAATTGGGAAAAGTGGTGAACAAAAATATTAAAGCCTTAACTGTCAGAATGTAATGTCAAAATACAGATTTTATTTCATTTTATTTGTAAACACTTCTCACAATTTCTGTAAATTATTTCCATATTAATTACTCAAGAAATTTATCCTTTCATGAGGTGTTAGGGTAGGGTTCAGGGATGAGAAATCAGACACAATTTAAACCAGCGCACCAGGCTATCTTTAGATCGAGAAAATATCATAATATTAACATTTAAAGTTACACAGTTAAATATG
This sequence comes from Oreotragus oreotragus, assembly GCA_006410675.1. Taxonomy (NCBI): domain Eukaryota; kingdom Metazoa; phylum Chordata; class Mammalia; order Artiodactyla; family Bovidae; genus Oreotragus; species Oreotragus oreotragus. The sequence goes on from SJYX01005307.1 coordinate 97,771, forward strand.
TGTTAAAATAGTTATGCAAAAGTATTATAACTGAAGAGCTAACGAATGGACACGCACTTGGATAAACTCTGGGAGATGGTGAAGGGCAGGGAAGCCTGGCACGTTGTGGTCCATAGGGTTGCAGAATCAAACACGTCTTGGAGACTGAACAAGAATGACAACAGAAGTTCATTCTGGATTGGAAGCTCTTCTTTTTTTCCCTCGTAGTAGCTCATTCAGTTCTCATATGATCAGGTGAGGGAAGAAATTATTATTATTCCATTTTGCACATGAGGAAACTGAGGCTTGGAGATGTTATGTAACCTACCTAAGACTACATAATTGATAAGTGGCAGATTCAGGAAGGATTTGGACCTAGTGTGCAGAGGCTCCAAAGTCAACATACTACAATATTATCTTTGTGAGAACACAAAAATAACCCTAGAGCATAGTGACTGCCACCAAGCAATTTGCAGTCTCCTTGGAACAATAAGATGACAGAATATATACAACACACGTTCCCCTCCCTCCACCAAAAAGGAAAGCAAAGCAGTGCCAAAATGTAGTAGAAGTGGGGTGAGAGCATCAGTGACTGTTTACACCGGTGCGGTAGACTTACCCTGGTGTGTCACCCTGGGGGACCCCCGAGGGCCCACACTTCCCAGTGGCCATGTTCTTGTGTAGTCACCTCACACAGGGGCTGTGAGACCAGCCTGTGACTGATACAAACTTTATCAAGCTTGATGCAAGCAGAGGCTTGAAGCTTGTTCTCTTGGAAGAGCCTCTTTAGGACCCCTGAGCCACCAGGTAAGACGGCCTGGCTACCCTACCAGAGAAGATTCATGGTAATAAATATATCCCCCTTCCAGTTAGGCCCCACCTATTTCAGCCATGCCAGTGTCAGGGAGGAAGAAATTTTCCTCTACCCTTCTAGGTTCTTCTGGCTGGCCTAAGTATTAAATTGACATGAGACAGATTAACAGGAGACAAGTAAACACAAGTTTAATAACATATACACATGAGAGAGACCCAGAAAAACTGGGTAACTCACCCAAATGGCCAGAATCCTCATTTTAAACATCATCTTCAGCTAAAGACAAAGAGAATCTTGGGAGTAGCAGTTTAGGGACTTCAAAGAGGGCAAAGGCAATTCATATGGAGATAGAAAATGAAACTGTTTGGTAAACAAATGTTTACTGGGCCATGCAAAAACAATGAGAGTGGACTCTGGTCTCTCCTCCACCGCAACTAGCCCTTACTCTTTGTAGGTATCTTCTCATGCCAAAGAGACACACTTTGGGTGGCAAATTTGGCTCCTCTACATTAGCTAAGGCATCAGACTGGTGAGTGAAGGAAGGAGCCAGCCCCAGACATCACTTTGATCTGAAGAACTCCACAGTTGATCTCAGCCTAGACTTTGGAGCTGAGAGAAATAATAAATCATTATTGTTTTAACTCATGACTTTTTTTGTGGTGATTTGTTACACAGCCATGAATAACTGAGACAATCTATTAAGCATTTTAAGGTCTGTCACACCTTTCATTTTTATTGTTTTTAATCCTCAATACAAGCTCACAATAATTTTTTAATAAAAAGGAACTTGACACTCAGAAAATTGAACTGACTTGCCCAACCAAGGTTATATGGTAACAACCAAGGTCATATGGTAAACAGCAAAATCTATATTTAACATAGGCTTCCTGATGTGTTATTTCATGCAATTTACACTACAGGAAAGCCAGCTGATGTTGCAAGCCATCAGTGTGGGGTGGCAAAGCCAGAGCCTTGAAGGAAACGTCTGGGCTCAGTCATGTCCAACTCTTTGCAACTCTTGGACTGTAGCCTGCCAGACTCTTCTGTCTTTGGGATTTCCCAGGCAAGAATACTGGAGTGGGTTGCTATTTATTACTCCAGGGGCCAGGCAAGAATACCGGAGTGGGTTGCTATGTATTACTCCAGGGGATCTTCCTGACCCAGGGATCAAAGCTATGTCTCCCGAGTCTCCTGAATTGGCAGGAAGCAGATGACTCCTTACCAACGTGCCACCTGAGAAGCCCCTCCTTGAAGAAAAGGTAGGTGTTAAATAGGAGCTATGAGTTGAAGGCACTGTCCAAATTTCCTTATCTTGTACACTTGGTCAAGCGGGCAATGCACAGCCCAAAATACACAATTACGATTTCTTACCTTTATCCTCTTCCCATCATTACAGTACATTAGAGTACATTAAGTATGTACTTTAGTCAAAGGAACTGCCCATGATTTCTCTAGTTCTTAAAATAGTCCTGAAAAAAATTCACTACTTCATAAATAAACTAAGGCATGGCTAAGTTCAGCTAGCAAATTATAGGACTGGAATTCATATCCACATGTGCTTGGCACTAACCCCTGGATTATCTCCACAGTGCCTTCTCTGCACGTGGGACTCTAACCTTCTGCAGTGGTGCAGGGCTCCATCAGTGCTGCAAAGCTCCCAAAGTTCTGTTCAGAAGGAGAGTTATTTCCGATTTAGCATACTAGAGCTATACTAAAAAGTTAGCACACCCTATTCTTAGCAATCACATAAAGGGGAACTGGATATCCTTTTGTAGAATAAAGAAGTCCAGCATGAGTAATATTAAAGGATAGTCTCTGCTTTTCTAAGCAGGATCTGGCAGAAAGAATCCCTTTCATCTATCAAGTTAGTCTTGATTCTTAAATAGATTCATGGCTACCCTGTAGCAATCTTGTCTGCAGCTGTCCCAACTGCTGACAGCTTTGTTATGAAGATAAAGGGAGGACAGAGTCCGGCCACATTAGACCAACTCCAGTCTGCCGTGTTTAATACGATCATTGTTTAACACGTTTAACACTGTGCATGGCATGTAACAGACGCTCGGTCAGCACAAGTCGTCTTTCTTTTGTTTCAAGTAGAAGGGGATAAGAAAAAGCATCTAAATATTTCATTTTGACTCAAAGTACTTTAAAAGAATTGTGCAATAGGGGCCTTTTATCTCTTAGTGATAAGAGATACAGAGATATGAGCTAAGTTACACAGATAGCGAGGAAATATAAAAACACTAAGTTAATACAACACAGTCCTACCTTGGGAGAGCAGATCTTCCTTTTTGTGATGTATTTACTTGCACTCCTTATGTGTGTGTGTTTGTGTGCATCCTACGAGGAGCTAAGGACTGCTCTAAGTACATTCATCAATGAAAAAAACTGACAAAGATCCAGGCCCTAGGGGACCTGACATTCTATAACACCCACATATCTTGTGCTTCCCAGCTGGCACAGTGACGAAGAATCCTCCTGCTAATGCAAGAGACAAAGATTCGATCCCCAGGTCTGGAAGATCCCCTGGAGTAGGAAATGGCAGATCACTCCAATATTCTCGCCTGGCAAATCCCATGGACAGAGGAGCCTGGTGGGCTACAGCCCATGGGGTTACAAAGGGTCAGATACGACTGAGTGACTTAGCACACAAACACATACACATGTATCTTGCAGTTAAATTAAGCATTAGGACTCTCGAGTCTTTGAAATTTGTAGAGCGACATAGTCCTCCAAGGGGAAGGCAATGGCACCCCACCCCAGTACTCTTGCCTGGAAAATCCAATGGACGGAGTAGCCTGGTGGGCTGCAGTCCATGGGGTCACTAACAGTTGGACAGACTGAGCGACTTCACTTTCACTTTTCTCTTTCATGCATTGGAGAAGGAAATGGCAACCCACTCCAGTATTCTTGCCTGGAGAATCCCAGGGACGGGGGAGCCTGGTGGGCTGCCGCCTATGGGGTCACACAGAGTCGGACACGACTGAAGTGACTTAGCAGCAGTAGCAGCATAGTCCTCCAAAAGTAAGTAAAAGACTCCAGTTTATAAAACTATGTGCTGTGTGCTTTTGCATCTGAGAATCCAATGTGCCAAACCCTCCCTCCATAATCTGATCCGAGAAGGAATTATATCAATGAGAATAAGTACTGCTCTGGGTGTGGTGATGTGCCTGAGATGCAGCGCAAGGAAATCAGGTGATGAGTAAATGAACTCCATTTCCAAGTTTCCTCTACTAAAATGAGCCTATTTATCATATTTACCATACATGCTTTATTAGAATTGTTTCACTGAGTCAGATCTAGTTAAAATAAGACATTAGATACATGTCAATCAGAAGACTGACAAGCTCATTATTATTTGGTTCATCTGAATTCAAAAAGACGTAACATTTAAAAATCGGAGCAGAGAGGGCAAAACGATGACATAATCAGGTCTCTAAAACTGTATTAAATTATATGTCTAAAAAGTGAAGAAAATGAATGAAAAATTAATTTATACCCCAAATGCCCACAGTGGAACTCAGAGTATACCATGAAAAATGATAGAGCAAATAGTCATGCATCTAAACTAACATTGTCTCAGATCGTCTTGATAGGTTAGATGAAACGCTTCATATCTTTCCTTCTAAATGTTTATAACTCTTTAAGATGTGAATTTCACTGGTTTTTACATTTTTAAATGTGAAACATATATATCAAGTAATTCAAGATTTTTTCCCAACATCTTTATACCGTTTTCTAAAATTTGACACATGAATAAGTTCTGAATAAAATGAAAACACACCATTTCATAGTTCAAGTCAGACGATCTTTCAAGCAATATAACTTGACCTTTATCCAGAGACGAAGGTCAACCTGTAACCATGTTTCTCTTTTGCTCTCTGATATTTAAGTCATTTAAAATTACCTTGAACAATCTTAATGTATCCAAATAGCATAAAATCTTGTCTGCCATCAAGACTGATCCATCCACTCTCCTATGTCCTTTCATCAGTGATCTAGAAGGCTAACAGGTGTTTAGAGTATTGACCTTTATCCAGAGACGAAGGTCAACCTGTAACCATGTTTCTCTTTTGCTCTCTGATATTTAAGTCATTTAAAATTACCTTGAACAATCTTAATGTATCCAAATAGCATAAAATCTTGTCTGCCATCAAGACTGATCCATCCACTCTCCTATGTCCTTTCATCAGTGATCTAGAAGGCTAACAGGTGTTTAGAGTATGATTCTTAACCTGTGTTCCCTAGAATTTGCTTGCAGCCTCCTTATTGTCACAAATTCATCTGCATGTTTTCTGTAACACAGTGTGGCATTCTTCTTCATATATCTTGTTAAACTTTTTTTAACTCTTCATTTTATGCCTCTGCACATTGAGGTATGCATTATGATGTATTATTGCCTCTCCCATAAAATAAAAACTAGCTTTTAGAAGAAGCATATTTTCAACTGGACTTAATCTTTTCTTCTTCCCTAATAACTTTATAAGCAAAATTTTATTACAGATGGTGTGATGTGCCTAAGCTTTGCTACTCTGAATGACTGTCCTAAAAGCCCAGTGAATTTTTCATTTTAAGGCTTTACAATTTCAGGCAGGAGTTCAAGGCTTTCTACATAATTTCTGAAACCTATGTCCAAGGTCAGTTTCATGGAAACTGGGCTATTCCAACGAAGGTAAGTTGGGGATTTAATTTGAAGGAGGAGCCAAAAGGATGTATGAATAGAGGAAAAGAGAGGAGCTGAGGACATGTCAGGATTGGGTTCTCCAGAGGCAGAAACTGAAGGGAAGTTCCATATGCAAGGGATTTATTAAGGAAGTGTTTACATGAAAAACTTCATAGGCAGGAACAGAAGTGGGGTGGGGAAAAGGCAAGTGAGGGTGTGATTTTAGGCAAAGTCTAGAAGGGAGGAACTTTAGCTCAGTCCTGTAAGAGGACTCAGTTTATGAAGTGATGCCTCAGAGTCTGCCCTGTCTTGGCAAAGAAAATGGGTTTTCGTGCTCTCACGCTAATCAGTTCTTCACTGACGTTTATTCCAGGGAGATCTAAACTTTCAGGCACTTCCAGCTTGAAACGGGTTTGGGCAAAACATTTCCACGGAGCCTTAAATCATCTTTCTAAGGGAGGGGCAGGTACAAGGGTTCAGAGTAAATCTTGGGTAGGGGTAGAGGTGGGGTGGGGGTGGGAGAGCAGGGGGCCACCACAGTGCTAACGAGTGTCTCAGGGGCTGGGCAGAGCACCATCAGTGTGGGTACAATTGTATGCATCCAATACGCTACTGTAGTCATGCTGTTCAGTATGGTCAGCTGATGACTTGTTCTAAAGGCTCCATTCCAAACGGACTGAATCAGAATTTTCATTTTAACAAGATCCCCATTTGATTCTTATACACATTAAAGTTGGAGTGCTGATATATAATTCTCTCCCTTATGGTTTAAGAATTAGATGAAATGATGTTGTAAGACACTTTGTGCATAGCAGTCACTGTATTGTAACGATGGTGATGATACTGATGACGATGATGCTCTTACTGCATCTATTATAGCATTTACTTTCCTGTTACTGTATTAGCTATTTCATTTGTCAGTCTCCTCTGCTAGACTGTTTATAGTGGTGACATTTGCATTTTGGGTGAGATAATATTTTTGTTGATAGATGGGGGTCCCTTGCATTTAGAAGCTTCAGAATCCCTAGGCATGCAGTGTCAGCAGCACCCTTAATTTTAATAGTATTAATACTCACCATGGTTTAAAAAATTCCTAAAGAGGCAATAATACCCCCCATCTGAGAACCATGGAACTCTTCAGGGGGAAGATCATGTTTTAATTTAATTGCATGTCCTTCTCTTCTTAGGGAATACACTGCTCAGCACAGACGCGACTCTTTTTTTAAATAATAAAAATAATCAAACCATCGCAGATATTCCATTATCTCAGTTGATTGTTCATAATGACCATAGTTGCAAGGTCACTATAATCTCTTCCCTATGGGTGAGGAAATTGAATCTGGAGGCGGTCACGTACATTGTCCCAAGTCAGAGATTAAATCTTATTTCAGTGTGGTTCCCTGGCTAATACTTTTGTAATCTGTCAAGATATCTGAATGAAGAAAGAATTAAAAAATCGAATGAGTTCATTTCCGTGAATGCCAGTCTATTGTCAGTTGGTGTAATGAAGTACAGTAAAGTCTAACTTCTAGAAGACAGTTCATAGACAGCTTATACATTTAAATTCCAAACACATTTTAAAGGTTCATAGAGTTAGTGTGGACTTCCTCCAAAATCCACCAAAAAGGTGGGAAGGTGGCAGTGACCCTGGCCAGAAGATTGAGGTGCTATTCTCCATCCTGGGAGACAAGTGGACCACTCAGATAGCCACAGGCAAAGTTACATCAATGTCCAAAGGAAGGCTAGCTCCAAAAAAGTGAAAGAGTATCTGTTAGGTTTGTATCTTTTATTTCCCAACATAGAGCATACACACTTTTCATTACTCTCTTGTCTCACTTTAACCTTTTCTTCAGTTAATAATTGTTTCCTCTTATCATAGATAAGGGATTTTTAGAGAGATATACACTTCTAAAACCAATTAAGTTTTTATTTTTAACGTTTAAGTGTTTGTGAAATGTGGTTGCAGCTTTCCTCTGAGGTCAGAGGAAGACAGGTTTCCCTACTCATTTGGCAGAGAAGTTGGAAATTTAACTGTTATTGCCTTGTAGCAGTGTTATTAAATGCACTGCTAACACAATGCAGGCTAGATTTTCAGCTTAAGTTATTTAAAGACTCTGATGCTGGGAAAGATTGAGGGCAAGAGAAGGGGGCAACAGAGGATGAGATGGTTGGATTGCATCACTAACTCAGTGGACATGAGTTTGAACCAAGTCATGGAGATAGTGAAGGACAGGGAAGCCTGGCGTGTTGCAGTCCATGGGCTCACAAAGCGTCGGATATGACTTAGCAACGGAACAAGAGCAACAGTAAAATGTCATGATAATGCAACTGTGTATCAACCAAAAAGTTATTGTTTATATTAGAATTTGGGGAAATAAAGATATGGGACTTAAATATACCATTAGTGTACATTTATTTCTGGAATAATGACCATACGTTATTTTCTTATAAGCTATCAGTACTTTTAAAACGTTGACATGAACTAAAGAACTTGTAAGAACTCGGATTTCTAGGTGCCACTCTTAGATATTCTGGCCCAGAGGTCTACAGGGGGAGGGAGAGGATGGGGCATGAGATAGTGTTTCTGAAAAGCTTCAGTGATGCTGCTCTGTAGACCAGATCTTCCAGCACTGAGGAAGGGAGATATTTTTGCAGATACTTCTTAAGTATGCTTCTGATTATCTAATCTTAAAAGTTGAGATAGAAAGTGTAAAGAAAGTACTAAAATTTTCAGTTACTAATCTTTCATTTATATTACATTCAACCTTTTTAATTGTACACTTTGATGAGTTTTGAAAATGTATACAGCTACATAATCATGACCACAATCACGATACGGAAAAATTTCAACATCTTCAAAACTTCCCTCCTTCCCTTGCCCTCAATTCCCTTCTCCAACCTCTAGTCCTTGGCCACTACTGATTTGTCACCCTGGTTATACTTTTTCTAGAATATACTACAAATGGAAATACAGTGTATGTAACCTATGAGTCCGGGCTTAGTTTAATGTTTTGAGATTCATTCATGAAATTGCATGTTGCACGTATAAATTGTTTCCTTTCATAGCTAAGCAGTAGTCTGCCATTTATTTACTTTTCTATTATCTAAATGATGAGTGTTTGGGTTGTTTCCAGTATGGACTATTGGGATTAGAACTGTTATGCTTATCTTTATACAGGTCTCTGTGTGATATTAAATTTTGAATAGAAGTCTTCTAAAATGTTTTTATTCCATTACAAAAAACTCCAGAATTAGGCAATGAATATGTACTATTTCAAATGCATCATGAATTGCAAGAAGACTGTGTACTGCTCAGCAGGGCCCAACCAGAAGGATAGTCTCCCAAAATAGGATAAGATGTTGAGTGAGTGTCAATTACATCCTTAGTTTTTGGCTTAGGTTTGAAGATAAAGTAAACCAATGAAAAAAATAGGTCCTAGTTGTTTAATAAACACCCACATAGTAGCTTATTTAAACATCATAATGATTTTATAAACTATGCATTAATATATTTCCATATTTCACATGAAGAAATAGAAGCATATAGACACAAAACTTGCTCAAGTCAAACAGCTAATAAGTGGCACAGGAAATATTTGAATTCAGGTAGTCTGGCTCTAGAATAATTGCACTAAACCAGCCACCTGTATGTCTTCTATTCAAATACTGGAAGAAATGTACTGTAAAAAATCTGGCTCTGCTCTGAAAATCAGAAACCAAGAGAGGCTCTGTAAGTATTCTGTGATCTGGTCATAGAGCAAGGCTGAGTCAAGTAACTTTAAATCCATTGCATTGCTGAGTTACAAGTTTATTATTATTATTTTTTAACCTGGCAGGCTGCCATCTATGGGGTCGCACAGAGTCAGACACGACTGAAGTGACTTAGCAGCAGTGAAATGTACTGTAAAAAATCTGGCTCTGCTCTGAAAATCAGAAACCAAGAGAGGCTCTGTAAGTATTCTGTGATCTGGTCATAGAGCAAGGCTGAGTCAAGTAACTTTAAATCCATTGCATTGCTGAGTTACAAGTTTATTATTATTATTTTTTAACCTGGCAGGCTGCCATCTATGGGGTCGCACAGAGTCAGACACGACTGAAGTGACTTAGCAGCAGTAGCAGCAGCAGCTATCAGGAACAGTAAGAAACAAGTCAAATGAACTATTGTCCTTCAGGATTCATCAATATTACATCTGTTGTTATCCCTACCCCTCTTGAGAGGCAACATGCCTGGATCAATGAGAATTGCTAGGTCTGAGGACAGAGCTGGTGCAATGGAAAACCTGGGCAATGAATGCTAGTAAATGAGCTCATTTAATTTTAAATATGTCATGAATAGTGCATATTAAACCATTTTGAGAATTAGAGAAATTTACAAGTTATTGAACTTAGTGACAGGTATCTACAGAGATAAATGTCTTTTTTTTTTTTAACTGCTATTACAGCACATGAAAAAGGATTGTTTATTTAGTTACATGAGCAGAAAATTGACCACCACGTGTCATTGGTCATCACATCAGGAAATATAAATGAAGACAGCTTAAATGACAGAAAGGGCTTCCCAGGTGGCTCAGTGGTAAAGAATCCATCTGTCAATGGAGATGCAGAGATGCGGGTTTGATTCCTGTGTTGGGAAGATTCCCTGGAGAAGGAAATGGCAACCCACTGCAGTATTCCTGCCTGGGAAGTCCATGGACAGAGGAGCCTCGTGGCTACCATTCATGGGGTTGCAAAGAGTCAGACCTGACTTAGTGACTGAATACATGCAGACACAGATGTGAGAAAGCTCTTGTAATAAGTCACAGAATCATCAAAGCTAGTACAAGTTGCCATGACTTACTTACATCATAAAGAAGTGTCACTTTAGCAACAAATGTCTCTGAATCAAAATCTTCTATCTGAATTTCTAGAGCAATTGTTTAACTTGAGGAGATACATAATTCAATTATGAACCAATAAAAAACACATGCTTAACCAGTAGGAAATGCAGATAGACCTGCTATTTGCTTCTCCCTGTCTCCACTTTCTCCCCCACTCCAATCTGGTTCCTCTTCCTCTGAGGTATAGTTAAAGTATATTGTCTCATTTCCCTTGGTGTGTATCTGTGTTACTGATTTCTTGCCACCTTAATGTGGTCAGGAGCAGCTATCTCCACGTTTCCTAATCTCACTGGACCTCCCAAATCTTCCTGACTACCTCCTTTGCCACCATTCCCCAACGTTCTCCCCTTCTCCCCCTGCCACCACCCCCGCTGCCCTAGGGACCAGCCAGGTTTGGTAGTATGGCAGAGGACACTGACGCTTTACAAGACAGATAAATCAACTGAAAGAAAAAGCCTTCTTTCCTGAATGACTGTGTGGAACTATGTCCCTAACTACTATATTGACCCCTGAGATGAGTGAGAAAGAAACTTTTCTGCGATAGAACAGAGAAGCCCAGAAGTGAATCCACACTTAGACGATCAATCAATCTACAACCAAGGAGGCAAGAACCTCTTCAGTAAATGGTGATGGGGAAACTGGGCAACTCTATGCCAGAGAATCAATCTGGAATACTTTCTCGCACTACATACAAAAATATTTCCAAATGGATTAAAGACTTAAGACCTGAAATCATGAAGCTCATAGAAGTTTAATGGCAGTATGCTTTCTGACATTAGTCTTATCAATATTTTTTTTTTTGATCTGTCTCCTCAGGCAAGGGAAACAAAAGCAAAAGTAAACATATGGGACTATATTAAATTAAAAAGCTTAACTGAATGAGAGACAATATTTGCAAACAACATATTTGATAAGGGGTTAATATTCAAAATACAGTTGACTTGAACAATGTGTTGTTTAGTGATGCTAACCTTCCACACAGTCTAAAATCGGAATATAACTTATATTCAGCCCCCATATACACAACACATTTGTATCCATAGATTTGCATCTATAGATTTAACCAACTGCAGCTTCAACCATGATCACAGAGTACAGTAGCATTTAATACTGAAAAAATTTTGGTATAAATGGATCTACACAGTTCAAATCTGTGTTGTTCAAGGGACAACTGTATACAAAGAACTCATACAACTCCACATCAAACAATCCAAACAACTCCATTAAAATGGGCAGAAGGCCTAAATAAATATTTTCCCAAAGAAGACATCCAGATGGCCAACAGACATGTGAAAAGATACCTAACTTTGCTAACCATCAGGGAAATGAAGATCAAAGCCAGAATGAGACAGCGCCTCACTCTGTCAAAATTGCTATCATTACAAAGACAGCAAATAACAAATGCTGGTGAGGCTGTAGAATAAAGGACCCCATGTGCACTGTAGGTGGAGTATAAATTGGTACAGTTGTTATGAACAACAGTATGGAGCTTCCTCAAAAAAATAAAAGTAAAATAGAACCGTTTTATGATCTGAAAAGCCTGACGTGCTGCAGTACCTGGGGCTGCAAAGAGTCGAACAAAACTGAGTGACTGCACAACAATGATCCAGCAATTTCACTTCTAAGTACTTATGTGAAGAAAACTAAACTCTGATTCAAAATGATATGCACACAACAGTATTCACTGCAGCATTATTTTACAGTAGCCAAGATATGCAAACAACCTAAGTATGCACTGACAGATGAATGTATAAATAAGATGGAAAATATATATAAATATACACACACACATATATACATATAATGGAATATTACTCAGCCACAAAAAATTAAATCATGCCACTTATGACAACATGGATCAATCTAAAGGGCATTATCCTAAGTGAATTAAGTAAGACAGAGGAAAACAAATGCCGTATGATTACACTTATATATGGAATCTAGTAAGCAAAACAAACAGAACAAAATGAAAAGTGGCTAAGAATAACTGCTGGTTGCCAAAGGGTAGGGGATGGGGGCGGGGAGAAATATGTAATAGGAGTTAAAGGCACAAACCTCCAGTTATAAAATAAATAAGCCAAGTGGGTATAATGTACTGCACAAGGAATCTGGTCAATAATACTGAACTTTGAATGGGAACAGTTCAGTTCAGTTGCTCAGTTGTGCACTTCTTTGCAAACCTGATGGACTGCAGCACCCAGGCTTCCCTGTCCATCGCCAACTCCCAGAGCTTGCTCAGACTCATGTCCATTGAGTCGGTGATGCCATCCAATCAACTCATCCTCTGTTGTCCCCTTCTCCTCCCACCTTCAATTTTTCCCAGTATCAGGATCTTTTCTAGTGAGTCAGTTCTTCACATCAGGTGGCGAAAGTATTGGAGTTTCAACTTCAGCATCAGTCCTTCGTGAATATTCAGGACTGATCTCCTTTAGGATGGACTGGTTGGATCTCCTTACAGTCCAAGGGGCTCTCAAGAGACTTCTCCAACACCACAGTTCAAAAGCATCAATTCTTTAGCACTCAGCTCTCTTTTTCTTTTAGGAAAAATCATAGCTTTGACCAGACGGACCTCTGTTGCCAAAGTATCGTCTCTGCTTTTTAATATGCTGTCTAGGTTGGTAATAGCTTTTCTTCCAAGGAGCAAGCATTTTTGAATTACATGGCTGCAGTCACCATCTGCAGTGATTTTGGAGCCCCCCCAAAAATAAAGTCTGTCACTGTTTCCACTGTTTCCCCTTCTATTTGTCATGAAGTGATGGGACCAGATACCATAAACTTAGTTTTCTGAATGTTGAGCTTTAAACCAACTTTTATCTCCCTTTTTTCACTTTTATCAAGAGACTCTTTAGTTCTTTGCTTTCTGCCATCAGGGTGGTGTCATCTGTGTATCTGAGGTTATTGATATTTCCCCTGGCAATCTTGATTCCAGCTTGTGCTTCATCCAGCCTGGCATTTTGCATGAGGTGCTCTGCATATAAGTTAAATAAGCAGGGTGACAACATATACAGCTTTGACGCACTCCTTTCCCAGTTTGGAGCCAGTATATTGTTCCATGTCTACTTCTAACTGTTGCTTCTTGACCTGCATACAGATTTATCAGGAGGCAGGTAACATGGTCTGGAATTTCCACCTCTTGAAGAATTTTCCAGTTTGTTGTGATCTGCACAGTCAAAGGCTTTGGCGTAGTCAATAGAGCAGATGTCTTTCTGGAACTCTCTTGCTTATTCGATGATCCAATGGATGTTGATAATTTGATCTCTGGTTCCTCTGCCTTTTCTAAATTCAGCTTGAAAATCTGGAAGTTCACTGTTCATTACTGTTGAAGCCTGGCTTGGAGAATTTTGAGCATTACTTTCTTAGCGTGTGAGATGAGTGCAATTGTGTGGTAGTTTGAGCATTCTTTGGCATTGCCTTTCTTTGGGATTGGAATGAAAACTGACCTTTTGCAATCCTGTGGCCACTGGTGAGTTTTCCAAATTTGCTGACATATTGAATGCAGCGCTTTCATAGAATCATATTTTAGGATTTGAAATAGCAAAACTGAAATTCCATCATCTCCACTGTCTTTGTTCGTACTGATGTTTCCTAAGGTCCACTGGACTTTGCATTCCAGGATGTCTGGCTCTAGGTGAGTGATCATATTCTTGTGGTTATCTGGGTTATGAAGATCTTTTTTGTATAGTTCTTCTGTGTATTCTTGCCATCTCTTCTTAATATCTTCTTTTGTTAGGTCCATACCATTTCTTTCTTTTATTGTGCCCACCTTTGCATGAAATGTTCCTTTGGTATCTCTAATTTTCTTGAAGAAAACTCTAGTCTTTCCTGACAGATGGTTATTAAACTTATCATGATCATTTCACAATACATGCAAATGTCAAATCACTATAGTATACTGAAACTAACATAATTTTGTATACCAACTAGATTTCAATTACAAAAATTCATATTTTGTTACTTGAAAATTTAAATGCATACTCATTAAAAATGTAGATTTTTTCTTTTTAATTAAACTTTTTACAGATAATTGTAGATTTTTATGCAATACAGATTATTCCCTTGTACACTTTGTGTAGTTTTCCCAAACCAATAGTGACATTCTGCCAAACTATACTACAATAGTCACAATTATGATATTGCTATTGATGAAATTAACCAATTTATTAATAGATTTCCAGTTTTTCTGGTACTCTTATCCACCTCCTCGTTTTCTTTGTGCAAAAACTACCTCATCTGTGTTATGCAGAGAGACACTGATTTATAAGAGCTATATTTTCAAACCAGACAACTGTGGCATCTACTTCTAATACATACGGTACAGAATGGCAGGTTAAATAAAGAAAAAGATGCCTAAAGAGAGTACACTCATTATTCTTTAGCCTGGGGGTACCATCCACTTATTAAAAAGCAGATTTCGAGCTTTGGTGTGCTGTTGACACGTTAAGACAATCAAGTCAATGTTACTGTCAATTACCTTGGCAAATGTCACACTTCTTCTGACAAATATCTAAGTTGACTGCTGGATAGTTCACACAGTGCAACCCTAACTTTATTTCTTTTCCTAGTTTTTTCTTGTCTGAAGACCACCCAACCTATAGAATAGAATAGACCTTTCAAGTTGGGAGCATTTGAAAAATAGGATAGAAAAATGAAACAATGGAAACTAATAAAAAGACATCCATTAGGCAGATTGCATCAGAGTGCTGGTTTTTCCCTTAAAGAATGTCAGTCATGCAGAGTAAAGTCAGGGAAGTTTAGCCTTTGACAATTTATTTATGGAACAGTTTTAAATTTATACAGAATTTCAAAAAACTCTTTCTCCAGAATTTGTCATAATAACATTTCTATTTTTTATATTAATTCCTGAAAGAATAGTAGCTGAGGAGGCTAGGTTTCCCTATATTCACTTGGCACTGTAAGATTTTGTTTTGAAACAAATATATTTCATAGATTTGAGATCAGTGTCACAATGTTAAAATGTAACATTTTTTACACACAATTTCTAATACTATAAGAAACATAAAAGTGGTAAACTTGATCAAACTGAACCTGATAGATAAAAATGAATTCGTACACTCCAACATAATCAAAGCTTTTCCTCATGGCACATACTCCTTCAAATGTTTAAACTAACCTGTGCACCAAGACACAGGAAAGCTGAGGCAAAACAAGTCTGCAAAGATGTGGATCTGTTTTGTGAAAATGAGGTTTTAAAAAAATTGCTATTGATACGTCTCATTCAGTTCAAAGTATGTTGTACATTTTTTCTTGGAACTCAAACACAGTTCATAAAGATAAAGCAATCTGATGAATATTTTCAACATTAGAACTGCTGTGCCAGATTTATTTCTAATATAGATCTATATGGTAGANTGCAATAGGTTGCCATATTTTGGTTTCTCTAATTATATTAATTAGTTTGGCAGAAAACCTCTCTTCTCTACATGAATAAGAACTTCAAAAATTCAGTGTGATAAAATACTCCTTTGCTGCGTCCGCCATTACCCAGTGGGGGCAGGGCAGGGAGGCACGGCAGGCGCGGGCTGCAGTGCTTTCAGAATCGGGCAGGAGCGTCCCGCCGCGCGGAACCAGAATGAACTAACTGGGGCTAGCGAACCAGACTGTGGGATAGCTTCCACGCGAAAAGCTCAAACATAAGACACCGCCAGGTCCTGTCTCTTATACACATCTAGATGTGTATAAGAGACAGGTTACAACTCAAGCCCAAAATGAGGACATTGTACAATACATTCAAAAGAAAGAAACAGATTTAAGACAAGATGACCTGTGTTGGATGTCAACAAGATACACATCATTTAGAAAGCTAAGAGACAGGTGAGTCTAAGTCTATATATACATACACATAAAATATCTAATAAATATATATACTTAATAAAGATTTGAAAATGTACATATATTTATAAAAATCTGTCTGTTTCTTTTTAATGATTCAATATATTCCATCATAAGTACCAACTATAAGATATTAATCTTATAGAATCTTATAGTTGAACATTTACATTATTTGCATTTTTTATAAAAATAATATGAGAAACATCATACAAGAAAAATTTTGACTCATGCTCATGATTTCTAGACATGAAATTGGTGGTTTAAATGTGTGCATTACCAGGGCTTCTGTTAGTACTCTTTAGAAAGCTGGTGCTAATTTACAATCTCTTTTGTTTAAAATTTTTTATTATGGAAAATTTCAAAGTAGAGAAAATAGGGCATTAAAATCACCATCTACCCATCACTAACCTTCAACACTTATCAAAGCTGGCCAATCTTATTTTTTTTCTTCTACCCCTCCCTCCTTCAGAGATCATTTTGAGGAATACCAAACATTGCAAACAGTTTACTCTTTAGAAAGCTGGTGCTAATTTACAATCTCTTTTGTTTAAAATTTTTTATTATGGAAAATTTCAAAGTAGAGAAAATAGGGCATTAAAATCACCATCTACCCATCACTAACCTTCAACACTTATCAAAGCTGGCCAATCTTATTTTATTTCTTCTACCCCTCCCTCCTTCAGAGATCATTTTGAGGAATCCCAAACATTGCAAACAGTAAAAATCATATTCTTAAATGCTCAGAGAAAACATAAGCATAACTCTAATGCCACTCACCATACAAAGATCACTCAAGAGGAACAACTTTCTAAAAACATTTTTCTTATAATAAAAAAAAATTCTGTAATTAGAGAAGAAAATGGGAAGGATATCTAAAGAAAACAATATAATGGTATAGCATAGTTCAGAGTAAGTCTATCTTTTAAAGATATGTATAGAAGAAAGAAATGAAAAAAAATTTTAATTAAAGTCAGAGAGAAAAGAAAGACTTGAACTTATGACAGTAGTGTCAAGTGGGTTAAAATCCAAATGTAATAGGAAATGAGATAAAAGCTAAAGGAGACAAAAAAGACATTTATAATCAGGTTTGCATCAAGGAGAACAAAGAACAACTAGGCTCTGCCTCTGGCAGACGGATGTCATGATGAACAAGTAAAAGTAACTGGGTGGATTGCCAGTTCCTTTTTTTTTTTTTGTGCTGTGATTCATGGGGTCGCAAAGAGTCGGACACGACTGAGCGACTGAACTGAACTGAACTGACATTTATCATTAATAGTAGTAATTCAGCAAAGAAATGGCAGAAACAAATAGGCACAGGGAATTTTTTAGTTCAAGACTGTTGACAGATTGTAAGAGTAAACCTTACTACGGTAACAGAGTGCATATCTTAGATTCAGACATCTCATATCCAACAGAGAAAGTCATAAAACTGTCATCATTAACATTTCAAGAACTTATAGGGATTAGTATTGGTTCCATGGGATGTGAGATAGATAAATGCTGGCTCACTTTTCAAACAGAAAACAACTACAACCAACACTTGAATAAGCATGCTATTCATTTATAACAAAATTTTAGGGTAGTTGTAACATCATAGAAATATGTATGGTAGGTACTTGTAGTTTTCCTTTGTTTGATAAACATGTCATACCAAACTAATCCCCCCCCTTTTTTTTTAAATAAAAAAGAAGACTAAGCTAAGAATTCATGAAAATGTTATGGGTCCTTAGATAAATCTTCCTTAATAAACTCATAGAAGAGGTTTTTAAGAATGAAAGCATTTTATAATTTGGGCTAGTCTACCTTAAAGATAATTTAATAGACTTCTGACAACTGTGGGCATTTGTATTAGTCAGGACAAACGATTTTTGTCCTATTTTCTGTCCATCATTTTTATTAGAACCTTGCATGAAGCTATCAAAAGAAAGTTTATTAGAACATATAAAGCTGAGAGGAAGAATCAGTAAATAAGAAGACTGAAAAGAGCAAGGTAAATGAAATATGCAAAAATAAAATAAAATGGAGACTACGCTTTGAAAATCCCTTGAGTGGACAAAACCAATTAAGCCACATAGGCACAACTTAGTCTACCTTATTTCTTGAGTGGAAGCACAACTTAGGTTAATTCTTATAAATACTTTTGATAATCATAAATGAAATTTAAATCATTTTCTTCAAATGATATGAGATAATCACTTTTAAAGTTTTTACTGAGCTTGTTCCAATATTGCTTCTGTTTCACGTTTTAGTTTTTTGGCCAGGAGGCATGAAGAATACCAGCTCCCCTACCAGGGATCAAACCTGCACCCCTGCATTGGAAGGTGAAGCCCTAACCAGTGGACCACCAGGGCAGTCCTGAGATAGTCACTTTTAAGCCATCTGCTGCGGTAACCCTTGTTGTAACAATCATTGTAGTGATTAGACAACTTCTTCACTTTCACTTTATAAGCCATTTTGTAATGTTATGCTTCTGAGCTTAACATCAGTTTTGGGTATGAAATCTGTTTGTGAACAGATTGCTTCTCACTCAGTAAATTGCTCATATCAAATAAAGCTCTCTGAATTTTCTTCTAACAAAAAGAATAAGATGAAATGAAAACCTCTTCAAAAATCAGTTATAAAAGAAGGGTCTAGAATCAAATTAATAAGCATTCCCATAAAAGAATCAAACACATGCCAGCATTTCAGTTGACAGGAAGCTCAATATAAGCCATCAGTATGTGTGACTTCTAAAAATTGGATGGAACTTTAAAATGAGGAAAATATATTGTTCATAAAAAGAGGCAAAGTGATTAAGACCTACAAGGCTTATATTCAGAGAAAATTAGTATTAGCTCTGTCACCTTAGGCAAGATGCTTGACCTCTATGTGCCTCTCTTGCCATGGCCTACAAAGCTCTAGGTCCTCTGGCCCCTGTCTAACTCTGATTCACCTGCCAGCTTTGCAAAGTTGTCTTCAGGTACACTGGATAGTTTGCGCTCCAAAAATCTTCCAAGCTCAGCTCACCACAGGCCTTTTCTGTGGCCCATTTTCTCTTCCTGGCTCACTGTCCCTCCCGGCCTCACTCGGCTCATTCTTTTATTTCATTCAGGTTTGCTCAAATGTCACCTCCCTATAGGAGACTTGTTGACCTGCAGATCAAAACTCCATCCCCTGAATCTTCCACCTCAGCATTCCCTGTCCCCTCACACACTTCATTTTTAAAAGCATTTAACTCAATGTTAAGTTATATTATTTCATGTTCATCATCCATGTCCACAAGGGTACCAGGCATCCAGAGTACAATGGTACCTATGAACACTCATATGACAGTTACTGTGCATGAGGCACAAATTAAAGTGTTTCACATACTTAGTTTAAAATTATTTAAGACAAATCTTAAAATCCAATTTGCAATTGAAGAAACGGAGCCATTGAGAGGCTGCGTTATTTCCCCCCAAGTCACAGAACAAGTCAATAGTGGAATCTGCATTCAGATCTAGGAAGTCTGACTTTGGAGACCAAACCTTTAACAACTAGTCTGTAGAGCCTCACTGTAGGTTCTAGCTAAGATTTTGATAGGTAACTAAGTATAAAAATTGAATAAAATCGTACATTAAAAAGTATGCATCTCAAGTATCTAGGTCTGTACATGCATAGAGTAAGTATGAATAAAAGTTTATAACGACATATTTATTATTATTATTCTGCACTGGTAAGAACACTTTGGGGATGTAATCTTCAGTTCTATTTAAGAATCATTTGACACATTGGAGCACATCCTTTAAGGAATGCTCAAAATGATGAAAGTTCTAGAAATTATGTCATTTCATAAAAGGTTTGCAGAGCCTGGGAATTTCAAGCTGATGAAGGCTTAATGTAAACATCTAGTTGTCTTCAAATTTCTGAATGCCCCCGGAGGGTAGAAAAAAAGACATGTGAACACAAGTTATAAGAAGGTATATTTTTCAGTACCTTACAAAGGTGAATTTTCTCATAAATATTGAAGATCAAAGTGTCCTGGGCAGTCTTTTAAAATAGTGATCTCCTCCATAAAATCCTTATGGATAAGCTTAATATTAGAGGAAGCTACCAGAAATTCCACTGTAAGACCATCTACTTTTATAGCCCTTGCCTTAGATTTTCCAGGTTATGAGAGTACTTTGTCATCAGAGGTGTTTTTGTATCTTTTCTTTATAAAATGTGCAGAAATCTTTTTATATATACAAACCTCTGAAAGAGTCAGGGAAATAAAAAATGAGTGAAGAAAGGGAACTAACAGGTTAGTCATTTTCTCATTGTGTCCTCACATCAGTCTATGAGGTAGGTGTTATTCCAATTTCATGTATAAGGTCCAGAGGAATAGAATAGTTTATTCAGGTGGGTTGCAGAGCAAATAAAAGCAAATAAGTAGCTTGACCACAGGTCAGTCTGATTGAAAATATGTGCTCATCTACCACATAGCATTATTTTTTTTTTTCTTCTGGAAGGAATAACAAAATAGAATTACTCATAGCCTTTATTCAACACTGCAATAGGTTGCCATATTTTGGTTTCTCTAATTATATTAATTAGTTTGGCAGAAAACCTCTCTTCTCTACATGAATAAGAACTTCAAAAATTCAGTGTGATAAAATACTCCTTTGCTGCGTCCGCCATTACCCAGTGGGGGCAGGGCAGGGAGGCACGGCAGGCGCGGGCTGCAGTGCTTTCAGAATCGGGCAGGAGCGTCCCGCCGCGCGTAACCAGAATGAACTAACTGGGGCTAGCGAACCAGACTGTGGGATAGCTTCCACGCGAAAAGCTCAAACATAAGACACCGCCAGGTCCGCCCAGGGAACAAAGGGCGGAAAAGAGCTAGCCGGCTGCAGACCATCCCCCGCCGGCGGCAGGCAGCCAGAGCCGGAAGGGCTGGAAGGGGGCAATCGCAGCCCCGGAGAGAC
>SJYX01005308.1:18342-31562 GCA_006410675.1 Oreotragus oreotragus
CATGGATTGTATAGTCCATGGGGTCTCAAAGACGCTTAGCAACTTTCACTTTCAGTCATGACTGAGTTCAAAGACAGAGTTTAAAGGCACAGATCAGAGCATATGGTTTTCATGCCAATTTCAATAAAACTACTGAAAATAAATTAACAGAATGAAAGCTGGGCAGTTACTTTTAGCTGCTTTGGTGATAATGGTCCTTTCGTTTTGGTTCACAGGAATATATAGATGAAGTTTGAAAAATTTTTAACAGCAGAATTCTGTTGACAGTTCATTCTCACTGAAACATAAGCATGTTGATTTTATGGATTCAAGATTTCTTCTGTTTACAGTAGACAAGATATAAAGGCAACCTGAGTGTCCATGGATAGATGAATGGATAAAGATGTGGCGTATGTATATATACATACAATGGAATATATTACTGAGCCATAAAAAAAGAATGAAATCTTGCCATTTGTGACATGGTTGGATATAGAGGGTATTAAGCTAAAAGAAATAAATCAGACAGAGAAAGACAAATATTAGATGATTTCACTTATATGTGGTATCTAAAAATAACAAATTAAATATTTCCATCAAGTCTAATAGCTATGTTTTAAAGCAGAGTAAAAGCAGGAGTTGTAAACTCAAAGCATTACAAGGAACGGCAAGTAATTGTATCAATAACCTAGCACAAGATCCAGGGATTCAGGGAAAGGTGGGCTTGTGGACAAATAGGAACATATATGTCATTCAAATTCAAAATTTTTGAGAACCTTGACTGGTCAGACAAAACATATCTGCAGGTTCAACTGACCTACAAGACACAGATTTGGGGTCCCTTTCTACAGGACAAAACTGACAGAATGGTGGTGGGATGCGGGGAGATAAGTGATTCTAGATTTTAATACTGTAATTTCTGTTTGTTAAAATAGATGAGGATTTTTTTTCTCTGATGTCTGATATGTGTATAGTGATGAAATCATTTTGACTATAGGTTTACCTAAAGATAGCAAATATATTCTATTAATAGGTGATGATTGTTTTTACCCGCTTAGAGCGAGGTTTGTGTCTGGCAACTTTTTTAGTCCTTCTTATTTATACTGCTCTATTATTTTACATGTACATTTGAGATATTCCCTGCATGCATGTGTGCGTGCTCACTCAGGTGTGTCTGACTCCTTGAGACCTCATGGACTGTAGCATCCCAGGCTCCTCTGTCCATTGGATTTTCCCAGCAAGAATATGAGTGGGTTGTCATTTCCTTTTCCAGGGGATCTTCTCAACCCAGGGATCGAACCTGCATTTCCTGCATCGGCAGGCAAATTCTTTACCTCTTAGCCACCTAGGGAGCTCATATCTGTCCTTCCATCACATTAATTCAAATATCCCAGGCTCCTCTGTCCATTGGATTTTCCCAGCAAGAATATGAGTGGGTTGTCATTTCCTTTTCCAGGGGATCTTCTCAACCCAGGGATCGAACCTGCATTTCCTGCATCGGCAGGCAAATTCTTTACCTCTTAGCCACCTAGGGAGCTCATATCTGTCCTTCCATCACATTAATTCAAATATAACATTTTTAATGTGGCTTATGTTCTGAGTATTATTAAGGTGAACCTTTAAGATAAACTGGGAAATGATATATCTTTTTATGTGGAATGGTCAGGGATAAATACATAAGTAAATTCCTAAATAGGTACAAATTCCTTCAAATCCATTTGAGGTAGGAAAGAAATCAAAGGCTGGCAGGTACACTGAAGTGGCCTACAGATTTTTTGCAGTAGAATTATTGAATATTAGTAACATAGTAAAACCAAATTTTGATTAAAATAGCTAATTAAATAAAATAACTTGTGGGAAACTGGTTTTATTACTTGATGCCCAAGAAATTAACCAGTCTACTTTTGTGAAAGACAACAAGTAAGTAATCAAGCAGATAAAATTTTTTAAATGACCAGATTTTGTGACACGTATGAGACGGATTTCAGATGTCTGCAGATTTCTACATATTGAATCATACAAAATCGATTATGGATTAAAATGTTATATATTTTATTCTAACTCCTTGATAATTAGTTACCTACCTTTGGGAGCTAAATCAACTCCTAATTATAAATATGAGTTGTCATTAACCAGAACATCTCGGTTCTTTTTCTAGGTACACACTTTGGCATTTTTACGTACAGCAAATAAGCACTGGGTTTGCTATTTTTGACAATGCTACCCCAAATCACTTTGTTACCTTACATGTCCCTTACTGGCATAAGTTTTATACTGTGGTACAAAAATATTATGAAGAAATATGTCTGTTAACATCTCATGAGAAAGGTCATTTGTATTATGAATTATCTGTGGAACTGAACTTTCAACTGGGGGAGTAAAACTTTTGTTTTAAGGTACATAGAAGCAAATGAAAATATTAAAAGATCTGTTTCAGTTAAGATCTGAAGTATACATATATATGAAATATATTAGCATACTAGATATCAGTATCATATAATAGTAATACTATCAATAGTACTAACATTAGTTATATTTATTAGCTTAAATATATTCATTTCCTTAAAATGAATTAGGTCTTCACTACATTCTCAACAAAAGATTGAGAAAAGCAAACTCCAATCAGAAATCTATCTGGTGATTGCCTGGCAGTGTAAAGCACCAAGAGGCTGTCAGTTTCTTTTGTGAGAAGACTGTGAGATGTAACTGATAATTCAGTTTCTCCGCCACAGTAGGTTGTTGCACATAATATCCTTAGACCTCATCAGACCTAAGAGAATGGCCTGACACACCATAGGAAATAAGGTTCTGTGTGCTTAGCTAATGTCCCAGGACTGCATGGAAAAGCAAGACGCTTTGCAAGCTGTGATTGTATTAAGGATTTTTTTTTTTTTTTTAAAGAAAAGCTTTCTACTTTTAGAATTCTGAGAATTAGAGTTGAAAAGTCATACATATCTCACTTGTATTAGCCTACATTTACCTGAGATTCAGGTTATCTTGTTTGTATCTTATCAAATGGTCCCAAACAAGAAGTCTTGGGATATCAGCAAACATGAAAGCATATTGTGATTTTAATCAATAATATGAAAGGATGATGAGCAGAATGATGATTAAAGGATGATGATTAAAGCTGATCATTTATTTCCCCAAAACATGCACAGTCCAAAAGGAATAAGCCATAAAGTGGCATTTCCAAATCTGTGTTCCACCCCACTGCTGCTGCTGCTGCTGCTGCTGCTGCTGCTGCTGCTGCTGCTGCTAAGTCACTTCAGTTGTGTCCGACTCTGTGTGACCCCATAGACGGCAGCCCACCAGGCTCCCCCATCCCTGGGATTCTCCAGGCAAGAATACTGGAGTGGGTTGCCATTTCCTTCTCCAGTGCATGAAAGAGAAAAGTGAAAGTGAAGTCGCTCAGTCTGCCCGACTGTTAGCGACCCCATGGACTGCAGCCCACCAGGCTACTCCGTCCATTGGGTTTTCCAGGCAAGAGTACTGGGGTGGGGTGCCATTGCCTTCCCACTACCTTTACTATTGTTATGAGCGGGGTGTTTGTGACTTTATTTGTAGTCTGCCCATACATAGGAAGTCTCAGATGGTTAAGCGTCTGCCTACAATTTGGGAGACCCAGGTTCAATCCCTGAGTTGGGAAGATCCTCTGGGGAAGGAAATGGCAACCCACCCCAGTAGTCTTGCCTGGAAAATCCCATGGACAGAGAAGTATGGGAGGCTATAGTCCATGGGGTCGTAGAGTCCATGGGGTCGTAGAGTCCATGGGGTCGTCGAGTCCGACACGACTGAGCGACTTCACTTTCACACATAGGAAAATGCAGGATGCCAGGGTTAAAACACGATTCTGAGTGTAGTAGACATGCATTGCTTATATTCTTATTCTCCATCAGTACTGGGTCTAACCATGTGTGAACTGGAAATGAGAAAAATCTATTCTGTTCAGCTTAGCAGAGTAAAGGTGAGTGCTTGTATTATCTGTTTTCTAATGCAAATAGTTATTAGAGCTCATTTGTTCTGTCAAATTTAAATTATTTGTGGGGAAATTCATCTGTTAATAGGATTTTTCCACTAAAATTGATAAAATTTTTGTTCTCATGTGCAATTTTTGCTATAGTGAATACAGAAATAAGTAAAACAGTCCACGTTCAGAGTTCCTGATCTACTAAAAGTGGGAGTAGGGAGTACAGGGTAAAAGTAAAATATACTGAAAGTCGCTCAGTCGTGTCCGACTCTGCAACCCCATGGACCGGGGCCTGCCAGGCTCCTCTGTCCATGGAATTCTCCAGACAAGAATACTGGCATGGGTAGCTGTTCCCTTCTCCAGGGGATCTTCCCAACCCAGGGATTGAAGTTGGGTCTCCCTCACTGCAGGTGGATTCTTTACCATCTGAGCCACCAGGGAAAGAAAAAGTGAAGTAACTCAGTTGTTTCCATCTCTTTGCATCCCATGGACTATAGCCTACCAGGATCCTCTGTCCATGGAATTTTCCAGGCAAGGGTACTGGAGTGGGTTGCCATTATTGCATGACAATTTAACAAGTATTGTCAGTAATGAAGTCACAGTTACCTATAAGGCATTCCTGGGATACAGAATTTTCTGTGGGAAATAAAAATAACAGGAAGCTTAATGTCTCAATATCCAGGATGTTGCTATGGATACCTACCATAGAAAAAACATGGTTGGATATATAATACACAAGTATTTATGTAGATAATCAGTATAAAAAATTATATCCATTCCTGTAATTTCTTTAGATATGCTTTTTCGAAGGAAAAAAAAAAAGTATTCAGGCCCCATGGAACTCTCAATAGATTAATTTTTAAATAAAACATTTGTTAAAAAAACATCAGATACTAAACTCAGCCTAAATTTTACTTTTCAGGCTGCATTAAACAATGCACGTTTTACTACAACAAAGAACATTAAAATTTAATGGTTTTCAGTTAAAAGTCTTTTAGTGAAAGCTTTGGGATACAGCAACAATTTTGAAGTAACTTAGCCAACTCTGAGTTCATATTAACAAGAACTATTACAGATGTCAAGGAGTGTTTTATCCCCTCCAATAAGGAGACAAGCATAGAAAACATGGGGAAATTAACAGTATGAACAACAAACAGTAAAACAGGTAGCAGGAAACATCGTAGAGAGCAAAACTTTAAGAATCAATTATCCACTTAAGGTATAAAAACCTTGCAAAGGGAAAATATTTCTAGGCTTGCTGCTGCTGCTACGTCGCTTCAGTCGTGTCCGACTCTCTGCGACCCCATAGACGGCAGCCCACCAGGCTCCCCGGTCCCCGGGATTCTCCAGGAAAGAACACTGGAGTGGGTTGCCATTTCCTCTGTATTATTATTTTTTCCCTCTGTAGTGGCTTTTCTTCTTCTAAGATCAACTGGTTACTTCAGTGTTTCTGGGTGTTATTAGGGTTTAATTACTACTTATTCTATCATACAAATGTTTGTCTCCACATCCTAAAGGCTTAAAGATAAATCAGATAGTAGCTCTAAAGGTATCTAGTAAGCCCCACCTCCCTCCTACTGATTTTTAAATGTCTCATGGGTATGTATATTAGAATTAAATAGCTTTATTTATTGCTTGTAAAAGGAAATAACCAATTGAGCATATTTCAGGCTACAAGAGTACCTTTAAACTGGGCATCAATTATTCTGATAAAATGGTGACAGATAAGCAAATTTTGAAATAGGAACTAAAGGCATTTTAAATGTTCCTGAGACTAAAATTTTAATTCCTGATTTTGGTTGACCAGATGGATACCATCTGTGTAATTGAAGTGATTTTCTAGGAAACTTGAGAGCTGTACTGCATGAAGCCTTCCACTATTTAAGAAAACAATGGATTATTTAAGAAAAAAGAAAAGTCCAATACTGTGTATAATTCATCCAGATCAACTAGACCCTACACAATGATTCTGAGGAAGAACATGAGAGAATTATTTAGATTCAATTAATTCAAGACTACTGACAAATAGGACATTACTGAGATAGTCTCATCAGAGCAGATTTAAGTAACTTAGTTGACCCGAGAACTGTCTTAGCAAAATCATGCTCAAGGCTAGGCCAAAATATTGCTGGAAGGGTGGGATAAATAAAACATCAAGCCAATAAGGTGTGTCCTTAGCTTCAGAAAAAAAAAAAAAAAGCAAATGCCACAAGTTGAGAATTGGTTAGCTCTAACATACTGAAGTAATTCCAAAACGTATAGTAAGACAGTGCTTAAACCAATACAGCATTCTATTGCCCCTGAAATAGGATTTTGTATCTTAAATGGCTTACCAAAAAAATACATCTTGTAATTCTGAGGAAAACATCTTTATTTTCTTACACAACCAAACATGTTAAACTATCTTAGTATATTACCATTTGAACAGGCCATCTTTTAGTCTTTATGCAGTTTTCACATTGTTTTACTCAGTATTTTTAAAATGGACTTAACATCTTGTAGACACATTTAATAATACTGCATAACCTTTGTAATCTTATTTGGTATATAATCATGTTCAATTATTTTTGTATATTTACAGGGAATTAAAGTAAACAGACCCTCTCCCTCCTCCCCCTACCCCACAATTAAAAATAAAGGAAAAGACAACAAGAAATGAGATTAGGTTCTGGAAGGAAAGAAACCCCAATCATTCAAGTGTGGGGTTTCAGAACTCAGCTTTTTGCACCTACCCATCCTCTATGCTACAGAAAACCTTTGTAAGACTACCACCAAATATTTTCTAAAACCTTTCAAGAAGTTCCAGTAGATTTCTGGATTTGTTCCTTTAAAATCAAGATACTCTGCCTTTGCTCAGGAGGCAGCATGGCAATCTGATCTGCAGTCAGCTGAAGAACCTGCATGATCAAAGCTGCCTTTTCTTGATCCTGCGGGGTTACTTGGCTCTGCCCAGGACTAAAACTGCTAGGCTGGCCTCCACCTTGCTTGCCCGCTCCTTGCATGCCCGGCCCCTGCATGCCCGCTCCTTGCATGCCTGGCCCCTGCATTCCCGCCCCCTGCATGCCCGCTCCTTGAATGCCTGGCCCCTGCATGCCCGCTCCTTGAATGCCCGGCCCCTGCATGCCCGCTCCTTGCATGCCCGCCCCCTGCATGCCACCTCCTTGCATACCTGCCCCCTGCATGCCAGGTCCAGGGTTTCCCACCCCTGAAATGCTGGGAACCTGTCTGGGTCCCTGAGGACCACCTGCCCCCATATTAATAGGACCAGGACCCTGAATTCCCCCAGTCATAGGGCCTCTCGAACTGGGGCCAGGGCCCCTCATCTCCATTCCTCTTGCATCCATGCCTCTCGCTTCCATTCCTCTGGTCTCCATTGCACAGGTCTCCATTCCTCTTCTCTCCATCACTCGTGTCTCCAAGACCTCTGTTTCCATGGCTCGAGTCTCCATCCCTCGAGAGTCTCTGCTGCCTCTGCCATCCATAGGTAGCCCTCTTTGATCTATCATAGGTCCTCTGGGCTCACTCATGAGCATTCTGGGATCTGCTAAGGGCCCTCCCCTCATCTCATGTGAGGAAGGGCCCCGGCTGTCATGCCCAGCAGCATGGTGCATTGGAGGACCCTGATGTGGTGGGCCAAGATAGCCTCTGGGCTCCACTTCTCCGGTGACTGAAAGCAAAGTCCCTCCACGTGGGTCATTTGGAGCATCCCCTAACAGTCCTCGAGGAGGCAGGCCACCAGCAGTCATGGGCCCACGAGGCATAGGAGCTCTGGGGTCAGATATCTGCACCTGCCCCCGCTCTAAGGGCACAGGACCAACCCCTGGCATTCCAACTTGGGGCTGCATTGTTCCGCCAGGAGTTAAGGGGCCAGGGCCAGGAACTGCGGCTGGCATTGGGCCTTGGGGTGGAATTCCACCTTGGATAGGGGTCTGCATCAGAGGAGGGATGTCTTTCACAGGTCTTCTGGCCAAATGTTGAGGCTGAGGGGCCGGGGGGTTCTGCTGGTTCAGCAGAACGTTAGGTCCAGGACAGAGCCCAGGGCCAGGGCCGGAAACGGTTTGAGATTTCCCTGGGATGAGTGGTGTGACATGAATTTTGCGATGCAGAATTTTCAGAGCAATCTCTGGATCCATGATTCTCATCACTACTTGCGCCTGCAACAGCGCATAAGCCAGCTGAGGGTTTTGAAGTAACATATTTCGAGCTTCCTGGTGGCTGTTTTGGACACAGAGCTTCATCTGCTTCATCAGCTCAAACATTTGCTCCGGGGGAAGACTAGCGACTGCTCTGGTAATCGACTCGGGAGCATCTTCTGGATCGATAGGGTCCCCGTAGGGTGAGTCAATGATAGGCGCCGCAGGCCCTAGGCTCTTTAGCTCCTCCTTGTTCTTTTCACTGGCTGCATTGTCCACCCGAAGCGCTCTCCCGCTGAACTCCCGCCCATTAAGGTTCCGCATGGCACTAAGTGCGGTCTCCTGGTCTTGGTACTCGCAGAAGCCATAGCCCTTAGGTTTGCCCGTCTCTCTATCGTATACCAGCCGGAAACTCACAACAGAACCAACCTCCGAGAAAATGTCCTTTAGCTGCTCCTCAGTCGCCTCATACGGAATGTTCCCCACGAACACGGAACGCAGTGATCGATCCATTGCCGGGTCTCTCACCGCCAAACTCGACATGATTCCGGTCGCCACACAGCGGAGAGCGGCTTCTTCAAGTCGTCCTCTTCCGACCCACACTTCCGCCGAGCAACGGAAACAGCTTTCAAATTCCGGGCAGAAACCTCTCTACTCTGTTTGCATCGTTCCGCTAATCCGCAGCATCTGCGCCTCTACGTTTTCCTAACTAAACTAATGCTTTCTGTCCTTGGTCCTTCCTGAGGCGCATGATTCCTTTCTCACCTCTTATTCTGCAAACTTTTCTACGGCGCTCCACCACCCTCTCCGGGAAACGCTCGGTGTGGGTCGACCACAGTAAAGATGGGCGCGGCAGCTTCACCATGGTAACGAGGAGAGGCCGCCTTCTATGACGTCAAGGGCGGTTTTGCTTCCGTTTGACCCGCGGGAAACCGCTAACTGAAAGCGATTGAGGCGGCGTCGTCTGTGTTCTGGTAGAAGTATTTCCGTGTATCAGTTTCTCCTTAGCAGAGTACCTTTAAGCTATATTTAAAATCACAGTGCAGGCAATGAGGGAGAAATGTAGTTATTTCAAAGCAGACTTGGGGTTTTCTCGTTAAAATTCAAAAGTAATAGCTTGTTTTAGAAACGCAGTTTTGGACAATAACTGTCCAGAAATACAAGCTGAATGCGTGTGCTAGCTCCATCCCCGCCCCCATCCTGTTGCTTCAGTCAATCCCTGAGGAGAGGTCCTTACACTAAGTTTATTTTTGTGCGCGCACTCAGCAGTCGATCTTTTCAAAATAATATTTTTTTCTTAGTTATATTAACCAATATTAACAGTAATTTATTGAATTTTATGGCTACAGCGGATTAGTTAAATGCATGTAACCATTCTTCAGGCATTTAGGTTGCTTCTGATTGTTATTAACTGATGCAGTGATTTCGCCACCTCTGTTACGAAGCAGGAAACTTCTTTCTCTTCTGTTGCTAGTTTTGCTGGGAGAAGTTAAAACATGTGGAATGTGGGTCTGTCTCTAACAAGCAATTAAAATTGAAGCTTGGTGATTTGCTAAGCAGCTGGTAACCTGCAAAGCCTGATTTCTTACCCAGGTTAGTCCCTCATAGCTCCAGAGCGTCTGCCATGTACTGTGGCCTCTAGAGTACTTGAAAAATGACTAGCGTGACTGAGAGATTGAACTTTTAATTTCATGACTTTTATTAAATATAAAAACTGATATTCACTTAGACTTTTGGAAAACTTCTTGGTATGTTTAGAGCAACTTGGGTGTGGAATTGACTTTTGCAATGATAAAATATAAATTTAAAACTATTTTCAGTTAAAGTTTAACACAGTAATTGAGATATGCTAGTAAAATATAGGCAAGATTTTGAAAACAATATAAAAAGTAAAATACCTCATTAAATTTTTATTTTTCATATTAAAGTGATATTTTTAATACATTGGAAAATATATTTTAACATCACTCATTTTACTTTGTTTAATGTGGTTACTTAGGAAAATAATATTACATATATAGATTGCATTACATATCTATAAACTGTATTGCTTCGGAGCCTAAGTCTTAAGCAGAGACTCATTTTATTCTACATATTCCTTTTGAAGCGACTATGGAACTTTAAGTTTCATCAAAAAATTGTGTTACGATAAAGCAATTATCCTTCAATTAAAACAAAATTTAAAAAGTGAAAAAAATTTTTATGAACCTTGGATATCAGAGTTCAAGGAGTACATCTGAGATGAGTGTGGGTTTAGGTATAAATCAGACAAAGCATCCATTTACCTTCAAGTGTCTTAATAGTTATTTGAAACAGGTTTGGACATAGCTCTGTAAAAATACTTATTTAATTCTTTATTAGACTGTGCTGGCTCTTCATTGTGGCGTGTAGGAAGTTGAGACGTAAGGATCTTAATTTTGGCATGTGGGATCTAGTTCCCCAACCAGGAATCAAACCCAGGCACCCTGCCTTGGGAGCTCAGAGCTTTAGCCTCTGGCCCACCAGGGCAGTCCTGGACATAGTTATTCATTCAAAATGGGTTAACCACCCCCCACCCTGAATTTGTTTTAAATTAATAGTATTAAATATAACATAAATGATACCATTATAACCTATAATCAATATAAAATTATGAATGAAATGTTGATATTTAAATACAGAGAGATATTTTACCTTTTTAGTGCTAAGTCTCTGAAACCCAGTGCATTAAGCCTAGTATTTTACATGTCAGTTCAGAGTAGACACATTTCAACAGCTCAGAAGTGTATGTGGTTGATGGCTACCATCTTGGAAAGTGCAGTTCTGAGGAGTCAAATGCCAGGACATGAGCAAAAAGAAAAACACATTTATAAAATGCTTCAAGAGTGGGTTGTAATGATGTGCAAGAAACAACCATGCACTCGTTCATCAAACATTTTTGCATGCAGAGAGCAGAGAGAAATCAAAACTTCTTCCCTCAAAGACTTCATCATCTAGCAAGGGAGAAAGACCTGAATTGATTTTCGTAACATCCGGTGGCAGATGCAGTGCCAGAGACAAACACAAGGGAGTAGAGAAATGTGCCATCCTTGCGGGAAGGGGGCTGGAGAACAGGGTTCTAATATCACCATCCATTACAACTAGTTAAGGTCCCTGAAGTCCTCAACATTTGTGAAATGTTCATCGTTTCAGAAGTTCTGCATCATGAAAATAACCTGCTTAAGATGCAACAACCTACTCAGGCAGGGAGAACATGTAAACTCATGCATGCTCATTTACATGCATTACTTTTTAATTTTTATTCATTTTAATTTTTCCTTTTATTTATGTATTTATTTTAAATGAAGTAAAGATGGATATTTTTAATGATAAAAAGTGCAATTCACAAAGAAGATAAACATCATAAACCATTAGACACAATAACGAAGCAAAGATGCATAAAGCAAAAATCAGAAGAAATATGAGGAAAGAAAAAATATAATCACAGTATGACATATTAACATTTCTCTGAGTATCAAGTGCAGAAAAAAGAAGCATCTTGAATGTTGTCATTAATAATTTAAATATAACAGATTTATATTTAATTAATGTATATTAATCTTTTATCCTACACAAATATATTTAAAATTTTGTATCTCATATGTTGTTATTAGATTTCCATAGGACATTTAGAAAAATTGGCAAAAAGATAAACGTTAATAAATTTCAAAAAGTAGAATTTGTGTGTGTGTGTGTAATTCAGTTATACATACATATATTATTTTTGAAATTATTTCCTATTATAGGTTATTATAAAATATTGACTCTAGTGCCCTGTTCTGTACAGTAAACCTTTGTTGCTTGTTGCATATCTATTTTTTTAAATTAGAAATCTAGCGTTCTATTCATACTAAGTCANCAAATATATTTAAAATTTTGTATCTCATATGTTGTTATTAGATTTCCATAGGACATTTAGAAAAATTGGCAAAAAGATAAACGTTAATAAATTTCAAAAAGTAGAATTTGTGTGTGTGTGTGTAATTCAGTTATACATACATATATTATTTTTGAAATTATTTCCTATTATAGGTTATTATAAAATATTGACTCTAGTGCCCTGTTCTGTACAGTAAACCTTTGTTGCTTGTTGCATATCTATTTTTTTAAATTAGAAATCTAGCGTTCTATTCATACTAAGTCAAACAGTGGAATTAAAGTGTCCCCCCACCCCTGATTCTTTTAATTGAAGTGGAGCAGGAGTGGAGGGGCGTTGAGGATGGTATTTCAGAAAACTAAAAACAAGCGCATTTGGTTCATTTGTCTCTTTTTCATATCATGTCTTTACTAAGCTATGACTTTTTAACATACATTCTGGCAAAGACATTTTAGATATTGATTGCATGTATAATTGTGTGTATATTAAATGGTCAATCATGTGGGCGATAATAAGCTATTAAAATAGATTGTACAGTTCATAAAACTTTGTATAGTGATAGTAAGAGAGTTTCTTTATTGCTGCTGCTGGTTAGATCTAAACCAGGGGTCTTCACGCTTTGGCATGCATCATATTCACCTAGACTCATGGCTAGTTAAATCAGATTGCTGGGCCTCCCCACCTCCCCTCCCCAGTTCTGATTCAGTATTTCTGGAGTAAGTCTGGAGAATTTACATATCTAACAAATTATCAGCTGATATTTTTGCTGCTGGTCCAGAAATACCACTTAAGGAATCATTGATCTAAACAAAGGGACTTGAAGTATTTGCTTTTTTCATTTCCAAAGTTTAGTACACTCTGTTAAAAGATATGAGCTTTCCTGGTAGCTCAGCTGGTAAAGAATCTGCCTGCAATGCAGGAGACCCCAGTTTGATCCCTGGGTTGAGAAGATCTCCTGGAGAAGGGATAGGCTACCCCTTCAAGTATTCATAGGCTTCCTTGGTGGCTTAGATGGTAAAGAATCCACCTGCAATGTGGGAGACACAGGTTTGATCCCTGGGTCAGGAAGAACCCCTGGAGAAGGAAATGACAACCCACTCCAGCATTGTTGTTTGGAAAATCCCCGTAGACAAAGGAACCTGGAGGGCTATAGTCCAAAGTGACAGTCATGACTTAGCGACTGACAGCCACAGTAAAGCTAGGACATGCTGATCTGCAGTGAAGATACCCTGAACCCAGAGGA
>SJYX01005310.1:0-14256 GCA_006410675.1 Oreotragus oreotragus
TTAAGAAATCTCCACACTGTTCTCCATAGTGGCTGTACTAGTTTGCATTCCCACCAACAGTGTAAGAGATACGATACTGTAAAGTAAAATAAAAAAATAAATAATTTAAAACAACAACAAAAATATAACTAGTACCTGATTTTCTAGGATGAAAAATGCAGGCTAAAAAATCCTCAAGGATTTTAACAATTTTTATAAATGATAGAGAATATGCAGAGAAAATACTAGTTTGTACTAGAAATAAGTCAGTTTATGAATATTTTAGAGTTGAATGTAGAACATTTAGAGATCTTGAATGATCTATTTTCTATCACAATCTGTGAAAATAAATGATTAAAGACTACTTATTTGCTGAAAACAAAAACAAAAACAAAAACAAACAGGACTCTCAGACAAGGTGGAGAGAAGGAAGGCTTTGGACCAGAATCAGAAAACAATTCCCATCTCCAAGGCTTCCAGACCAAGGCCCAGATTAAGAGAAATGATGCTTAAATATTGAGCTTCCCCAAGAATTCTGTGTTTGCATGTAGCTTATAGAGACCATTTAGCATTTCCTTAATTAACAGACCAGATACAATTTCTAAGTGTGCTGAATTAACCTACTGTGTTCCTTGTTTTCTCTGGACATTGTGTCCTGTCACTAACCACTTACCTCAGAGGGCTGACTTTTCTTTTGTCCTGGCCTAAACCCTTCAGTGTGTCTAGCTTTTTGCTTCAGCGTCCTTCCTTGTCACACTTTCATCTCTTCTCCTGGGGAATCTTATTAAAAATTCCCTAAGTTACCTCATTTCTTGAGGCCACGCTTCACTTTCTCATATACTGACCCTTTTGAGGAATACCGATCAAAGGCAGAAACTGAACAATCGGGCAGTACAAGATGTTATCTGCAATTTAAAACAGTGCTAATGAGAGACCCACTGTAAACTGAATTCAGATCTGATAGGAAAATATTTAAGTAAAATTCAAGAGTCTTTCTACTCTTCTTGGGTAAATGAACAGACTTTTGGAGGTTGATTTCTTACCCATTAAGTCTCTAGAGTACCAACGAGTACACTAAGCCAGACATGTGTATCTATCAAATGCCCCCTGCCCCCACCAGGGCTAGTTTTGAGGCTTTCCAAGCTCTCATTTTATTCCCAAGGATCAGCCAAATCCTAGGAGGCTGTGGGTCAATGTGTCACTCTGCCAGCTTGAGGCAGCAAGAATCTGTCATCAGAAGGCATTTTCTGTGAGTCAACATCAGCCCTCCCTGGAGTGTTCAGTACTGACAGGTGCTCCCAGAAGAGGTCCTTAGGAAAAGTTAATTTGATGACACTACAGAGACGTGGTGACTGGAGGCTTGAGGTGGAAATGCAAATTTATTAACATAGCCTAAAAGCCCAGCAAACAATGTCAGGCTAAAAAAAGCTGAGATTTACCTTGTTGCTTGTTGTCTTGGGTCTTGAATGCTACCTTCATTGATCTTCTTCCTCTCATGAAACTGTTGTCTCCACTTTCATGGCCAGATTCTCAGAAAATTGACCTGGCTGTGCTTTCTCTTTCTCCAGAGCCTTGTATCTTATACTCATTTCATTTGACCTCTGTTGCCATTATTCTTTCAAAATTCCACCCTAGGGAATAAGAACCGCTCTTAATGCTGCTTTGAACCTTGGTCAGTACTTTGTACATGGTAGGGATTTAATGAATGTTTTAATTTTAACAAATGTGTTGGCTATATCGGAGGCCACTGATGACTTCCTAATTAATACGTTTTTTTTCTTCACTGACTCTCTAAGAGATGCTATTGCCTCATCTGTCATTCTTGAAACTGCCTCTGTCTCCATGGGGTGTGTAGTAAAATGACCAGGAGGTTGTGAAACCAAATGATCTTTGTGGAATCCTCGATACAGTGCTTACAATCTGTGTGTGACTTTGGTGAAGTCATAATTGTTCTTTTATTATTATTAATTTTTATTGGAGTATAGTTGCTTTACAGTGTTGTGTTCATTTCTACTGTACAGCAAAGTGAATCAGCTATATGTTTACATATATTCCCCTCTTGTTCGGATTCCTTTCCCATTTAGGTTATCACAGAGCACAGAGTTCCCTGTGCTATACAGTAGGTTTTCATTAGGTATTTTATAGATAGCAGTGTATATATATATATATATATATATATATATATAATTTCCCAGTTCATCCCACTTGCTCCCTTTCCACCTTGGTATCCATATGTTCACTCTTGGTGTATTTGTCTCTGTTTCTGCTTTGCAAATAAGATCATCTATACCATTTTAGCACTCATCTCACATGCTAGTAAAGTAATGCTCAAAATTCTCCAAGCCAGGCTTCAGCAATACATGAANATCTAGATGTGTATAAGAGACAGGAGTGCAATTGTGCGGTAGTTTGAGCACTCTTTGGCATTGCCTTTCTTTGGAATTGGAATGAAAACTGACCTTTTCCAGTCCTGTGGCCACTGCTGAGTTTTCCAAATTTGCTGGCATATTGAGTGCAGCACTTTCACAGCATCATATTCTGGGATTTGAAACAGCTCAACTGGAATTCCATCACCTCCACTAGCTTTGTTCATAGTGATGCTTTCTAAGGCCCACTTGACTTCACATTCGAAGATGTCTGGCTCTAGATTAGTGATCACATCCTCATGATTATCTGGGTCATGAAGATCTTTTTTGATAGTTTTTCCATGTATTCTTGCCACATCTTCTTAATATCTTCTGCTTTTGTTAGGTCCAGACCATTTCTCTCCTTTATGGAGCCCATCTTTGCATGAAATGTTCCCTTGGTATCTCCAATTCTCTTGAAGAGATCTCTAGTCTTTCCCATTCTGTTGTTTTCCTCTATTTCTTTGCACTGATCGCTGAAGAAGGCTTTCTTATCTCTTCTTGCTATTCTTTGGAACTCTGCATTCAGATGCTTATATCTTTCATTTTCTCCTTTGCTTTTCCCCTCTCTTCTTTTCACAGGTCATAGTTACTATCCTTTTACTTGATGTTCTTCCTGGGAGGCTATCTTTGTCCTATACTGAATGACAGCAGGCACCAGGTATGTACAGTCCATAGCAATAGAGGCTACTACAGCTGTTTGGTTTTATATTCATTTCCCTTCCATCACATCAGCAAGCATAAATATCCCCTATAATCATTTAATTCTGTCTGTTATCAAAGTTATCCAATGATGAAATAATAAGCCTTTCCATTTATGTTAGTTTTTCCAATGTTTTAAGCCTATTTCTATTATTGCACTGTGATCCTGGGCTGAAACTAAGTTTCGAAGTTTATTTCTCAGGCATCTATGGTATGTGTTGGAGACTCTTAGAACAAAGAGCCACAAAAGGAGGCCTTTGTGGGAGATTTTGTGGGTTTATATTAGTTTTTCTGAATTTGGTTTGATACCCTTCTCTCTTCACTGTGCTCTGAAGCAAAGTGATGGTGCCTTGTACACGGCTGAAAAGGACACCTGGAGAAGGGGGAGGAATAAGCCCCCAGAAAGCCAGTGGATATATGTCTTGCTTCAGATAAGAGAAATGGTGATAACAGCTGAGAAATTATATAACAATATTGATGGTGTGATAAAACAACTAATCTTGAATTTATTGAGTGGCTTCTAAGTACTTTACATGTGCAATAACCTTTCATGAACCCAGTAATTAAGTATTGGTATGAATCCAAATTTGAAGGCAAAGATTGAGGCCTAAGTAAATTATGGAACTCGCACCAGATCACCCAGTGAGTAATGTTGGAGGCTCTTAGCCATTGTGTATATAGCCTCCCTTTTGCTTGCTAGCACTGTGCCACACTTACTGATGACAACTGATTGTATTTATGCGTGTGAGCGTCAGTCACTTCAGTCATGTTTGACTCTTTGTGACGCTACGAACTGTAGTCTGCCAGGCTCCTCTGTCCATGGAATTCTCCAGACAAGAATACTAGAGCGGGTTGCCATGTCTTCTTCCAGGGGATCTTCCCGATCCAGAGATCAAACCCAAGTCTCTTGTGTCTCCTGAACTGGCAGGCGCTAACACCACCTGGGAAGGCCTGATGACAATTTATTCTATTTACAGGAGTTGAGTCATTTGGAGTTGCAGAAAGATAGCTGCTTTTTAGTCTGATAATTTCCAAAGAGTCTGCAGACGCAGACCAGAGTGAAAAGGCTTGAGGAGCGCAGTGCACAAGGGGATGAGGACACAGGGCCAATGGTAGTCATTCCACAGCAAGCAACCTGAGTCAGACCAAGAATAGTTTCTAATACGTGGGGAGAAAGGAGAAATCTAGTGTTTTTTTTTTTTTTTTAACTAGCTGATGATGTTCCCTGTGTGAAGAGAGTGACACACAGTTTCCACAGGATTAAAGCAATGATTATCAATATTTTGGTGTGAGCAAGAGGATCCTGACTGGGTTGTTGTTTTTCAGTCACTCAGTCATGTCTCTGCAGTTCCACAGACTGCAACGTGCCAGGCTTCTCTGTCCCTCACTATCTTCCAGAGTTTGCTCAAATGAGTCGGTGATGCCATCTCATCCTCTGTCATTCCCGTCTCCTCCTGCCTTTGATCTTTCCTAGCATCAGGGTCTTTTTCAATGAGTCAGTGCTTCGCATCAGGTGGCCAAAGTATTAAAGCTTCAGCTTCAGCATCTTGTTCCTGTGAATACTCAGGGTTCATTTCTTTAGGATTGACTGGTTTGATTTCCTTGTTATCCAAGAGACTTTAAAGAGTCTTCTCCAACATCACAGTTCAAACGAATCAATTCTTTGGCACTCAGCTTTCTTTATAGTCCAACTCTCGCATTCATACATGACTACTGGAAAAACCACAGCTTTCACTAGATGGATCTTTGTTGGCAAAGTAATATCTTTGCTTTTCCATCTAACTTCTATATTCAGGAGCTTTCATTCTTACTGGCACTGGGGATGCACCCTACCTCCCCTCTCCCCACCTTTCCC
Organism: Oreotragus oreotragus; assembly: GCA_006410675.1. Classification (NCBI taxonomy): domain Eukaryota; kingdom Metazoa; phylum Chordata; class Mammalia; order Artiodactyla; family Bovidae; genus Oreotragus; species Oreotragus oreotragus. The sequence goes on from SJYX01005310.1 coordinate 4,942, forward strand.
TAGGTGCTCTATCAAAGGAAGAAATGAACTTCCTTTCCACTCCAGTCACATTTCACAGACTCTGTCATAGAGACCAGAAGCTGGCATGACCACAGCCCACAAAGCAAAGTCGAGAAGGGGGAGCACTTTTGTTTTTCTTTTTAAGGGGTGCTTTTTGTAATAGATGGAAAAGATCTCTCTTGATGAAAAAATTTTGTAAGATATTTTACCCTCTACTCCAATTTTTTTTCTGTATCAAATTTAGTAAAAAATTAGGACCAATAATTAAATGATACATTTATCATGTGATCTTGAGATGGTGACCCCTACTCTTGCAAGGTGCCTGAGATGCAAGCAGGTAGGTTGCACAGAAATGCTAAGTCCTTAATCAATACAGTGAAGTGTTTTTGGACTCCCCAGCCTGATAAAACTGAATGATCAGTTGCTTTGTATTATAGGTCTGGTATGGACTTCCCTGGCGGTGCAGCGGTAAAGAATTTGCCTGCAATACAAGAGATGCAGGAGACTTGGGTTCCATCCTTGGGTCAGGAAGAACCCATGGAGGAGGGGATTACTGGCAACCAAGTCCAGTATTCTTGCCTGGGAGAATTCCATGGACAGAGGAGCTTGGCAGGCTATAGTCCACTGGGTCACAAAAGAGTCGGACATGACTTAGCGATTGAGCACACTTGCACAAAGAGGATTGAAGAAGAAAAAAAAATATATATATATATATATATATTTAAAAGTCCTACCTCTTGATTAACCATTGCTGAACGTTCTTAGAATCAAACTTTCTCTCTTTCCTCTCACTCAAATACCCCCAACTGTTGAATATGCTAATCACATTCCACAAGGGCAAGAGAGCTTCTAAGTATAAAAAGGAAAATTATCTGCCGTGTGCAAAGGCAAAAAATAAAACCATCTCTCTTGCTAATTCCATTCCTAACATTCCCAAGCTTCTGCTCATACAGAAAATTATGCTCTAAAAACCCCAGAATGAATTTGAAAACATCTCATGCTCCAGAAATCTGCCTCTAGAATTATTACAGAATTCTGCATTCTACAAACAAAGCCCCATTAATCCCCCTGTTGACTTGCTTCTTGCTGCAGTTCTCTGGAGCTGTTTCAAGTGTGCACACACACACACACACAAAGCACTGAAATATTTTATATAAATAAAGCAGGACTGGGTACCAAGTAGTGTCAAAGATCTTTACTCTTTGGGTGTGCTAAATGCCTATGACAGCTTGGTTAGCCACAGAAAAATCACTCTAATGATATATTTGCTAGAAATGTCCCCAGTTGCCTTAGAAAAAAGATCCAACCAGAAAAACACTCGATATTCCAGCCCCATCATGAAAGTAGATAGAATCCGCAGCTGAAAGATGCTTATAAGACTACATGAGAAAGTCTGCAGAAAAAGTTCAGACAGATGAATAAAGTGTTCTGAGCAGAAAGGAATATAGAGGTAAAGAGATCCAAAGACACTGCTCATAGAAAAAGTAGAAATCTGAGTGCTTATTTATTTCTTCATTCAGCAAGTCAAATACTTGTTATTTACCAGGCACTGCCCTAAGGTAAAGGTTACAAGATGAATAAAACACAGCCCTTGGAACATATGCACTGAAATGTTACAGAAAACCCCAGATCAGATTAAGAGAAATAAAATGGAAAAAAACCTAAATGAGAAATTGGGTCTGGACAAAGGAACATATTGAGGGCCATTGTTGCACATATCTCACTGTGGGGCAAATCTTAAAAGCTGCACAGTCTATAGAAAGATGAAACACAAAACACCAGGTCTTGTACCACTTAATTGGGACCTTTTTGTCCTAGAAGAGTGTATAAGAAGTTGATAGGGTGGAGCTTGATGGTGAGAAAAGACCAGCAGGACTATGCACAGGCAGGATGGTGAGGAGGGTTAAAGGGTGGTATCATGAGCTTTCCTATAGCTTCTAGGTCTCCATGGAGATAAAAAGTTTTGTCAAGATCTGCCTCTTCGGTTCTCATACACTGGACTGTGATGGCTCAGCCATGGATGGCTATCACTTAAATGAAGTCACTTTAAATATCCATTCAAACCACTTATGTAATCAAGTTGAATCTATTTCTAATGAAGAGAGGAAGGCTTCTAGCTGTGTTGACAGCTCTTGAACCCTGATAGCACACTATCACAAAGATTCCCCAGAAGCTGGCTCTGAACAACTCTTCGCATTTGCCATTTGATTAATTAAAGGCAAATGGCAGAGAAGATTCACCCTAGCTGGGTTAATTTAAGAGCTATTGGCTAATTTTGATTGGATTCTTTAGTAGGATAGGGAAGAGGAGATGAAAGAAAGGGACTGGAAGCAAGAGGAAGAGAGAAGAAATGTAATGTAAGAGTGGAGAACAAAAAGAGATATTGGGTAGCAGATTTATCTCCTGTTTATTTGAATATGTGATTATTAGATCTTCAAGCTTCAGATGACTTTGATTTGATTTCATATCATCCTTATCCCATCCTCACTCCAAATAAGAAATTTCATTCAACAGTTGATGGGATTCTTTTGTTTTCTTAAAATCTGGTTTCTCTTGATAAACTCTGGGCGAATCTCCACATATGTACCTCATATGTACAATACAATATTAGATGTAATTAGATTAGATCAGTGGCATGACTTAAAAGAGTTTGAACACTAATAAAAGAATTGTGAGACCTTGGTTGGGGAGCTTCTTTACCTGACTGAGCCTCAGTTTCCTAAGAGGGCTGGCTTGGATGATGGCTCACAGCTCTATTAACACAATTGCATGATGTTCATTTTCTGGGACACCGAACACAACTGATACCCTTTGTCTTTTATATCAATTATGAGTCTTTATTTTGGTACAGTAATTTTTGCAGGTCCTAACAGCCTATTTTGTTGCCATAATACAATGCTGAAGAAAAACATAAGCAACCATAATTCTAGGGAGATTTAGAATATTTATTTATCATGAAGCTAATTTTGAGTTATTATCTAGTTTAGGCCTCTAAGTTTTACCTGGCCAAAATGAATTTAGGAGGTTGTGGGAAAATAATTTTCTGACTGCTTGCACAGGTATCCTTTGATATGACCCATCATTTTCCCCTGCTTTGTTTAAAATTTGCACCACTTGTAGTCTAAGATACTAAGCCTCCAAACAAAAGCAAAGATGGAAAGCATGCTTAGGCAAAGAATTTGAGATGGTGTGAACAGGATTGTGAGAAACAGCATGCCAAGGTCAAATTCAAATGTAAGCATTCGGAGGATTAGTGTCCCAGGGAAAAGGTTTTTCATCGTCCCCAGTTTTGACTAATCAAAAGAAATCTTTAAAATGACACTGTAACTGAGAATTCATTTTCCCTCCCTTTGGAGAAGAACAGAAAGAAAAATCAGAAGCATCCAGAGGCAAACTACAGCAACAGTGACAGATATGAATCGGTAGTACACAGGATCCTTCAGGGTGGATTCCAGGAACTAAGTACAGGTCAAGAAGATCCTGAACTTGCAATTAATTATGTAGAAAGTACTCTCCTTGCTGCTAAGCAAGGGAATTTGAATTCTCAGCTCTGAAATGATCAGGCTGGGCTGCCACATACATTTCAAACTGCGAAATGAAGAGTTTCCTAGGAGATGCACTGAAATGTTTTCAATTGAGTCCTTATGCCCCTGTTTTGCATAAGGACTCTGCTCTAAGGATCTTAGCCTAAGGAAGGGGAAGATGTTGGATTTTTGAGGCTGATGGGAAAAGTGGTAATTAGAAAGAATTGATTTGCAACCTTAAGTGAAAGGGAAAAGGGAGATGTAAACATGACTAGTTAACTGAAATTTCTTGCCTTTTCTCAAAGGAGAGTCCTTTTAGGGTTTGCAGTGCTGGGCTAAGTTGCCAAAGGGAGCCAAGCTTGTCAAAAGGGGATGATGGAGACTCATTGAGCCTGGTGACTGTTTGGGTAATAACAATGTAACAGGAGACTCATGGAGGATATGCTAGGTCAATACAATGAACAGTAGTGGGGAGGGAGGCCTGTGGCCACATGACTGATTATTTCTGCAACATGTGCACTTACAGCTGTACTGTAAGACAGGGTGATAGAGGGATGAGACAAGAGCAGATGAAGTACTCACAGGGCACAGAAGCAAAATCTATGATCTCACTTTGGGGGAACCAAGAGAAACATCCCAAAGGAGGACCTGGAAGGAAGAGGGCAAGGACTTGGTAGGAAGAAGAGAGGCCGTGCATTCCAGGTGGGAAGAGGGCGAGGACTTGGTAGGAAGAAGAGAGGCCGTGCATTCCAGGTGGGAAGAGGGCGAGGACTTGGTAGGAAGAAGAGAGGCCGTGCATTCCAGGTGGGAAGTACCAAAGAGGCAACCAGAGCACTAAAGCAGCAAGTCTGAATAACAGGAGCGACTTGGCGCAGCTGAGAGATAGCACGTGAGATGGGAAAGACAGGGAATTGAGAAAGGGGATTTGGGTCAGAATGTTATGAATTTTAGATGCAAATTTTATTTGCATCTATTTATTTGCATTTGTTTAGATACTTTGTTTTGGCACCAACAGAAGGAGCATACAATTAGAATTGAAGGACATAGGGAGACTGAGAGCTGCTAGAGACAACAGTAGAGGTATGAGTTGACATTGACCATCACAGAGCAAGTTAAACAAGAGGGATGGATGTAGGAAAGATCAGGAACCCGAGTGTACTGGATCTGATGGCTCATCCCACATGGGGAATAGAGGACAGGAGTTAAGAGATGGAGTTTTAAGCCTGGGTGCAGGTGGACCGCCATGGCATGAGCAGAGGTAGAGAATACAGAAAGGGTAGGAGGGTGGTCTGAGGATAGAGTTACATTCTGGGTGGACTATGCATGTGAAAACAGAGATATATACCCAAGAAACTGTTTTGGTTTCATAAATGCAGACCTTGGAGCTATCCTAGAAGAACGATCTGGAAGTGGAATTGTAGGCATCCTCAAAAAGGTGATAATTAAAGACAATATTGAAACAACAAGCATAGGTTAACCGAAGGAGAAGGGAAGAGGAATGTGGACAACATCCTGGGAGCAGAAACAGGAAGGCATATGTGCTGAAAGATGGGGAAGAGGGAGGGGAGAGGATGAATAACCAGAAGTCCAGACTTTAGGAAGCTGAGGGAAGGGACATTTTGAGGAGGGCTGAAGATGTTCACCAAGACTCTACTGGGAAGCCAAAGGGGCTGAATTGAGGTCCTAAAGAGGCATCAGTGATCTTCTAAAGAATGGTGTCTGTTACACAGCAAGAGTGAGTATGGAGCTTAGACATGGAAGCAGCATGGGTTGTAATTAAAATATAAAGCTTTTGTCTTTATTTGTGGAGACAGTACGTTGGGGATTGATATGCCATGGTAATAAATAAGGGCTTGGAAAGAATAAATATTTATTCAAAATGGTATTTTTTTTTTTCTTATTTCAAACCTGGAAATCCACTTATGCTCATATAATCCAAAGTAAACTGAACCAATAAACAAAACATTAATTGGGTTAAACAAGTGTTCGTGCCTCATTCAGCACATAGAATAAAACCAAATACACCTACAGAGGTGCAGCATTTCCATGGCTCAGATTTGCTGAATTCTATGTGTTGCATTTAGAAATGAGGGTAGTAAGTAGTGTGGAAAATTCTGAAAGAGATGGGAATACCAGAACACCTGACCTGCCTCTTGAGAAACCTGTATGCAGTTCAGGAAGCAACAGTTAGAACTGGACATGGAACAAAAGACTGGTTCCAAATAGGAAAAAGAGTACGTCAAGGCTGTATATTGTCACCCTGCTTGTTTAACTTATATGCAGAGTACATCATGAGAAATACTGGACTGGATGAAGCACAAGCTGGAATCAAGATTGCTGGGAGAAATATCAATAACCTCAGATATGCAGATGACACCACCCTTATGGCAGAAAGCAAAGAGGAACTAAAAAGCCTCTTGAGGAAAGTGAAAGTGGAGAGTGGAAAAGTTGGCTTAAAGCTCAACATTCAGAAAACTAAGATCATGGCATCTGGCCCCATCACTTCATGGCAAATAGATGGGGAAACAGAGGAAACAGTGGCTGACTTTATTTTTCTGAGCTCCAAAATCACTGCAGATGGTGATTGCAGCCATGAAATTTAAAGATGCTTACTCCTTGGAAGGAAAGTAATGACCAACCTAGATAGCATATTAAAAAACAGACAGTACTTTGCCAACAAAGGTCCATCTAGGCAAGACTATGGTTTTTCTAGTGGTCATGTATGGATGTGAGAATTGGACTATAAAGAAAGCTAAGTGCTAAAGAATTGATGCTTTTGAAACGTGGTGTTGGAGAAGACTCTTGAGAGTCCCTTGGACTGCAAGGAGATCCAATTAGTTCATCTTAAAGGAGATCAGTCCTGGGTGTTCATTGGAAGGACTGATGTTGAAGGTGAAATTCCAATACTTTGGCCACCTAATGGGAAGAGCTGACTCATTTGAAGAGACCCTGATGCTGGGAAAGATTGAGGGCAGAAGGAGAAGGGGACAACAGAGGATGAGATGGTTGGATGGCATCCCCGACTCAATGGACGTGAGTTTGAGTGAACTGCGGGAGTTGGTGATGGACAGGGAGGCCTGGCTTGCTGTGGTTCATGGGGTTGCAGAGTCAGAGAAGACTGATTGACTNCTGATGCTGGGAAAGATTGAGGGCAGAAGGAGAAGGGGACAACAGAGGATGAGATGGTTGGATGGCATCCCCGACTCAATGGACGTGAGTTTGAGTGAACTGCGGGAGTTGGTGATGGACAGGGAGGCCTGGCTTGCTGTGGTTCATGGGGTTGCAGAGTCAGAGAAGACTGATTGACTGAACTGAATTGAACTGAACTGAACTGGACTGGATTACTGTGAGTAGCAGACTGTCCTTCTCTGCCTATGTTGACCTTACATTTTCTCCCAGGTGTGGTGTGACTGGCATAACTTAAAATGTTCAGAACTAGTCTTCAAATTCAATTCTGCAGGGCTGAGATGGGAAGGAGGAGGCACCCACCATGAAATCTGAAGGTCTGTGTTTAGGTTCTAGCTCTGCTATTGACCTGCCACTGATTCCAGGTTAGTTCAATCTCCCCTGTTCTTTTTTCCTTTGTCTACTAATTGAGCCCCTTAGTACCTTCCAGGCACTTAATTAAGGACTATACAAAATTTCACTTAACTCTGTCAACAAACCCAGAGAGGAAGGGAAACAATCTTCATTTCACAAATAGAAACTTAAGTTAATTTGATCTAAAGCCAAATAAAATATGTGGGATTATCTTTCTCTCTGGTTCCCTACCCAAATTCTTACTTTTCCTGCAATATTTTTCTATTTATTTTTCTCTTACCTTGGTAATAGTCCGTCTTCTCCACTAGACTGAAAGCTCTCATAGGGAAGGAAATTTTCTGTTTTTTATACGCTATATCTTCAGAATGTGAAACACTTACTGAGTTCTTGATGAATATTTGTTAAATGAAAAGCTGTGCTGAACATGTGAATACACTTACATTGACATGTAACTGATATGAGTATGTGTATTGGAATAGACACATAGGTATACGTTAGATATATAGCATTCACATCAAATAAGACTAGATCCTCAAGCTTATTTTGTTCTGTTCCTTGCAGTGTAGGATTGCAAATGCAAAAATGGAACCATAAATATTCTGATATGTCCCACTGGGATTCTTCTATGGCTGTATTGCTTTATCAACTATCTCGGGAATTCTTTCCTTATTTTCCTACTAAGTCCATGAAGGGTTAACATTTGTGAAATCCTGTTGTTCTGTTGACCTGGGAAGCCAAAATAATCCCATTTGAGCCACTGAAAACTATAAACCTTTACAAATGGAAGATAGTTTTTTTGTTGTTGTTGTTTGAGTGAAAGAGGAGGGAAAAAGAGAGAAAAGGCTGAAGACATTTTATGGAGGAGGATACTCAAATCCAATGGGCTAGATAAATTGTTCAAGGTCACTGAGCAAATGAGTGTGGAGTAGAGATTAGCATCAGTTTTCAGTCTTAAACTCCTTGAGTGTGATATCAGTGTTCCTTAATCTGTTGCCTAAGAGCATAGACCAGAGCTTTGATAAAATACCAGTGACTCCACATTCATATGTTATGAGTTAATTGGTCTGCAATGGGACCTTAGCATTTGTATGTTTTCAAAGTTGGGTATGCATCCAGGGTTGAGAACCACTTAATCATATGTTGCCCCTTCTCAGTACATTACCCAGATATTGCCATGTCTGGATCTTTGAGAATATTCAACTTGCTTATCCATATTGTTGCAAGAACAGGCAAACTCCTTATCTAATATCTATGGATTAAATCTATATTTTCCAAAGCATAATTGGTTCATGCTGATCATACAGACCAGGAGAAATGTCGGGTTTTTTGTCAATCGGAGGAGCACTGGATTGTCATTCCCATGGCTACTGGGTTTTACTTTTTTCTCTTGGAGCTTCTGGGGGGAAATTTTAGAGAGGAAAAATGGTGAGAAAAGAGAAACAAGATTAGGGTAGCAGTCGAGTATTTGTGGGAGGCTGGTATGGAGGGACAGTAATAGTTGGGAAAAAAGCTAGAAAAAAGTTCCATTGAAATATATTGTAAGGGCTCTTTCCTGCCTTTCTTCTCCAAGATGGATAATGTTTTACATGATGTTATTATGTGAGCAAAAGTTATTGTGTGGGACAGAGACAGCCTCCCAGCACAGTAAAGGAAAGGTCTGAAAGTAACATTAACAGGAATATCATTACCTTCTTTCTAAATTCCATATATATGCATTAGTATACTGTATTGGTGTTTTTCTTTCTGGCTTACTTCACTCTGTATAATCGGCTCCAGTTTCATCCACCTCATTAGAACTGATTCAAATGTATTCTTTTTAATGGCTGAGTAATATTCTATTGTGTATATGTACCGCAGTTTTCTTATCCATTTATCTGCTGACGGACATCTAGGTGGATTCCATGTCCTGGCTATTATAAACAGTGCTGCGATGAACATTGGGGTACATGTGTCTCTTTCGATTCTGGTTTCCTCAGTGTGTGTGCCCAGCAGTGGGATTGCTGGGTCATATGGGAGTTCTATTTCCAGTTGTTGTTTTTTTAAATTAATTTTTACTGGAGTATAGTTACTTTGCAATGTTGCATTAGTTTCCATGAAAGTGTTAGTTGATCAGTTCTTTTTTTAAAAATTTAAATTTGTTTATTTTAATTGGAGGCTAATTACTTTACAATATTGTATTGGTTTTGCCACACATCAACATGAATCCACCATGGGTGTACACGTGTTCCCCATCCTGAACCCCCCTCCCCCC
>SJYX01005310.1:18379-72529 GCA_006410675.1 Oreotragus oreotragus
TAACCTCAGATATGCAGATGACACCACCCTTAATGGCAGAAAGTGAAGAGGTGCTAAAAAGCCTCTTGATGAAAGTGAAAGAGGAGAGTGAAAAAGTAGACTTAAAGCTCAGCATTCAGAAAACGAAGATCATGGCACCCAGTCCCATCACTTCATGGGAAATAGATGGGGAAACAGTGGAAACAGAGTCAGACTTTATTTTGGGGGGGGCTCCAAAATCACTGCAGATGGTGACTGCAGCCATGAAATTAAAAGACGTCTGCTCCTTGGAAGAAAAGTTATGACCAACCTAGATAGCATATTCAAAAGCAGAGACATTACTTTGCCGACTAAGGTCCGCCTAGTCAAGGCTATGGTTTTTCCTGTGGTCATGTATGGATGTGAGAGTTGGACTGTGAAGAAGGCTGAGCACTGAAGAATTGCTGCTTTTGAACTGTGGTGTTGGAGAAGACTCTTGAGAGTCCCTTGGTCTGCAAGGAGGTCTAACCAGTCCATTCTGAAGGAGATCAGCCGTGGGTGTTCATTGGAAGTACTGAGGCTGAGGTTGAAACTACAGTACTGTGGCCACCTCATGCGAAGAGTTGACTCATTGGAAAAGACTCTGATGCTGGGAGGGATTGGGGGCAGGAGGAGAAGGGGACGACCGAGGATGAGATGGCTGGATGGCATCACAGACTCGATGGAAGTGAGTCTGAGTGAACTCCGGGAGATGGTGATGGACAGGGAGGCCTGGCGTGCTGCGATTCATGGGGTTGCAAAGAGTCGGACACGACTGAGCGACTGAACTGATACCATTTTTTCTAGATTCCACACATGTGCATTAACATACAATATTCAGTTTTCTCTTTCTGAGAAGTCACAATCTTTCCAATCTCACTTCTTTCCTCTATAATTTTCTTTCTACCTGACAGAATTGGGATGAGGATCAAATTGGGGTGGAGGTAAAATTAATGATAAGTGTATATGCAAGTACCCAGCAAGGGGCAGCTTCGATGAGAAGGGAAGGGTCATGCATCCGTGTAGAGAAACACTCCCAAGCACAGACACAGCTAGTGCAACAACCCTATGGAGAGAAACGATCTGCTTACACAAGGTGAGACAACGCACTGATGTGGTTTGAGTAGGGGAGCAAGGACAGGAGTGATACAAGATAGTCTGAAAAAATAAACAGGGGACAGATTATATAGGAATGGTAGAAATTTTATTTTTATTCTAAGTGCAGTGGTGTATCACAATAGTGGGGCCAGCACGAAAGCAGTGAGATGATTTAGGAGGTGTTGCAGTCACCCCAAGGTTGATTGAAGGGGGCTTCCCTTAGGGAGGCAATCATGGAGATGAAAACAGTGGACACATAAGGATATGCTGTTGAGGAGGAACCAACAGTCAAATATAAATGCTGTTAGTGACATTTAGGGCTTCCCTGGTGGCTCAGCAGTAAAGAAATCCCCTGCAATGCAGGAGACACTGGTTTGATCCCTGGGTGGGGAAGATCCCCTAGAGAAGGCAATGGCGACCCACTCCATTGTTCTTGCCTGGGAAATTCCACGGACAGAGGAGCCTGGTGGGCTGCAGCGGGGCTGCAAGAGTCAGACACAGCTTATCAACTAGCCCGCCGCCACCAGGCGTTTCATACTCCTCACAATTTGGCTACAACTGTCTATTGTAACTTTTACCTGCACTTCACTCCTTACATGGCCCTTGGTGCCACCCAAGCTGTGGTTCAATTAATCCCCTTTGTCATTCCTGCACCCATGTCTCCTTAACATCTCCTCATTAAAATGCCCTTGCTATATAAGTACTCTTTAAACTTTCTAATAATGAACATGCCCTCGTAATATGTGCATGTTTATTTTAGAAATTGTATGCATGTATATTATTAGTTCATATGGTAAATATTAGTTAAGCTTATAAAATAAACAAGTAAAAATAAACAAATAAGCTTATAAAATAAACAGTGAGTACACATGAAAGTTCTAATAATTTCTCCCTCCTCTGCAAGGGGTGTCTGTTGAAACTCACCCCACCCTGCCTCTGGGTAAGCACTTCTCACTTGGTGAACACATCTCTAGGCTATCAATTCCTATTGACTCTTTAAGATTTAATTCAAGCTGCCTTTCCTATGGAAGTAACCACTCATTCTTTCACTCTGAAGTCCTATAAACACTTGAATTCTACCACTTTATTAAACTGAGCATTTATCACTCACCATTTGTGGTACTGTGCCCTGTCATGTCCTGTCTTTCCTCACCTGGACTACAGGCTCCTTGAGATCACTGACTAATGTCTTAGACTCCTTTTAAGTTATGATATTTGTTGACTAGAGGAAGAATCTAATAATAAAAAGCAAACTATTTTAGTCATGGACATCAAAGGTCATTCATTAATTCAACAAATATGACCACCGGGTGTCTAATGCAGAACAAGCATCCAAGTTGCTGGATATCAAGAAACGACATGAGCGGCAAGGTCCTTTTTCTCATAAGAGAGAAAAGAGGGAGACATTTGAGAGGGAGGGGGACAGCAGATAAACAAACAAGCAAACAGATAATAGTCTAAGATAATTTAAAATAAGTGATTAGTTCCACAGAGAATATCATGTAGTAGGAACAGTGATTGAGGTTAATGTGATGTGATGACTGGAGTTCTATGAGAAGGTACCATTGTACCTCTTTGTCCTATACAATGGGCAGATCCTGAAGGGTTAAGCTTACCCGAGGTGAGTTAAAATGCTTGCCCTTGCAGGTATGCAGTTTACTTTCACCATCTGTTTAGTTCTTTTTCTACTTCCATGGTCATTAAGATTATTAAAAAAGTTTCTTTGCCATAGTGACCAATCCTACTTTTGAAAGGCTAGGCAATAACTTAAACATCAATATCATAAATCAGTAAGGTTAAAGCTAGCTGCCATCACAAACTAATCCCCCAAATCTCAGTGGCTAAACATAATAGAATCGAATTTCTTGTTTGTGCAACAGTTCAGCGTGGGTGTTCTTTGCATGTGACTTTTTGAGATTTAGTCTTCTTCTGGCTCCTTCCTCCTCTAGGACTTCAGAGTTCTCCACATTTAGCCAGAGGATGGGAAAAGAATGGAAAAGCTCCCATGTGGGGGGATTTTGCAAGTAAGATCATCTACATCATTTAGCAGTAAATGTGGTGATGTGCACATTCTAGCATGCGGCCAAGTCTCAGAGCAAAAGGGACTGGGAAATGTAGCCTCCTGTGATCCTGGAAGAAGAGGAAATTAATTTTGTGAAAGGCTGGTTAGTTTCCGCCACAGTCAGCTTTTCCAGAGCTCTTTTTTTCTAAGGTCTGAAAAATAACCAAATTTACCCATCATCATAAAGCCAGAAAAGCATAAATGATAAAATGGGCCTTTGACAATGAATTTATCTCTAATGATTATTTTCCCCCTCACTCATTTTAGATATTGTTAATATTGTACATACTATTTATCCCCACAAACTGGCCCATTTTCACCAATCTCAACAATGAATCATGATTCAATCTTGAATTCTAAATGTAACACTGATGGAAAACTTGTCACAAGTAAAAATTCACTGTATATACTCTCCAGCTTATTACACTCAATGCCTCAAAATGACCCGAAGCAACACCTGTTCTTCAGATAAGGAAACATTAACTGCTAGAATGACTAACAGTAAAATGTGTACATTTATTCAGTCATAAGTTCTTTGCTTTTATGGTGCTAAAATCATCTTTGTTGCTCTCTTTACTTGTTACATGTAATTTGAAAAATCAGGTTGGATTACTTTGACTTCTGAATGCACATAGAGGCTTTCCTGGTGCCTCAGTGGTAAAATCTGCTTGACAATGCAGGGGATGGAGGTTCCATTTCCATTGGGTCAGAAAGATCCCTTGGAGGAGGGCATGACAACCCACTCCAGTATTCTTGCCTGGAGAATCCCATGGACAGAGGAGCCTGGTGGGCTATGGTCCACAGGGTTGCAAAGAGTCCAACAGGACTTAGTGACAAAACAGCAACAATGCACACAGACTTTCATTCACCACTTCCTTTAACTTGGAGGTGGGGAGGGGCAANCCCACTCCAGTATTCTTGCCTGGAGAATCCCATGGACAGAGGAGCCTGGTGGGCTATGGTCCACAGGGTTGCAAAGAGTCCAACAGGACTTAGTGACAAAACAGCAACAATGCACACAGACTTTCATTCACCACTTCCTTTAACTTGGAGGTGGGGAGGGGCAAGTGTCTAGTAGCTCAGGAAGCCTTGGTGCTTCGACATTTTATTTACTCTGTCTTTTTTGCTCATAGCTACATGACTTTTGCATACGTTAGGTACAATTTATACTTCTTGAGTGCTCTGAAAATAAATGATGATATATTGAACTTGCCACTAGGCCTGGCCTGAAGGAAAGAGGGAATTATAATACGAATTTTGTTAGGGTTAAGTTAGGTTAGGCCAAAATGTGTACAAATGTGTCCAGTCCTGACTTCTGCAGCTGGAAGAAGGGAGGTTGTGGCACAGATCGGAAGGGCAGAAGCAGGATTTCTGAGGATTGAATTTAGCCAGATGTGAGTCAGGGAAGCTGAAGTAGGAAACCTGAGGGTAACCAGAGAAATGAAGCTAAATGTGAATTCAGGAAAGAGGAGAGCTGATCAAGAGTGTGGAAGGCATGAGACGGGAGTGAAATCTCTCCAAAAGACAGGGTGAGGAGAGCAGTTGAGAATAAATTATCCCTCTGCTCCTCACCCTCCCTTCACCCTAGCCACTCTAGGCACCCTTGTCTGAGTTCCCATAAAATTCTGTGTTCTTTACAAAGCCTCTTTCTCTGCAGAGCACAGTGGAAGTGCATTGGCGACAGTAGAACTTTCCTCTCCTATCGCTCTGCAGCAAGTTCAAGAGATGACTGTTTTCTATGACTTAGTTATGCACACTGAATGTAATAGAATATCTGTTTACAGCCATTCTACCTAATTTAATCAATTATGCATTAAGTAACCTCTATTTTGTGGATTCTATGTGTCAGGGGCAGGTATATAAAAATGAAGTAATACAGAGATCTTGGCATCAAGGGGCTTGTAATCTAATGGGAAATATAGGCATAGAAATGAACAGATGAAATGTAATTCAACACTCACAACATAGAAAACAAACTTATGGTTAAAAATTAAGATGGGGGAGACAAATTAGGAGTTGGGGATTAAAATATATATACTAGTACTATAAAATAAACAACGTGAATGTACTGTAGAGCACAGGGAACTATTTTCAATATCTTATAATAACCTATAATGGAAAAGAATATTAAAAACTATATAAATATGTATATATTTATATAAAACTAAATGACTGTTGCATATCTGAAACAACATTGTAAATTCACTATACTTCGATTTTAAAAAAATTATAAAAAAAGAAAAAATCTTAATTCAACAACTCTTGTTAAAGATGTCTGATTAAGAAAATCCATTTTCTTTCTCTGTGATACTACTGAAATGATAGGAAAAAAAATAAAAATAAGGATAAACCCATTGTGAAATTAGAAACCAAAAAAGGGCAGAGCCACTGCATACCACTGAGAAGTAAAAAAAATGCATTTCTGGAAGCCCTTGGAAAATGCACTATCAATAGGCCAAGAACACTAAAGGAATTTCCAGGAGGCACATAGGAGATGGACTTGGGTTGATAGAGGGCTGCCTGTGGCCCATAAAAACAAAAGCGAGCATCATTCAAGAATGAATTGTCCCAACTGCATTCAGAAAAAATCCTTAGATCAGAAATTCAAGACTGGTAAATATAAATAAGCCAGGGATGCTTGAAGTGAAGTGAAGTCGCTTAGTCGTGTCCGACTCTTTGTGACCCCGTGGACTGTAGCCTGCCAGGCTCTTCTGTCCGTGGGATTTTCCAGGCAAGAATACTGGAGTGGGTTGCCATTTCCTTCTCCAGTGTATCTTCCCAACCCAGGGATCGAACCCANGAAGTGAAGTGAAGTCGCTTAGTCGTGTCCGACTCTTTGTGACCCCGTGGACTGTAGCCTGCCAGGCTCTTCTGTCCGTGGGATTTTCCAGGCAAGAATACTGGAGTGGGTTGCCATTTCCTTCTCCAGTGTATCTTCCCAACCCAGGGATCGAACCCAGGTCTCCCACATTGTAAGCAGATGCTTTTACCATCTGAGCCACCAGGGAAGTCTAAGGGATGCTTATGTGGTGATTACTAAAAGGCCTGTGGGACCAACTGCTCAAGTCTCCACCGTTAAGTGGCTGAATCAGCATTTGCTGCAGTTTAGCGATGCAGGAAGAGTTCTTTAAACAAATGGGGCCATTGATTTATGGGAAAATCCAGCATGAGTATTGATTCCAAGGGAAGTGGTGAAATAAAGCAGTGGACACGGAGCTTGAAGGCTCAGGAGTCAAGCTCTCTCTTTGTTCACCTTCCCTCTCACTGTGGTCAAATTTTCTGTGATTAGCAAATCTTCACTGCTGAGGGAGAAAAAGGTTGTCCCTTTTGCTGAGATGTGGAAGGCCTAAGATAGTCAATATTTGTCTTATAATACTAAAAGAAGTGAAGAAAACAGAGGATAAATGAGCAAGGAAGATAAATATAAGTAAAAATTTCTGATATGAATAAAAACTTGACAGGGAAAGAGGAAACTAAAACAAACATAAAAAGAAACACGGATAGGGACATGTTTATGAAACCTATGAACGAAAGTAAAAAGAAAATCCTGTGAGTTAAGGGAGAGAAAGATTCATGTCAATGTATGCCAAAACCAATACAGTACTGTAAAGTAAAATAAAGTAAAAATAAAAATTTAAAAAAAAAAAAAAAANCCGACTGCTCACTTACAGTCCTTAAATTCACATATTAGGTCTGAGAGGCACAGAAAACAGAATTCATCTCGGGGACTGCAGACTCAGGTATTTGCATATGTCTACCCAAAAAGCTGACAATCTGAAAGGCATTGCCTTAGCACTCACAGCATTTACTTAAATTATGTTCAGGTGGATACATTTTTAATTTTCTCCAGAAGACTTGTGTTTCTTCCCTTTTTTTTTTTTTCTACCACTATATACTGACACTGTATTAATAGATCACAAGCCTAATTTGTAAGCCTGGGATCACAAGCCTGAATTTTCTTCAAGGACTTGAAAAGTTTACTTGTCCATTGAGGTCAATTCCGTGACACTTGCCACCTGTGGTTCTCAAAGAGCTTGGTGGTTTCAACATTAATTTGGTTAGTTAATAGACTAAATATTTTGATAGTCTATCTGTTGATGGAGAATGTGGGGCTTTTAAATATAAAGACTCTGGCTTTCTAGTATAATTTGATTACACATGTGTTTGTGCAGAACTGTTTCCTACAGCCCTCCCAGGCAGCCAGATGGGGGAGGAACGATGGAATTAGCTCATCTCCAGTCGGGGTTGCTCTGAACAAGAGTCTGCAAGGGTGGGAGGGGGGCCTGGAAGAGTGCCAAGAGGCACATACATAGGACTATCTGGAGGAAGAAAGTTGATTAGAAGTCCAGTTAAGTCAAGTCAAAAGAAGAATACATCAAAAAGTTCATCAGGATGGAGAGGGACATGAGCCAAAGGATCAAAATAAGGGTCAGAACAGGATGATTGGAAACAAAGCCACCGCAGGAACTCACCCTGGGAAAGCTGAGACAATGCTCTGGCGTATCTCAGGCACAGATGGGTGAGCCCAGCTGGACAGGACCCTTGTTATGACAGTTTCAGAGCCTGGACGGATCCTCAGAACCTGATGGGAAGAAAACAATGCTGAGAGACAAGTTTGCAAGCACTAGTTTTCCTAGCCTGTCAAACGGGAGATTTGTGCTGACTGTCTCTCATGCCCACGTGAACGACAGTGTTCTCTGACCCCATCGGGCTAAAGCACCATTAGGCTCCAGTCTCTCCTGGGACCAGCCAGTCCTCCCTGAGCCTTTGCAAACTTATCTGAAGTGAATATGTGGCTCCCAGCACTTATCCCGGGGAAGGCAATGGCACCCCACCCCAGTACTCTTGCCTGGAAAATCCAATGGACGGAGTAGCCTGGTGGGCTGCAGTCCATGGGGTCGCTAACAGTCGGATAGACTGAGCGACTTCACTTTCACTTTTCTCTTTCATGCATTGGAGAAGGAAATGGCAACCCACTCCAGTATTCTTGCCTGGAGAATCCCAGGGATGGGGGAGCCTGGTGGGCTGCCGTCTATAAGGTCACACAGAGTCGGACANCCATGGGGTCGCTAACAGTCGGACAGACTGAGCGACTTCACTTTCACTTTTCTCTTTCATGCATTGGAGAAGGAAATGGCAACCCACTCCAGTATTCTTGCCTGGAGAATCCCAGGGATGGGGGAGCCTGGTGGGCTGCCGTCTATGGGGTCACACAGAGTCGGACACGACTGAAGTGACTTAGCAGCAGCAGCACTAAGGCAAAAAGAAAGCCTTCAAAATTCATCGCTCATGTCTTTCTTTAACTTCCTTCCTCCCTTCTTCCTTCCTTCCAGATTATCTTCCTTTCTCCTGTGTTCCTTTATTTCAACCATCCTTTGTCACTTCTTTCTCTTCCTCTCTCTTTCTTTCCTATTCATTCTTCTATCCAACCATCCAAAGTGAAAGTGTTAGTCACTCAGTCCTGTCCGACTCTTTGTGATTCCATGAACTGTGGCCTACCAGGCTCCTCTGTCCATGGAATTCTCCAGGTAAAAATCTGGAGTAGAGTGCTATTCCCTTCTCCAGTGGATCTTCCCGACTCAGGGATCGAACCCAGGTCTCCTGCTTTGCAGGTGGATTCTTCTGTATGAGCCACCAGGGAAGTCCAAAGAAACATGAAAAATATAAAATGTTTTTCTCTGGCTAGAAACATTATAGTATATTTGAAATCTTCTTCTACCATCCTGTATTTTATTTTTTCTCTCCCTCTTTTTTCTAACAACTCATTACTATTGCTGCCACTATATTACTAGCATAATCACCAGCTCTTAAATATATTTTATATGAAAGCTGTGGTCTGTACTATTGATATTGATCTCAAATGATCCTTACAATGAAAAGGAAACTCAGATATTTTATTTGTGACATTAAAGTAGTAATAATTTATCATTTAATGCCCTACTCCCCAGAGATCCTTTCTTTAATCCTCTTCTTGCTTCATCAGTCTCTTAAGCATGGGAACACAAAGCTTCATCAGGCAACTCATTCCTTTGACAGGATTTTTAAGATGCTCTCTCATAATGTGCCATAGTTTGAAGTATGTTCTACACACTGGGCTGTGCTGTGCTTAGTTGTTCAGCCGTGTCTGACTCTCTGTGACCCCATGGATTGTAGCCTATCAGGCTCCTCTGTCCTTGGGGATTCTCCAGCCAAGCCAAGAATACTGGAATACCATGCCCTCCTTCAAGGGATCTTCCCAAACCAGGGGTCGAACCCAGGGCTCTCCAGTTACAGGCGGATCCTTTGCCACCTGAGACCCAGGGAAGCCCATCAATGGTCGTACTCCTATTGATCTTTCAGGTCTCATGTTGTCTCTTCTTCCAGGAAGCCTCTCTCACTTCCTCTACCTCTGGGTTAGTGCCCTTCCTCTGGGCTTCTACAATATCTTGTACTTCCCTCCATCAGAGCACATACACTACAACTGTGCTCTCTGGAACTCTGTTCCCCAAGGGTGGATGTGAGAGGCTATAAAGGCAGGATGGAGTTGGCATTGCTTCTTGCTGAACCCTTAGTGCCTGACACACTATTCAGCAGAGCTGGTCATGCAAAATGTGTGAATATGTTAATGAATGCATGTCTTCCTAACTAGGTTAGCTCATCCAGCTAATAGCTAGAAATGAGGAAAGGAGAGCCTAAAATACTGGGCAATGAGCCATTTAAAATTCTAAATGTGACATTAAAAAAAAAAATCCCTCTCTCTGTCACTAGCACCAGAGCCCTACAGCAGTATTTCTCCTTCTGTCTCCTGATCCCCAACGGTCAGAACTAAGCCAGAGAGGAATTTATTTTAAAAAGAAAAAAATTGAGGTGTAAGCTATTACCTTTACCTTCTTACAAAGAAAATGGAATTAAAGCTGCTTGTTTTGATGCTCCTTGGTTATCACCACTGCCCACTGCTGATAAGAGATAGGTATCAGATATTGTTGAGAGTTTGATTTCACCTCCAGATACCCTTTTTTGAAAGTATTTTCTTCCCCCTTTAGCTTTGTGTTTTTAGTTTCCAGTGACTTAAATTCTCTCTTACGTAAAAGCGGAAAAAAAGAGCAAGAATTCAAAGCAATGTGTCCCTCGTGTGCGATTGATTCTCAGCAGTTTGTTATTAAATCTTTAAATAATTAAATACAAGAGAAAACATTAAAGCAACATTATAAAGCCAACCATATGCTGAAAATATAAATGGAGAAGAGGGGTGTGGAGAAGGCTATAGAATTAAAACTGCTCCTTGTTAACCTTGCTCCATGGCGCCCATGCTGATCATTCCAATGCATGGCCCACACACAGGATCCCTCTGTTGGGAGGGCTGAGTTGAAAGAGAAGGTGAGCTCTTTGTCTGGAGCAGTTTGCCAAGAAGAAAGGTCAGTGAGTAAGGAGAAACACACAAAGACAATAGGAGGGTAGGAATGATGAGTGAGTCATCAAAGAGCCCTTCAAACAATTTGTTCTATTTGTTCTTTATAATCTGGAGGGCTCCCAAGATAGCAAATCTCCTTCCCTTCAGAGCACAAGGCCTGAATTATAAGGTGCAAATTCAGCAAAGAATACAGAGCATACAGAGCGGTGTTGTAGGTGACTTCTGGGTGTGGGCTTATGAAACACCAGTTTTCACCAGATTGTAGAAAACAAGGAAGAGGAAGGTGGCAGGGAGCCAAGGTCCTAGACAAGGAGAGCACGAAGGACGATGTGGAGCATGATTGTGCTATGGGTTTGTGTTCCCCCAAATTCGTATGTTGAAGTCCTAACTCCCCAGGACCTCAGGGTGTGTGGCTTTATTTGGAAATCAGGTTATTTCTGTATGTAATTAGTTAAGATGAGGTCACACTTGAGTCACAAAGGTTCGTCTAGTCAAAACTATGGCTTTATCCAGCAGTCATGTCTGGATGAGAGAGTTGGACCATAAAGAAGGCTGAGTGCCAAAGCATTGATGCTTTTGAAATAGGGTTGGAGAAGACTCTGGAGAGTCCCTTGGACTGCAAGATCAAACCAGTCAATCCTAAAGGAAATCAGTCCTGAATATTCATTGGAAGGACTGATGCTAAAGCTGGAGCTCCAATGCTTTGGCCACCTGTTGCAAAGAACTGACTCAGTGGAAAAGACCCTGATGGCTGGGAAAGATTGAGGGCAGGAAGAGAAGGGGATGACAGAGGATGAGATGGTTAGATGGCATCATCGACTCAGTGGACATGAGTCTGAGCAAACTCTGGAAGATTGTGAAGGACAGGGATGCCTGGTATGGGGACACAAAGAGTCATACAAGACTGAGCGACTGGATAGCAACAACACACTTGAATGGGAATCCTTATTCCAGTATGACTGGTGCCCTTATAAAAATGGGCACCTTGGACACAGCTCCACTGGGGAGACCACCATGTGAAGACAAAAGCAGAGATTGGGGTGATGCTTACAAGTTAAAGAATGCCAAGGATGGTCAGAAAATTCTTCACTGCCCTCAGAAGGAATCAACCTGTTGCCATTTGATCTTGAGCTTCTAGCCTCCAGAACTGGGATAATACATTTCTGTTGTTTAACCCACTCAAGTCTATGGTACTCTGTTGTGGCATCCCTTCCAAATGAATAAAATGAGAAAGACCCAAGTTGTGAGGTTCATGTTGTTTTTTCTCACTTGTACAATTTAGGGAGTACTTCACAGGCTACTGCTTTGCAACTGGTCAATCAGCAAATCCTCCCATATCTCCCTGCTTCATGCCAATGTGCAAATATTTTCATATAACTTTGTTGCATGTGAAATAGCAAACACATCTTCACTCCATCTAGCACTCAGCACAGGGCCAGGCACTCAGGGAATGCGAAGAGTATAAAAATGATTCTAGCCATTTGTGACACAGACCAGCAATCTGTGAGAGTACCCTGCATAGTAGG
The DNA here is from genome assembly GCA_006410675.1 of Oreotragus oreotragus. Lineage (NCBI taxonomy): Eukaryota > Metazoa > Chordata > Mammalia > Artiodactyla > Bovidae > Oreotragus > Oreotragus oreotragus. Next base: position 30,453 of record SJYX01005310.1, read on the forward strand.
CAAGAAGCCTTGCAGAGCAAGTGTTGATAACAATGGCAGTAGCACCAACTAGTTTTTAGTTTGTTTGTTTGTTTGTTTTATTTTGTTGATGTACCACATGGCATGTGAGATCTTAGTTCCCTCACCAGGGACTGGGCCTGTGCCCCTTGCAGTAGAAGCACAGAGTACTAATCACTGGACACCAGGGAATTCCAGAACCAGCTAGTTATTGAGAACTATGCATCAAATATCACATCACATCATCATCTTCAATGACCGTCCATTGAGTTACCCAGTATTATTACTCAGAGTACACAGAGGAGGGAACTAGTTAGGAGCACAAAATGAACTTGTCCAAGGTCACACTGCTAATAAGTAATGGAACTATTGTTTGAATCCAGATCTATCAAACTGAATCTGAATCTGATTAGGAAAAGTAAACATTTGTATTGGGCTTCCCAGGTAGCACTAGTGGTAAAGAACCTGCTTGCCAGTGCTTGCCAGACATAAGAGACGTGGATTTGATCCCTGGGTCAGGAAGATCCCCTAGAGGAAGCATGGCAACCCACTTCAGTATTCCTACCTGGAGAATCCCCATGGACAGAGGAGCCTGGTGGGCTACAGTCCATAGTGTCTCAGAGAGTCAGACACGACTGAAGGGACTAGCATATATTTGTATTATATTATTGTGGCTACTCTGGCTAATTGGCTCAGAATTGCACAATTTACAGCAGCATTGAGATTTCAATCTTGGCCTCAATGAACCAGCCAGAGATAATTTCACTGGATGATGCACTGCTTAATTTTTTTCCATTTAAAAAGTCACATATTTTAAAAACTGTGTGATTTGTAATTGATTATCTTTTAAACATTGTTGTTTAATTTTTCCCACTCCTCATTTGGATCTGGCTTCCCCAAATGGTTCGTGAGTTCCTTTGAGGTCAGAAATCATGTCATATATATTGGGAGTTCAATAAATCATTTTTTTAGGAAAATTAATACTGTTTTATCTCCTTGATTCTTCCCCTCCCAATTCCCTAACCTTCAAAAGAAAAGCCAAATCATTTCATACTCATCTTATTCTCTACATCTCACATCCAATACATCAGCAATCCTGTTGGCTATATCTTAAAAATATATCTAGAATCACTATTTTCATCATCACCTCTCTAATCCAATTTCTCATGAATTATTGGTGCTTTACTAGAAAATGCTTCCAACTGGTCTCTCTGCCTCCATCCCTGCTCTCAAGATCTACCATCCAGTCTGAGAGAGTTCCTCTTAAAAAGACACTCCTCTCCAAAGCTCTCAAGTATCTTTCATCAGACCCATGACAACAGTGAGTCACAATTTGACTATGCTTTCTGGCCCGTTACCACCAGACTATCTCTGCAACCACTCTGATCCTTGCTCACTGAGCTCCACCAATCTCCTTCCTGTTCCTGAGAGCACTGAGTATGTTTCCTTCTCAGGGCATTTGCACTCACTGTCCTTTCTGTGTGGAATACTGCTTCTCCGGATAGTCTCATGGCTTTGTCCCTTGTTTCCTTCTGGAATCTGCCCGATTGTCACTGCATCAGAGAAGCCTTCCCTTCCTGCCCAATATGAATATAAAGTGAAAGTGAAGTCGCTCAGTCATGTCCAGCTCTTTGCAACCCCATGGATGGTAGCTTACCAGGCTCCACCATACATGGGATTTTCCAGGCAAGAATACTGGAGGGGGCTGCCATTATGTAATATGCTGCTGCTGCTGCTGCATCGCTTCAGTCATGTCTGACTCTGTGCGACCCCATAGACGGCAGCACACCAGGCTCCCCCATCCCTGGGATTCTCCAGGCAAGAACACTGGAGTGGGTTGCCATTTCCTTCTCCAATACGTGAAAGTGAAAATGAAGTCGCTCAGTTGTGTCCGACCCTCAGTGACCCCATGGACTGCAGCCTTCCAGGCTCCTCCATCCATAGGATTTTCCAGGCAAAAGTACTGGAGTGAGGTGCCATTGCCTTCTCCATTGTGTAGTATATTCTCCCACAAAAATCGATTCTATCCACAACACTGCTTCATTTTGCTTCATAGCATTTAACTTCAAATTTATTTTTAATTGGAAGATAATTGCTTTACAATGTTGCATTGGTTTCTGCTGTAGGATAATGTGAATCAGCCATAAGTATACAGATATCCCCTCCCTCTTAAGCCTCCCTCCCACCTCACCCCCATCCCACCGCTCTACTTTATCACAGAGCTCCAAGTTGAGTTCCTTGCATTACACTTATCATTTGGCTGTCTCCACCAGCATGCAAGCTTCATGAAGGCAAACATTTTGCTTTGTTTACTTCTGTATCTCGAACTCCTAGAACACTGCCTGGCACATAGGAATTCAATACTTATCTGTTGATAGATTAAATGAATGAATTAGTGAATGAAGAAAGAGAGTCCCAGTGGTTACAGGACTGTTGCCTCATCTCTGTACATAGCAGAGTAGAGCCGTTGCCTTGCATGTGGTTAACATTTCACAGTTTTTTTTTTTCCTGTACATTAACTCACTAAATCCTTAGAAGATCTATGAGAGTTTGCAGAACACATGTTCACTCTGAAGAAAGAGGATTATACACAGGTGAAGTGACTGGCCCTAGGACACAGTTAATAAGTGACTTGTCAGGTCTGAAAGCAAGAGTCTTTAATCCAAGAGTCTTTTCACAAACCAAGTTACCCTTGTCAGTCCTGACAAAGCTGGGGAATTACTTCACTCCTTGATGCACTATATTTGTTTAGTATATCCTCTGGCTGATGTCAGGGTTGAGGGACTGGGTGTGGGCTGAGGAAATGGCTCATTTGAGGATTCGGCTTGAGACACCTGTTTCAAGTAGAGTGTCTTGCAGGCTTGAGTGAAGGGTTTACGTGCCTGCTGACAATTCCAGGAGAATGTACCTGGGACTATTCTTATAGAGACACTGTTCTCAGAAAGGTTAATGTGACTTTGAATGCTTTCAAGTGTGCCAACTCTGAAAGAATCATTTGAATCTCATCAGATTTAGACTTCTCTTTGGCAGTGATATGAGATTTTTTTGGGGAAAAAGAAAAACAAAAAACTTTCCCTGGTAAACATGTCAATGTATGCCAAAACCAGTAGAGTACTGTAAAGTAAAATAAAATAAAATTAAAAAAAAATAATAAAATAAAATAAAGTAAAAATAAGATACAAAAAAAAAGTGTCCTTACATTAGACAGTTAGCCTTGACATTATAAAAAAAAAAAAAGTGTAGGAGGGCAATAAGGTGGTGAAAGGTGGACTCCTATGCTTTTAAGAAACTTCCATAGAGCCAGCCAAAAAGATAGACTCACTATGCAAGAAAGGGACCCAGTAGGTGGGAGAAAAGTTTGATTTACTGTGATGAGTGAGGGAAGAATACTAATGTGTGTTTAGTTTCTATTCTTCATCAGACACAGTTCCTCTACCTCAGCAGTGACAAATAGAGGAGAGGCTGGGACGGAGAGGAGGGGACAGAAAGAGTGGAAGCAGCTGGGTTTCAAAGCCCCACTGGGGACCAAGCCATATTTTGTCTTTGGGTATGTGGGTTTGACATGTGTGTTGACACCAAAGTTCCCTCTTGCCTAGTTGCTTCTCATTCTTAATTAGCTAACAAGCATGCATCAAGCATGTTCCGAAGTTTATGGGAGCTAAGGAGAATACACAGATATATGAGTTGTATAGCCTGCTCTTGAGAAGCTTATCATTGCTAGTGTAAGAAGCTATTTCTAAACAGATTGGAGAAGGGATGTTAAGAATATATATTGAATCATGTTTCTCTGGACAGTTTTGAAGTTCTGTCATGTGGATACTGCCATGGAGAAGCTCCATATGTTCTTTCAGTGTCTGAACCAACCTCTGTGCACACCAGTATTGAGAAGCTAGGATTCATTCAGCATTTGCCCGTGAACAACAAAGATGTCTTGCCCCTTCATGGATCGCTACTTTGTCCTGGCAAAGGGGCTTGGGTCATTTAATGAAACTGTGAGCCACGCCGTGTAAGGCTATCCAAGATGAAAGGGTCATAGTGGAGAGTTCTGACAAAATGTGATCCACTGGAGGAGGGAATGGCAAACCACCCCAGTACACTTGCCGAGAGAACCTGATAAACTGTACAAAAGGACAAAACGATGACACTGGAAGATGTGTCCCTCAGGTTTGAAGGTGTCCAAAATGCCCCTGGGGAGGAGAGGAGGAGTGCTACTAATAGCCTCAGAAAGAATGAAACAGCTGGGCCAAAGCAGAAACGACTCTCAGTTGTGAAAGTGTCTGGTGATGAAAGTAAAATCTGATGCTTCAAAGAACAGTCAAACTTTGGGAGATGGCGAGGGACAGGGAAGCCTGGTGTGCTGCAGTTCAAGGGGCTGAAAAGTGCTGGACACGACCAGGCAACAACAACAGCAAAGGATGTGATTAGTGTCTGCTGCTTGCCTTACACAATGCCGGGCACAGAAGCACTGTGTAGCCAGGTCCACTTTCCGAACAGAGGCGTTTCCCCAGGTTTTCCTTGCCCTTCACTTCTGCTTGCCACTGGTACCTCTACCTTTTAGCCTTGTAGTAAGCACAGGAGGCACATCACCATACACCCGTGGGACAACATTTCATGTTCCTCAAAGGTAGAACTACCTCACACCCAACCTGGGGACTGGGAAAAAGATCTGGCCAGCAGCCTGCACACAGTAGAAAAATTTATTACTCTTTCCTATTTCCTCTACAGAAAAAAAAAAAAGAGCTCTAGCCTGTATTTTGACATTTTAAGAAGACTTACAGGAGTTATGCCACATCAAATAAGCTGACGTTATGACATGCTGACACTAATGTTCAGCAAAGTGCATTTATTGCAGAATTTAGATGCTGGTCACATACCTCCAAGCTGTTTTTATTACTCTTATTTCTTCTTGAGCCTGCCTACCTTGGTGTTTTCAAGAAGGGAAACTCTTCAGTTTTATATCTGAGAATGAAGCTGATGTGAGCAACTTGTGCATAGTCTCTTATCTCAGTTCACCGATGTGGCTGATAAATCATACATGGGCTTATAATTATCTCAGTACTTTCCTCTGAAGGGTAATTCAAAGCATTCTAGCTTCAGATGCTAATATTAGGGGCGTTTTGAGAAAAACACACTTACCTTTAAAAGTTGAGCAATATTTTGCCTGCTTTGCTGCTTTGCATACTGTCTATTGGAGCCAATGATCCTCGGTAGTTGACAAAAAAAAAAAAGAGCTCTAGCCTGTATTTTGACATTTTAAGAAGACTTACAGGAGTTATGCCACATCAAATAAGCTGACGTTATGACATGCTGACACTAATGTTCAGCAAAGTGCATTTATTGCAGAATTTAGAGGCTGGTCACATACCTCCAAGCTGTTTTTATTACTCTTATTTCTTCTTGAGCCTGCCTACCTTGGTGTTTTCAAGAAGGGAAACTCTTCAGTTTTATATCTGAGAATGAAGCTGATGTGAGCAACTTGTGCATAGTCTCTTATCTCAGTTCACCGATGTGGCTGATAAATCATACATGGACTTATAATTATCTCAGTACTTTCCTCTGAAGGGTAATTCAAAGCATTCTAGCTTCAGATGCTAATATTAGGGGCATTTTGAGAAAAACACATTTACCTTTAAAAGTTGAGCAATATTTTGCCTGCTTTGCTGCTTTGCATACTGTCTATTGGAGCCAATGATCCTCGGTAGTTGACAGGTCTTATGTCAATCAATGTTGAGCACCTACTTTGTGCTCTTCTCCATAGAGGAATTCTACTCTAAGTCCAATAGCACTTAGATGAGCACAAGCCATGTGTACAACCCCACGGCAGATGCTGCAGGGCACAATAGATGGATTTACAATTTAAGAGAGAACACAGGACATACGCAGAAAAAACAGACAAGGTCAGTGTCAGGAAAAAGGCATAAGTCAAGTGATGCAAGGGTTCAAAGACATAAATCTGCTAGACTATAAGCTCCATGAAGGCTGTGTTCCTTGGGGCCCAGTATCACCAGTGTTTCCCTTACTACCAGGCGCATGGTTGCTTCTCAGTAAATATCTGCTGATTGAGTGAATGAAGATTCCATATGGGGATGAAGGAAGGTTAGATGAGGCTCTGATGTAGAGTTTGAGTTGAGTCTTACATGATGGTAAGAGTTTTCAGAAGCTAATCAAGGTAGGAAAAGAGTGTTCTAGGTGGAGGGCAAGGCATTCGTTAAATCACGGAGGCTGGAAACCTATGGCAGAGAAAATGATGCATACATGGGAGCAATGGAAAGAAAAGTAGATAATAGTTGGAGCTAAATTTTGGGGATCTTGGGACTTCCCTGGTGGTCCAGTGGCTAAGACTCTGTGCTCTCAATGCAGGGGGCCTGGGTTCAATCCTTGGTTAGGGAACTAGGTCCCACATGCCACACCTAAGAGTTCAAATGCCTCAACTAAAAGAAAAAAAAAAAAAAAAGATCCCACATCTCACAACTAAGGGTTCACATGCCTCCACTGAAAAGAAAAAAATCTGGCATGCCTCAACAAAAAGCCCAGTAAGACCTGCCTGGAGCAGTCAAATAGATAAATATTAGCAAATTCGGGTGATCTTATGTATCAGGTTAGAGATTTTGAATTTAATTTGTAGGCATTGGAGCAACATTAAGGTATTTTGAACAGGAACTTGGCATGATCTGAGCCATGATTTAGGAAAACTGAGGTGGTAGTGATTATGTAAGATGTAGCTGCCAAACTTAGATGTACTTCAGGATTATCTGGGAAGCTTTTAAATCATACAGATCTATATACCAAGACAAAATGAACTGGGACATCCATAATCTGTATTTACCCCAAGTTATCCAGGTGACAGTCAACCAAGTAGTTCATAGAATTCCAGATGACATGTGTCTGGGGGCAATTCTTCTGGGAGCAGGGCCTGGGAAGAGGGATGTGAAGAGAGGTGGGGGGCCAGACGGCAGCCTTCACCAGTCAACCTGCAAGAAGAGCTCAAAAGAAAGACTGTTCGGAGATCATGGGAGACTACAGAGCCCTGTAATAGAAGGATGGGGCCACGTTTGTGTCAGGAATCAAGGAAATAATTCTTGAGGGAAGAATCAGAACCTAGGAGGATTCACAGATGGGCATCTAGCAACATGAGCAGGTGCCAGGACCAATGAGCAGAGGCGTGTTGCGTGGCTGCCAGGAGCACAGACATACCATTGCTCCCACCTTCACCTGTCAGGCAAGTCCTAGGGAAGAGCTCCCTAAAAGCAATCCAGTGCATCAATCGTAATTTCCCCACATCAGAACTTTCATTAGTATCTGGTACCTGAGTCAAATTTTCATGTGATAAAACATCATATATACTGAGATATAGTATCAATAAAAGATGGTGGTAAGAGGCCTTAAATGCACTGAGTTTTTTTCTATCTGGAGAATCCTGCAATAATAGCAATGTGAAGGCTTGATCTTAGTTCAAGGGCAACTGAGGACTGCAAAATGAACAGCAGCACTATTCTAAAGTCATAGCATGATCTTTCTACATGTAATGAAAGAGACTTGAAACACAGCTAGAAAAATAAAAGGCTTTGAAGATTCATTAACTCTTAGAAATGGTATTCTCAGCACTACATTTAGAAGTCTATTGTAGGGGGAGTTATTAAAATTGGGGAGGATTATATATAAATTTTTTATTTTATTTTCATTTTCCTTCCTTTAAAAGAATAAAGATTTATTTAGGTACCAACAGCCAAATAGTTTAGTTTTGAAAAGAGGGACCTGAGTAATATAAAATAATGGAAAGAATAATGGGAAATCAAAAGAACTGAATGCTTTTATAAATAACAACGGTAGCAATAAAGCTACACTGAATTTAGTGATGTCTGTATACTAGCTACAGTGCCTAAGTGCTTTACTTGCATTATCTTTTGTGATACTCAAAATTACATAAGTTGGAACGATTAACATCTTCATTACACAGAGGGAAACTTTTATTAATTGTTGAGAGGTGGTAGGTCGCTTTGAGTGCCAGCACAACTTGAATTTAAATGCACACCTCTACTAAGCACTTTCCGTCTCTACCAGTCACCAGCTACCTTATCTTGTACCACATGAAACACTCACTGAATCCTCATAAAAACACTAGGAGTCAAGTGCTACTATTATTTTATTCCCATTTGAATTCCCATTTTACAGATGAGACCACTGAGGCACAGGAAACTCGACTAACTTCCCCCAAAGTTATGCCATTAATAAGTGGAGAAGCTATAACTGGAACAAGGTAACTCTCATTCAGAGTCTGATTCTCAGGCTAGTAACACAAGGAAGACAAAGAGGAGGAGGAGGAAGAGGAAAATGGAAGAGGAAGAGGAAGAAGAAAGAGGGAAGGAAGGAAGAAAGAAAAAAGTATTTTCCAGTAGGATGCCACCAGTTTCTCTTCTCATTTCTATTCTATTCAATAATTTTTACTAATGTTGTGCTAAAATGTTGAAGTCACAGTTCTGTAAAATTGTAGCAATTGCACTGGGTGAGAGATTTGGGATTCAAGTCAAATCTAAGGGGCAGGACAGATTAACTAACAGAAAGATATGTGAGTGAGATAAATACCAGATTTGACTCATGGATCAGGAAGCACAAGGACGTGGTGAAATGGTGCCAAGAAAGAGAAGGGGATCCTTTTGCACATGATAGTAGGGGAGTTTTAGGTGACAAGAAGCGCCATAAAAATGAGTCAATAGGGGTTAATAGCACTTTGTTCCCAACCTTTCTGTGACAACATAAACAAAACTATGCCAACTTAAGGCAGTAACAGGACTCCTGTTTGATAAGGCTGATCAGAAGAGATCAGGAGGGCTGCATTTTGTTCTAGGTGCCAAAGTTCAGTGGGGGCTTCCTAGTGGTAAAGAACGCATCCTCCAATGCAGGAGACGTAAGATGCAAGACTGGTTCAAACCCTGGGTCCAGAAGCTCCCCTCAGGAGGGCCTGGGAACCCACTCCAGTATTCTTGCCTGGAGAATCCCATGGATAGAGAATCCTGGCAGGCTACACAGTCCATAGAGTTGGACACAACTGAAGCTACTGAGGCACACATGCATGAGCCGGTCTGGCAAGAGAGCTGGCCGCCAGGAACAGCAGATTCTTCCACCACTAGTGTCACTCGGAAGGATAGAGAGATCTTTCCATTGAAAGCAGCAGCTGAGTCATGTGCTCACATTTAAGCCAATCACTGTGTCCAGGGGAGATGGAGACCAAGATTAACTCAGAGGGGATCACATTCTTTAAAACAGAATTTTTTTTTTTTTAAATTTAGGGGTGAGGATAAGTAAGAAAATCTCAAACTCAAAAGCCATAAAAGAGAAAAGATGGAAAACTCAAAATTCTTTACAGAGAAAAATACTATAAGCCAAACATCAAGACGACACCGGGATAAAATATATATAAATTAAACTCCTTCAGATAATATTCTTAACACATTACAGACCATTTTGAGAAACAAAAATGACCAAATTTTAATATGTACAAAAAGGACAGGCTATTCATACAGATAATACAAATGCCAATCACAATGAAAAACACAGAAAGATCAATATAATTTTGTGATGATAAGTGGTGAAGGGAACTCTGTTATTGTTGGGGGAAGAGGACTTTGGTACAGTTCTTTGGGAATAATTGATCAATATCTCAACATTTAAAATGCACTTACCCTTTGATCTAGCAATACCATTTTAGGAATCTTGTATGTGTAGGTGTAAAAAGAAGCTGTTTGAAGAGTAATTTGTTAGATCAAACATTTAGAGAAAATGTGAATACCCATTAACAAGGACTAGAGAAAGCAATTATGGTGCTTCTGAAACCAAGCAGGATCCTGCATGGTCCTTCTGGGTACAAAACCCCTCCTTGACTCTTTCTTGTTTGTCAAAAAAGGGATTTAGCCTCCTAGGCCTTCCCTGAGTCCCAAAGAGCAGAATCAAGCAGTTAATAGCATAAGAGATTCACAAGACTTCAGTTCCTCCTGAAGGGATTTAGATAACCATCTGGTGCCAGTCTTGGAGCTGTCCTACAGGACTTCCCATGTGGCCCAGTGGTAAAGAGTTCTCCTGCCAATGCAGGAGACAGAGACTCCATCCCTGGGTTGGGAAGATCCTCTAGAGAAGGAAATGGCAGCCTGCTCCAGTATTCTTTCCTGGGAAACCCCAGGAGTTGGACATGACCAAATTACTAACAACAACAGAAACTAGGATCCCTCATGGGGTGGAAGATGGCGACTGCAGGCTGACCACAAGCATCTGGACCCCAGACTGCTTGGAACCAGAAGTCCATCTAGACTCCAGAAATATCACCCTCTTAGCTCACCATCAGTCAACCAGTAGAAAGTCACATACCCTGTAGCCCTCATCCCAAATTTTGCCTTTAAAAACTCTTTCCTGAAAACCATCCTTGAGTTTGGGTCTTTTGAGCATGAGCCATCTGTTCTTTTTGCTTGAAACCCTGAAATAAACCTTTGTCTGCTCCACACCCTGATGTTTGTGTTTGTTTGGCCTCACTCTTCTCGAACATATGAACCTGGATTTGGCAACACTTCTGTATTATTCAGGGCTTCCCAGGTGGCTCAGTGATAAAGGATCTGCCTGCCGAGGCAGGAGCTGCAGCAGACCTGCTTTCGATCCCTGGATTCTCTGGAGGAGGAAATGGCAACCCACTCCAGTATTTTTGCTTGGAACATGCCATTGATAGAGGAGCCTGGAAGGTTGAATTCTATGGAGTCACAAAGAGGTGGACACAATTGAGCATTCATGCACACCATATTATGAGCTACTATCAATGAAGGTTTTTTCGAAAAAAGAAATAAAGCTGATCTTATAGTCTATTTTCTCAATGTACATGAAAATATTTAAATTTTTTTCTTAAGAGTTTTACAAATACAATTAATTCAAGTTTCATTTGTCTACTTTCTTTGATATTTATAACACTTTTAAATCGATTATTGAAAACTTGGAGATAGTATCTTCACATGTATTAACAAATAGTGATATCAAGATATGTCCTTTGCATACAGATGGCTAACAAACACATGAAAAGATGCTCAACATTACTCATTATCAGAGAAACGCAAATCAAAACCATAATGAGATACCATCTCATGCCGGTCAGAATGGCTGCTATCAAAAAGTCTACAAAAAATAAATGCTGGAGAGGGTACGGAGAAAGGGAAACTCTCTTACACTGTTGGTGGGAATGCAAACTAGTACAGCCACTGTGGAGAACAGTGTGGAGATTCCTTAAAGAACTGCCATATGACTCAACAATCCCACTGCTAGACATACACACCGAGGAAACCAGAATTGAAAGAGACATGTGTACCCCATTGTTCATTGCAGCCCTGTTTTCAATAGCCAGGACATGGAAGCACCCTAGATGTCCATGAGTAGACGAATGGATAAGAAAGCTGTGGTACATATACACAATAGAGTATTACTCAGCCATTAAAAAGAATACATTTGAATCAGTTCTAATGAGGTGGATGAAACTGCAGCCTATTATACAGAGTGAAGTAAGCCAGAACGAAACACATCAATACAGTATACTAATGCATATATATAGAATTTAGAAAGATGGTAACAATAACCCTATATGCAAGACAGTGAAAGAGACACAGATGTATAGAACAGTCTTTTGGACTCTGTGGGAGAGGGCGAGGGTGGGATGATTTGGGAGAATGGCATTGAAACATGTATAAAATACATTTGAATCAGTTCTAATGAGGTGGATGAAACTGCAGCCTATTATACAGAGTGAAGTAAGCCAGAACGAAACACATCAATACAGTATACTAATGCATATATATAGAATTTAGAAAGATGGTAACAATAACCCTATATGCAAGACAGTGAAAGAGACACAGATGTATAGAACAGTCTTTTGGACTCTGTGGGAGAAGACGAGAGTGGGATGATCTGAGAGAATAGCATTGAAACATGTAAACTATCATATATGAAACAGACAGCCAGTCCAGATTCGATACATGAGACAGAGTGCTCAGGGCTGGTGCACTGGGATGACCCCATGGGATGGGATGGGAAGGGAGGTGGAATGGGGGCTCAAGATGGGGAACACATGTACACCCATGGCTGATTCATGTCAATGTATGGCAAAAACCACTACAATATTGTAAAGTAATTAGCCTCTAATTAAAATAAATTAAAAAATATATGTCCTTTGAAGATATAGCAGAAAGAAAAGATTTGAGGCACAGAATTTTATCAGAAATAAAATAAAACATTCTTCTTTTTAAAATCTCATTGAAGCTGGTAGAAATATTTAGCTCCTCGGGCAGAAAGGAATTCATGGAACCATTCAATTCTAGCCTGTTCTATTCACTAGAGACTGTCATGTAAATGCCTGACAGAACTCGGAGTATGAGAAGTTACACAACATCAGTATTCATTAAGATGGGTCATTCAGTACAAAGTGAGCTCATTTTACCAATATAAATTTGCATGGATTGAATGAAGGGAAATCAAAGATGAAGGAAAATCCAAAAGTGTGACCTTGAGTCATTGCCTGTGGGTATAGTCTTGTTTCATCAGTGTCAAGGAAAGAAGGGGTAACTTTTAAGCTATCTTGGAGCATCAGAGCATGCAAATTACCTTCCAGTTCTCTCCCCTGATGAGAAATCAAACTAATACATACCTGCCTATTTCATACAGAAGCATAATCTCTCACCTCACACTAATGACAGGGGGACCCAATGTGGGTTACAAAATTTTGAGCTCAGAAAGCATGCAAAAGAAAATGACAAGCAAGGGTCAACCACAACACATGACAGGATTGTGCTAATCGACTTGGACAGAATTTCTTTAGAATAAGTTACATACAGACACTAAAGTGCCACAGACGTATCCAAAGGGAGAATAGCGGGTAGCATGTAAATAAAGTAGAGTGGTTTGTTCTTATTCCTGCCCCAACTAAGTACTTTCACATCCCTGAATGCTGGGACTAATAGGTTAATAATAAAGTTTCCCCAGGGGGCAGGTAAGACTGGTAAGGAAAATTAAAATAAGTATAAGATTTTACATCTAGCATTTTCTTAGGTTATTCTCAAGTTAGCCTGTATCAAGGCTCCATGTAGATCTCTTGCATTTCTTCCCTTTTCACTGTTATTTTCTTTTCCCCTCCCCCCTGGTCCCTTTTTTCTTATCTTCTCTTCTTTTCTCTCCCTCCCTCTCTCTCCCTTTCTCTCCATTCCTCTCACTTTTTGCTTTTTTTTCTCTCTTTAAAATACTTCTTCTTGGTAATTCCCTGGTCATCCAGTGCTTAAAACTCCACTGCAGGGGGCACAGGTTCGATCCCTGGTTGCGGGGCTAAGATCCTACATGACTCCCAAAGGACCCTCCTAAAAAATACTCCTTCTTTTCCAATAGGCAGCATCTGTCTTTTTTCTTTTTCTTTTTTCTTTTTTTTTGTAGCTCATCTTCAGGCTATCATAGGACACTGTCTGTATACCCTGAGAGATAAAAGTACCTAGCAATGGTGCCCCACTCCAATACTTTTGCCTGGAGAATCCCATGGATGGAAGGGCCTGGTGGGCTACAGTCCATGGGGTCCCTAAGAGTCAGACACGACTGAGTGACTTCACTTTCACTTTTCCTTTCATGCATTGGAGAAGGACATGGCAACCCACTCCAGTGTTCTTGCCTGGAGAATCCCAGGGATGGAGGAGCCTGGTGTGCTGCCATCTATGGGGTCGCACAGAGTCGAACACGACTGAAGTGTCTTAGCAGCAGCAGCAGCAGCAGCAGCAAGCTCCATGTGCCTCTAGGTGGCCTAGTTCATTGGGTATAACAATGAATAACAAGGTATGAAAATCCACCTTCCTTGTTATTTTCAGGATAATTTTAGGATAGCTCACGCTCCACGGGTCTCCTGCAGCAGCCCTGACTGAAGCACTCTGAGATGGCTCCTTCCTGCCTTCTTCTCTTCATTTTTTTTTTTTTTCTATTCCCATTCATAGTTTTCCCAGACACTTCCTTAGTCACTTGATCACACATTTTTGTCTTGGGGCTGCTTCTCTTAGAACACAGTTTTGTCTGTCACAAGAGTTAAGTTGACAAAGAGATAATGAAATGTGACTTTTAAGATCTTTTAAAGAAATTCCACTTAAATTTGTTTTTTAGTCTTCAAAAATTCCTTTGACGAATGATTTATCTAGTTGAGAAATAGAGAACCATCATCACAGCTACATGAGCATATGCTGTCTTTTCAGTCATGTCCACCTGTGGAACACTATGGACTATACCCCGCCAGGCTCCTCTGTCCATGAGATTCTCCAGGCAAGAATACTGAAGTGGGTTGTCACATTTTCCTCTAGGAGATCTTCCTGACTCAGGGATAGAACCCACATCTAGCCTGCATTGGTAGGCAGGTTCTTAAACACTAGTGCCACCTGGAAAGCCTTATCATAGCTACAGGTAACACCTAAAATAATTACCTGTGACAGGTAATAATTAGAATCTGATAAGAATGAAGCTTAATGAAGGAAATGCTTGTATTACTCCAACCCCGACATTGTTAGCAGAAATCCAGTTTTCCGTATTGTATTTTTCCCATTCACTTGGTTTTTGCACACACACAGTAGGATTTTGTTTGTGATTTCCTCATGAACTCAGTTTATTTTGTTAAGGTTACTAACCATTAATTCCAATCTTTACTTTATAGACTTTGGTACCATCCAGTAGTGAGCAAAATTACTAACATGAGGTAAGATCTTTGATGCTGCTGCTAAGTCACTTCAGTCGTGTCTGACTCTGTGCGACCCCATAGATGGCAGCCCACTAGGCTCCTCCATCCTTGGGATTCTCCAGGCAAGAACACTGGAGTGGGTTGCCATTTCCTTCTCCAATGCATGAAAGTGAAAAGTGAAAGTGAAGTCTCTCTGTTGTCTCCGACTCTTCATGACCCCATGGACTGCAGCCCACCAGGCTCCTCCGTGCATGGGATTTTCCAGGCAAGAGTACTGGAGTAGGGTGCCATTGCCTTCTGCGGGTAAAATCTCTATACATTTACAAAAGACTCAGGAATAGTTAGTATACTTCATTCTAAAAGAGAGGAAATAAACTTTCCAACTGAAAGTGGTGAAACAAAGAACTTTCTACATGGGCAATCCACGCAGTTCTGCTAAGATGTCTTTTTATATAAAAGTGTGTGCAACTTTGGGTTTCCCAAGTGGTGCAGTGGTAAAGAATCCGCCTGCCAATGCAGGGGCCACAGGAGACGCAGGTTTGATCTCTGGGTGGGGAAGATCCCCTGGAGAAAAAAATGGCAACCCATTCCAGTATTCTTGCCTGGAAAATTCCATGGACATAGGAGCCTTGTGAACTACAGTTCATGAGGTTGCAAAGAGTCAGATGCCACTGAACGACTGAGCATGCACACACATGTGCATCTTTAAAAAAAGGGTAATATCTAGTCCTGACAACTATAGCATATGCTTTTCCAGAGTGCCAGATTTTATAATGGTAAGCCAAGGAGCATTAGATTTATCAATTCATTCTTTCTGTACCCTCCAAATAAAGGTATTCTGTCACAACAGGGTGTCTTACTCAGAAGTGAAGTGAAGTGAAAGTCGCTCAGCTGTGTCTGACTTTTTGTGACCCCATGAACTATACAGTCCATGGGATTCCCTAGGCCAGAATGCTGGAGTGGGTAGCATTTCCCTTCTGCAGGGGATCTTCCCAAGCCAGGTATAGAACCCAGGTCTTCTGCCTTGTAGGCAGATATTTTACCGCTGAGCCACAAAGGAAGCCCAGGGCATTTAATTACTCTGATAATTGAAAGATTATCTAGTTCCCTTGCAGAGTCCTTTCCAAACAGGGACTTGTGTGACCGTGTTTCCATTCAAGTGTGAACAGAGAAAGCTTCCATGTTCAGAAGAAAGTGGCCACTGGAAAATGATGTATCCAGGCCGAGAGTTGAAATACCAGGGTAAATGTATCCACTTTTGTGAACTTCCTTGCCATTTTGTAATTTCTTCGTATCCTTTGGTCTGGAATGATCTCTTTCTCACCTAGCAAACTATCAGCGTCCAATCCTGGAAGTCCCAGTCCCAAGGTCTTTTCCTCTGTGATGCTTTCTTGACTCTTCTTGACAGAGGTAGGTTTTCTGACTTCTGGTCCTCTTTTTATATTATATATAATATTCTATTATAAAGCAATTACTATTATGTAATTTAATATCCCAGATTTTAGCACGATGATGGATATATTGAATGTACTCAGGACACATTTATTAAAGATTGAATGAATGAATGAGGAGGTGAATTACAAATGAGCAGATAATTAAGTCATTAATTAGGTGATGGAAAATAAGAGATAAAAACCAAATGCATGGGCAGAAAATGTGTACTCTAAGACATTAGATGTCTTTTAGTCTGGAGTCTTTTAGAGACAGTTCTGTAGAGGAGATTAGATTTGAATTGGACCTTAAAGGATGTTAGTCTAGGGATCAATACCATTATTCATAAAAATGCTTTAAGGAGCATAGAAAGTGCTGTAAGTTGCAAAAACTGCATTAGTACTTATTATAGTACATTGAGTGTACTGATCTATTTGTAACTGATACTCTAGAAAATATTTCCAATTAAAAAAAAGAAAAAGAAAGCCTTAAAACACAGTTGAAGTAAAGCATCTTTTTAATAATAATAAACTTATGTACTAATAGATATTTTCAGAAGTGAAAAAGAAGCCCTAAAACGTTTTTTTTTTAATTTTAGTTTTTAACAAGGTAATTATTTGATTTTGCAATTTTTATCTGTAGTAATATTTGCATTATAGTCCATTCAAGGACTAAAATTAACTTTAAGCTATGTGGTTGGAATCTAAAAAGTATAATCCCTTCACATACCACATGGTCCTCTTCCATCATTTTTTCCAGTTTCTTCATTTGCAAAATATGTTCATAATTCTTCATCAGAATTATACTGGAGAGGAAAGAAAGACACATCACTTACACTAGTGCTGATATATTCTAATTATTATTTCTAAGCACATACTTAGAAAAATGCCAGAAACAGACACGGAATCAGACATAAAGGCTAGGTTCAGATTAGAGCAATTGTCCAGTCACTTTCATATTTATCTAGAAGACTGGCTCCCAAATCTCAAAGCTGTCAGATTTAACTACCAGCCACTTTATTAACATTTTCACATTCATCTGCCTGTATGATAGAGCTGCTGTGTGGCTTGTCTGGAATAAGCTGATCTGAGGAAGCGGAGTTGATGTGGTATGAATGGCAGTCTTCTCAGTCAGTCTTTAAGTGTCATGACTTAATTTCAGGTCACTGTTTGCCTGACCTCAGCTAGGTGGTTCATCATATGATTTCCATGGCTGATGCAAGCAGCCCAGGACAGCTTCTCACACATTGAAATAGTTTTGCTAGTGATAATTTTGTAGTGAGCCTTAAGACAGAACTGACTACCCCATTAAGTGGGCAGAAACTGGGTTGGCTGATCCAATCTCTAATTTTGGGCTTCATGTTTGAAATGCCATTCAGAAAGGACACCTTGCATTTTACTATGTCATCTAGAATTTAGTAGACATGTCAAGGGGGAATTAAGGGACCTTTGAAAAACTGGAACTTTTACCATTAAATGTACTCTGCTACAGATGTGGGTTTGTTTCTCAAAGGAAACTAGTCAATCATTTTGGCTTCAGCATGGCAGAGGGAGATATTAAGAGGACTGTTTTTGGACACTGGCAATAAATTATCTGAGTCATGGCTTTTTAAAAAAATATACTAATTGTTACTCATTTACTGTGTTCTAAGTGCCATTTTAAGTGCTTTGCATAGATTATCTCATTTAATCATTTCTGTAACGTTATGGGGCAGATCCAAATAGAATCTCCATTTTACAAATGAGTAAATTCAGGCTTATGTAACCAGTCCAAGGCCACACAGCTGGTAAGCGGGGATACAAGCCCAGGAAATCTGGCTCTAGAATTCGTGCTTATTTGTACCTTATATTTATTTATTTTAAGGAATGTTATCAAAATTAACCACTGTAATGGTGCAGTTGAACTGCCAGAATAATGGCTTAGAATAAAGTATGACTGGGTCATTTTGGGGGATGTATCAGATTGGAACCACTGGCATTCAAAGATCTGTTCCTACCTATGTAGTTTAGTAACTGATTCATATCAACCAACCTCTACAGAACTGAGTGTACCACCCAGAAGGACCATTTAATAGTTTTCAGTGGGTGGTTATTTCTTTCCAGTGGCAAGAATGATCAGAGGCTAATAGTATGTGTATTAGGATCAATCAGTCTTGAACTTAAATTAAGATCCGCCACTTACTAGTTGTACAACATTACATAATTCTGTAAGTCTTGGTTTCCCCACCTATTCAATATAAAATGAAGAAGATAATTGTCCCAGACAATTTATATAAAGTGCATCTTATGCAAATAGAGTCAGTCAATAAGCAGTAGATATTATTAATGAAGTTCATGTGAACATAATCTGTTTCCGTTATCCTAGTATCTAGAAAATCATATGAATAATCAGTAGGTAGTCTTATGACTATCAAATATGATAAAAGATAGTTGTTAATTATTTTTACTTTTTCTGTTATTATAGAATATTTTAATCAAACTTGAAAAGTATTTGTCCATTCCTGTGTTTACTATGCCAGGCACTGAAATACTCACGTCTGTCAGAGTATACTCTCCTTTAAACAGAACTGGATAAACACAAATGCATCCCTAAGCTTTAATTCTACTTTTACACAATTCCTGTTGAAACAAACTTCCTCATAAAAGGAATATGTTTCCTCAATTCTTAGATGCCATCTAGAGTAAAACAACACCATAGATTATATAATAGTTTTAAGAGAAAAAACAGGCTTCCCAAGTGGTGCTGGTGGTAAAGAACCCGCCTGCCATTCTAGGAGACACAAGAAACTCCGTTCTGTCTCTGGGTCAGGAAGATCCCCTGTAGGTGAGCATGGCAACCCTCCCCAGTATCCTTGCCTGGAGGATCTCATGGATAGAGGAGCCTGGCTGGGGTACAGCCCACAGGATCACACAGAGTCGAACACGACCGAGTGACTGAGCATGCATGCATGCTAATGATCCCTACCTCGTTAGTACTTTTGGGATTTACAGTATAATTTCAAGCCATATTTAAAGCATATAAGGATTTATGATACATTTTCACTTTGGTTTAACTCACAGTCTGCTTTCTTTTTTCTTCATTTGAATTACTGTCCTTAAAGTTAAACAGAAGGCTTCCCAATGGCTCAGCAGTAAAGAATCTGCCTGCCAATGCAGGAGACCCCAGTTCGATCCCTGGGTGGGGAAGATCTGCTGGAGAAGGAAATGGCAACCCACTCCAGTATTCTTGCCTGGGAAATCCCATGGACAGAGGAGCCTGGTGGGGCTACAGTCCATGGGGCCTCAAAGAGTTGGACATGACTTCGTGACTAAACAACAAAGAAAGTTAAACAGCTTCTTTTGGAAGTCAGCCAAAAACTTTTGGCAAAAATGTATTTGACCCTTTAGTGATGTTTAGTGGCTGAGTCATGTCTGACTCTTTAATGATACCATGGCCTGTAGCCCAACCAGACTCCTCTGTCCGTGTGATTCCCCAAGCAAGAATAATGGAGTGGGTTACCACTTCCTTCTGCAGGGGATCTTCCCAATGCAGGGATCAAATTGGTGTCTCCTGCATGGGCAGGTGGGTTCTTTACCACTGAGCCACTGGGGAACCCACTTGATTTTTAGGTTGTGTAGTTTGTTACGTAAAGTCTCCTAGATTTGGAAATCTTATGATCCAGTCGAGGGGTTGGCAAACTACAATTCACAGGCCAAACCTAACCCACCTAATGGTCTTGTAAATAAAGTTTTATTGGAACATAACTATGTCCATTATTTTCGACATTGCCATGGATACTTCTACATTTGTTGTTGTTGCTGCTGTTCAGTTGTGTCTGACTCTTTGTGACCCCTTGGACTGCATCACCCCAGGCTTCCCTTCCTTCACCATCTCCAGGAGTTAGCTCAAACTCATGTCCATTGAGTCTGTGATGCCATCCAACCATCTTATCCTCTGTCATCCCCTTCTCCTCCTGCCTTCAATCTTTCCCAGCATTAGGATCAGAACTGAGTAGTTAAAATACTAGGCATTGTTTCAGGCAGAATCATGCTTACTGGAGTAACACGAGAACATAAACCTGAAAATAAACTACTTTTCATATGGGAAAGTCCCTAGCTTCATTCCTCTTTCTTGCTGCATTATTATACATCTCTATTAAAATGTAAGCTCCATGAGCACTGGACTTGCTTTTTCCACTGTTTTATCCTCTGTGCCTGGAATAGTAGAAACTCAGTAAACAAGTGCAGAATAAATGAATGAATATGTCATTGACTTTGGGAACTGTGGGGAAAGGGACAAGGCAAAGACATCATCTCTGATGCAACTCCCTTTGACTATGTTCATATATCGACAATTGAAATTTACCAAATAAATAACAAGAGTGAAGAGTTGAGGAAGTCATAGATTGAGGTTCCCACAGTGTCAAGTTTTTATTGTAATCTTTAGTTCAAGACCACTTGCTCATTTTTTTCTGCTTGTATTATTCAAGGACACTTTATTACAAATGAAAATAGAAAAAAAAAAAACTGCAAAGAGGAATTTGCTAGTACCATTTGAACAAGGATTCTCACTTCTGTTTCTTTCTGAATATTGGTGTCATTATCTTCTAGTGTAGACTGACCTCTTCTTAGGTTAGAGGACAAAGTTGCCAGGAGTCTCAGATTCACATCTCAGTCCTCCACAGCCAGAGAACATGTTTCTCTCAGTCCAATGGGAGAGACGTTCATCTAACCCAGCCTCCCTTCATCATCACTGGAATTACCATTTCCTTTACTTCATTTCTCACATGGATTCTATCTGTGGCCTTCCTCGTCCATTTTCTGCTCCCCTCTCAATTCATTTCCCCAAGCTTACAAGGTCACTGTTTTGCTTAAAATCTGCAAGGACTCTTCTCATTCCTTTCATACCAGCACCCAAGCTACTTTCATAGCACACACAGCCCTCTTTAATTTCATCCAACTTGGTTATCCAAGTTCATTTTTCAAAATCTCCACCTTATTGCCCTCATTAAACCCTGAACTCTAGCCATACTGAGTTATTTACTTGAAATTCCCCACTAATGGCCCTATCTGGAATGGCTTTCCCACCTTCATTTGATGCATTGACATCTCAGTTCAGTTCAGTTGCTCGGTCATGTCTGACATTTTCTGACCCCATGGACTGCAGCACGCCAGGCTTCCCTGTCCATCACCAACTCCCAGAGCTGGCTCGAACTCATATCCATCGTGCTGGTGATGCCATCCAACCATCTCATCCTCCTTCGTCCCCTTTTCTTACCTTCAATCTTCCCCAGCATCAGGATCTTTTCCAATAAGTCAGTTCTTCACATCAGGCAGCCAAAATATTGGAGTTTCAGCTTCAGCATCAGTCCTGGCAATGAATTTTCAGGACTGATTTCATTGATGTCTAAGGAGTCTTAAAGATCAGCTCAGCCATCACTCCTCCTGGGAAGTCTTTTATTTTCCCATCTGTGAGATATCCTTCTTATCTGTTCCCACAGAATTTTGTTTTAGTCTATCATACCAATTAGAGTATTTTTATTATCTGGAATCAATTGTCTCACAGATGAGACTGTGAACTTGAGGCCAAGAACTGTGTTTTCTATTTTACCAGTACCTAGCATATATTCTTATCAAGATTTATTGGACAGGCAAATAATTGCAAGCATAATGACTTAGCAGAGTTACATTAACAAATGAAAGAGAATTTTATCTCATAGACTATAAGTATCAGCATTTCCCATGATAAGACAGATGTGGAAAGATATATTCACATGTCTCAGAAGTCTCATTTAAAACAAAAAAGTATGAGAAACAATTGGATATGGGCATTAAATGCAAACTGTATGGGCATTGAAACCTGACCAACTAGGTTGAGAGGGCTTCCCTGGTGGCTCAGATGGTAAAGAATCTGCCTGAAATGCAGGAGACCCGAGTTCAATTCCTAGGTCAGGAAGATCCCCTGGAGAAGAAATGACAACCCACTCCAATATTCTTCCCTGGAGAATTCCATGGACAGAGAAGCCTGGCAGGCTACAGTCCATGGGCTCCTGAAGAGTCAGACACAACTGAGCAACTAACACACACACACCCCAAGTTTAAGAACTCAGCTCTTTTGCCTACTGCTGCTCACTTCAACTGTGTCTGATTCCTTGTGACCCCATCAACTGTAGTTCACCAGGATCCTCTATCCATGGGAGTTTCCAGCCAAGAATACTGGAGTGGGTTGTCATGCCCTCCTCCAGGAGATCTTCCCAACCCAGGGATCGAACCCACATCTCTTATGTCTCCTGCATTGGCAGGTAGGTTCTTTACCACTAGTGCCACTTCGGAAGCTCTTCTAACTACTATTTACTTGATTTGGGGCAGATTACTTACCTCTCTGTGTCTGTTTCTTCATTTAGTCAATATTTTGTTAATAGTAGTAGCTAGTTTATAGGGTTGTGTGTGCATTAAACCAGATAGATTGTGCAAAGAACTTAAAGTGTTGTGTGGCACATAGTAAGTTGCTGAATAAATATGAACTTTAATAATATTGTTTGCTATTGTCTAACTAAATTTTATGCCATGGCCAGAGTCTATGCTAGTGAGAACTATCTTCTATAAATATAGACATGTTCAAATCTGAATTTTAAAAAGTCAGACAAACAAACAAATGAACAAAACTTCACAGAACTACTACTTCAAAGTTACATGACATATATGCTGATGTGGCAGGAGAAAATTAATTCTTAGATTGGCACAAAAGTTAATTAACCTAACTGTCCTAGTTAGTATGCAGATCACCTCCAAATGGCAAAATGTATTACTGCAGCAATTTTGAGTGGGGTTATTGCTTTTTTAGTTATAGTTTTAAAGTGAGTTTAAAATATATCAAAATTTATACCAAAAGTTTGCAGAATGTTCCAGAATGTTTGAATAAGTTGGGGATTTTAAAGATCATGGTTGGAACTATTGGTCTAGATGAGCATTATCTTTCAATCAAATGCTTTTGTTTAACCTCTTAGTATTGCGTGTATGTGTATGTGTGTGCTTGTGTGGATTTTATATATACATTTAGTCATAATTATCCACTGGCAACACTCTCTGGCTTTTAGTGCTCTTTAGTGGCATCATATTCAAATGGCAGGAGCAGGTATAGAGGAGAAAATATTACCTTTAATGTACTGAAGACAGAATAAAAGAAGTTTTGAAATTAGTGATTTAATACACTAGGTCTAGTAAAATTCTTTGCATACCTCGTGATGGAACTGGAGTGGGTTGCCATGCCCTCCTCCAAGGAATCTTCCCTAACAGGGATCGAACTGGTGTCTCTTATGTCTTCTGCATTGCAGGCAGATTCTTTACCCACTGATCCACCTGGGAAAGCCAGTATTCTTGCCTGGAGAATCCCACGGACAAAGGAGCCTGAAAGGCTACAGTCCAGAGGGCTGCAAAGAGTTGGACATGAGTGAAGTGACCAAGCACACACGCAAAATTAAAATGGGACTTTTCACGTTAATGAAACTGAATTTATAAAAATCATGTAAAAATCTTGCCTATAAACCATATTATAAAGTCCTCTAACCCGAAGTCATTTGTTAAGAAAAGTGTAGATACTTGCTTCTGGGTAAGTGACTAGGAAATCTACTTAAAGTGTTGTCAATAAGGAGTTAAATTTGAAGCTGTTTTGTTTTAAATGAATGAAACCAATTATTAACTTCAGAGCTTTGTCTTCACTTTGCATTGTAGCACGTGCATGAGAAAACAAACGTAACCCTAGGTGGTTAAGGTTATAGGTATTTATATTTTCAAAGGAAAGAAAATGCTTTTTAAAATCAGATATATACACACAAACATTGTATAAATAAAATACTTACTGACTATGTGAAAAGATTGAGCACTTATTTAATAAGTCTGAAAATGCACAATGGGTGATATAAAATGCATATAAAATTAAACCAAGCAGGTACATTAATCACTGCCACCAGGACAAATGAATTCAAGCAGCAATCATTTATTTAAATGACCTGCAGCAGAATGGAGGAGAATAGCAGAAGATAAAAAGCACTAGGAAAAGTTTATAGGTTTTTCACTCACCAAATACCTTAGGGGTTAGGGGAAATATAGTGGGAAATGAGCAGACCTATTTGGCCTTCTTTCTGACAGAGATGAAGAAAAGGGGTAAGAAGGGCAGCCATCTTCTTAATGACCTAATTGTAAATCCATTTGTTTTAGATGGCTAATCTGTTTTTATTGTGTCAGTATAGATGACTTGGATAATTGCTGGTCCCGTGGCTCCGAAGTGATCAGATGGCACATTATAAATTGGAAGGTAGCCAGGTCTTGCCCAATATAGAGTTGGTTAAAACCCTTGATGACATAAGTGTCTGATAAATAAAATATACCTCGTCAGTGAAAGCTTAGCTTGATAATTAGATTGGAGAGCAGGTTGTTTCATGTTTGAAATCCTCCAAGCTGTGAAATACTCGGAGTTGAATCCAACTCAAGAACAAATTCTAGTAAGTTCGGGTAAAGTCTATTTTTTTCACTTTCAAGAATTACTTCTTAAACTGGCTTAATAAAGAAGCCTGTCATCCATCTGTTATCTTAGAATTATCTGAAAAAATGTGGCTTTGATAAATTAAGTGTAAATGAGACATAAATGCATCATAAATTGTGGGATTAGTTTTCTCATGAAAGATATACAGATTCCAGAGTTGAAGATGAAAAAAAATATTTTTGGCAATCAGTTTTTGCCTTGGGGTTTCTATAATACCTTTATGATAGTCTGTTTCCCTCTCACCCTTTCTTCTCATGGGATTTGTGTATCTAAGAAGTGTTAGGGGCTTCTTGTAGGGCTGTGGAATGACACTGACCCTATTTAAATGAGCATTAAAAGGGGACAAGACAGCAGCTTTCACCTTCTTTAAAATAGTATGTAAAATTCTCATACTTTAATCCTCCACCCATTTTACACTGTCCCTTAGTGGGGTGATTAGGAGAGAAAAAAGAAAACAACCCTAAAAGTAATCTACAAATTTTATCTGTAACAAATGGTGTTCTTCATAACCAGAAGCATATAGCTTCAGCAACCAACCATGTCTTTAGGAAGTTCACCTCCATGCAGTTATTTTCAAACCCTTCCCCCTCCAACTCACAATTCAACATCACAGAACCCTCACATAGTTGATTCATCAGTATATTTATGGGTGTCTGGGTGAAGTCAGAAGCAGCAGGATGCACATTTCTGAAAAGCACTGTTCACATTTAATCCTCCACCCATTTTACACTGTCCCTTAGTGGGGTGATTAGGAGAGAAAAAGGAAAACAACCCTAAAAGTAATCTACAAATTTTATCAATACAAATGGTGTTCTTCATAACCAGAAGCATATAGCTTCAGCAACCAACCATGTCTTTAGGGAATTCACCTCCATGCAGTTATTTTCAAACCCTTCCCCCTCCAACTCACAATTCAGCATCACAGAACTCTCACATAGTTGATTCACCAGTATATTTATGGGTGTCTGGGTGAAGTCAGAAGCAGCAGGATGCACATTTCTGAAAAGCACTGTTCACCTTGGCCCTCATTTGTGTCAAGCCGATTCCACACCAAGAACTATTTGTCCCACCAGGATCTCAGAGAGAAGATAAAGGAATCTAACAGATCCCTGCTCTGTCCTGCCACTTGGTCCTCAGATTCATGAAGAGCACTTGTGCCCTACTAAATGCCTCTACATCACTATTGCCCATCAGAAATGCCACTTCGCTAATGTCTTAATCCACTTCCACAACTTTCCTTCTCAATAGATCAACTCTTCATATTCACATATTCCTATCTTCTCACTTTTCCCTTTCCTTCCCTCCCTTTTTTTGCCCATTTCCTTACATCATTTGTTCCATCATTGTTACCCTCCTTCTCTCCATTTTTAGTGACACATATCAATGGGAGGAACTTTATGACTATTACTTTGGGAAGAGGCTTTTGGAGAAAAAGACCAGGTATATCTTCTTAATGACCTTGAAGTTTTCCCATCACAGTCCCCATGGCCCTTAACTGATCATAAGGAACCAAATGGGCCCTTGTAGTTCTATTATTGGACTCTCATGGTCTCAGAAGATCTTATCAACCCAACCCACTCTAACCATCTCTTCTCTCAGATGAAGGAAACACAACAAAGTCTAACCATCTCTGTTGCCATGGAAACAGAAGTTTGCTCCCCTGTCCAAGAGTAACAGAAAGAAAAGAGATAATGCCATTGACATAAGAATAGATTGTCATTGGCAAGAAAATAAGTAGCAAAAGAAGTGATTTTCAGGGAAGCCGTACTTTGACAAATTCAAGGGAGAATCCCTGAGACATAAAAGGTCAGGTAAGTGGTCTGAGAGCTACGACCTGACATAGCTTCAATTGCAGAAGCAGTGACTAACCTTTGTAACCTGGTTATATTCACTCTTCTCATTAGGGCAAAACCCCGAGGGAAACTGTACAGTCCTGCTTACATGGTGGTTTCATATTTAGGTGGACTTCCTGAATTCTGGTGTTTCTGGTCTGCCAGTAGATATTCCCAAACAGGCAGGGGCCTCCTATAGGGAGAGAATGAGATCGGTGGTCAATCTTGACTCCTCTTCTGATCTCCTGTGCCTCCCATCAGTCAACAGATCTTTTAAATTCTACTTCTGCTAGCCCCTCCCATCCAGCCTAATGCAACATCTTTCTGCCTCATCCCCGTGACTCTGTTGACTGCACACCACCCCCAGATTGTCTTTCTTTAATTTGTGGGTCATATCTGTCCATTATGTGCCTGACCAGACAACTTGGTCATTTTGCATTTTCTGCCTTGGTTCCTACTTCTTCAGTATTTAGACTCTCTGTTCTGAAAATTTTTAATTTTTCTATCTTTGAATATCTTATATAATATGAGACTGTGGGATACTTGAAAGCACAAAACATATTTTACCGATTTACCCAATGTTTTCCAGCATTACCTTTACATTTCTAACAGTAATTCTTAGCAAATGTGTTGCAATATTTGTTTAAGATATATGGAAAACCTCTGTTTATTTGGTGAAGGAATTAAAGTTGTGGGAAATGGATTATCCCACTATTCCCTAACCTGCATAAACCAGTGGAATAAAGCATTCTTAATACTAAGCACTTAAATAAAGAGAAGAGGATGGGAAAAGGAGAAAAAAATGAACCTCCCAGCTAGTGAATCTCTCCCACCTCTGAATGCCAAACTTGATGTTTTCAAGATTATGGCATTTACCTTTGGCAGTAAAATGGTTGGCATGGAAAAGAATTAATGACTCCTCCAGACAATGACTTGAATATTGCTGGGTCTAGCTTATTTGAAGAAGAAATTCAGAAGGACCACATTGAATCTCGGGGCATTTACTGAAAAAATTAGATGTATACCACAGCAATTCCATTCCTTGTCTTGAAACTGAGCAGGACACTGGGGCAGGACCACCTCTCCCTGTGTTCTCTACCTCTTGTTTGCAAAAAAACTTCGGCCTCCTGGGCCTTCCCCAAATTCCAAAGAATAAATTTAACCAGAGAAGTGAGAAAATGCAGAAACAAAGAAAAGCAATCAAGAAAGACACAATGCTGATAGCCTAGTCATAAAACAAAGTCAGAGCCTTCTACTTCCTCCTCAAGGACTGTAGATAGTATCCTGAAACATATCCTTGGGTTGTTTGGCAGAGATTAAACCCCTTACCAGGTGGAGGAAGTTAACTGCATGCTGATCACCTGAATGTAGACCCCAGACTGATTGGAACAAGAAGGTTGATGATTGAGTTTCCTGAAACACCACCGTTACCTCACCATCAACCAATTAGAGAACTGAGCAAGAGCTGATCACGTACCTCACAACCCTCTTTCTCCCTTACACTGTCTTAAAAGAGCCCTTTCTTGCAAGTCATTGGAGACTTTGGGCCTTTTAAGCATGAGCTTCCTCTTCTTGCTTTGACTTGCAGTAGATACTTACTTTGCTTCACCTCGACCTGATGTTAGTAGACTGGCTTTCCTGCATTTCGGGTGAGTAGACCCAAGTTCAGTTTGGAAACAGTATGGGGATTTTTCCTGTTATTTTTTCTTCCCCTTACCCTGCTTCTGGCTAAACTATAGATCTCACTATGTGAACCTGGATCTTAAGTCTGATTGACTTTGTTATCATTCTATTGAGTGTTTCATCCGTTTATATAGACTATATAAATATTTGGTGCCCCTCTCCCAGGCAAAAGGATGATACTGGGTTGGCCAAGAAATTCATTCGGATTTTTCTGTAAGATGTTATGAAAAAACCCAAGTGAACTTTTTGGCCAACTCAATACATCCCCATTCTGTTGAGTTTGGGCAGTGATCTGACTTGTTTTAGCCAATGAAAAGAGAGCTGCAGTAACATGCATCACCTCCTGGCAGAAGCTTTAAGAGTCAGCATGGTTTATCCATTATACCCTCTTTTTCCTGATCTTTAATCAGGGAAGCCTGTGTCAAGGTGAAGCCTTCATCAGCCCCAGTCCCTGAGTTACTACCACAAAGGGCCCTTTTGGTCAAATATAATTCACATAAAGCATACAAAAAGTAAACTTGTTTTTAAACCAGAAAACTTTTGGAGTTGTTTGTTACTGCAGAATAACAGCCTATTCTGATTGATAAAATTATGTAACAAAGATAATTAATAACAAAAGCTGAAATATTTGTGTTCTAGTCTCAATAATAAGTATGAAATTTCACCTAATCTGATACATTTGAACTATAAAAACATATTCCATATGATATTTACTTCTACTAAGGTAAAATAGTCATTAATCATATTCTTTAGGAGATTCCCACAAATAAGCTTCTTTCTACTCTTTCCTTTTTAAGGTGAGATTCTTCTGAGTAAGAGCTTCCATGATGGCTCAGCAGTAAAGAATCTGCCTGAAATGCAGGAGACACAGAAGTTCGGTTTGGTCCCTGGGTCCTGAAGATCCCCTGGAGAAGGAAATGGCAACCCGCTTCAGAATTCTTGCCTGGAAATCCCATGGAGGAAGGAGCCTGGGAGGCTATAGTCCATGGAGTCTCAAGGAGTTGGACACGACTGAGTGACTGAGCACACGCGTACGCACACACGTATGCACACACGTACTTCTAAGCAAAACTGTAACTCCACAATGTTCCCTCACTGGTTTTCCTTGATGAATGAGTCCATATTATACTACATTGTTGTTCTCCCAGTGCAACCCCTGACACACAATAGAAAATTAATAAATGTACATTCAGTTAAAAAAAAAAAAAAAAAGAAAGGCAATGCCAAAGAATGCTCCAACTACCGCACAATTGCACTCATCTCACACGCTAGTAAAGTAATGCTCAAAATTCTCCAAGCTGGGCTTTAGCAATACGTGAACTGTGAAATTCCAGATGTTCAAGCTGGTTTTAGAAAAGGCAGAGGAACCAGAGATCAAATTGCCAACATCCACTGGATCATCGAAAAAGCAAGAGAGTTCCAGAAAAACATCTATTTCTGCTTTATTGACTATACCAAAGCCTTTGACTGTGTGGATCACAATAAACTGTGGAAAATTCTGAAAGAGATGGGAATACCAGACCACCTGACCTGCCTCTTGAGAAACCTATATGCAGGTCAGGAAGCAACAGTTAGAACTGGACATGGAACAACAGACTGGTTCCAAATAGGAAAGGACTATGTCAAGGCTATATATTGTCACCCTGCTTATTTAACTTATATGCAGAATATATCATGAGAAATGCTGGGCTGGAAGAAAAGCAGATGCTAAATAAATGTTTGTTGAAGTTAGTTGAACTACATTGGAATATAATTCTAAAATATTTTGGAAATGTAAGCATTTTGTATTTTTGTGATCAATCTAACACATATCAGATAAATCTTTTCTTCTCCATCAAAATGTATAAGTGCATCTTTCAATGTTTAGACAGGTTTGTATGGTTTTATTGAAAAGTGATTTTAATTCTATAATTAGATTAAACTCCCTCATTTCTAGGCAGTGTGGTAAAGATTTTCAAATGTTAAATAGCATATGTATCACCTGCAAAGCTTTTTAAAACTGGATATTCCTGGGTTTGATACTCAGAAATTATGATTTTATAGGTCTCGGCTGAACCTGCATTTTTAACTAGTGCCCCATGGTGATCTAGTGCAGCTCATTTGTGGACTCCTTTGAAAAATAATCCACCAGACTTGTTGCTGAACCACAAAAGACACCAGGATTCTTGGCTTCTGGAGGAGAATTCAATCCGGGGCCAGAGACAAGGCTTGATCACTCAGAGCTTTTGTGTAATAAAGTTTTATTAAAGTATAAAAGAGATAGAGAAAGCTTCTGACATAGACATCAGGAGAAGGCAGAAAGAATACCCCTTCGGTAGTGTTAGCAATGGAGTTGTATACTTTTTAATTAGTTATTACAATGAATCAAAAGAATGTCTGGAGGTTGTAAAGATCTTACTAGACCCACTCCCATAATTTACATTTTAAGATTACAGGATTAGCCAGAAGGTTTTTTCCAGAAACTGTCCTCAAGCAGGATACATTATTGTTATCTAATCTTAAGGAATGTAGAAGAAAAAAAAAAGTTTGTCCTTTCCTCCTCCTTGAGAATTCCAGACCCCTCTTTCCTTGGGGACCCTCAGACTTCTTATCAACCTGCCTAGGAATTGACTCTCTCAGCAACCTGATGGCCTGGGGGCCAGGTTAAAATGCAGATTCTGATTCAGTAGTTCCAGGACCAGGCCTGAGAATTTAATTTATTAATTTTTCTCAATAATTTTATTATGAATATATACAGATATTATGATACTCTAATTTATATAAGGAAAATATGTAATTGAATTTCATTTTCCTTGTTTTATTTCAACTTTTATTGGTACTACTAGAAAATTTTAAGTTCCTAATTTGGGTCCATCATATTTCTTTTCTTTTTTTCTACTGGAGTATAATTTCTTTGAGAATCTGCATTTTAAACAAACTTCTCTTGGTTGCTGGTGCTGTGAATTCTCAAGCCACACTTGGAGCAGGAAAGAAGTAAAGAAAAATACATTTCATTTTTCCCTAAGCTTGTGGATAGAGATTTGCACCTGTTCCATAGTTATTTTGAATTTTAAAATCAATTTGTGCTTGTCAGTCAACTGCTTAACTAGATTCCACACTGCCTGAGGCCAGGAAGCAGATTAATTATACTTTTTCTCCCTTCCCCCCTTAGCTCCCATCTTAGCACTGAGCAATCCCCTAGCAGGCACTCAATAAGTGTGGTTGATTGATTGATGAAAGTACCAGAGAACAGCTGTAGAGCAACATGAAGTACATAATTATATGCAGTAAAATACCATTTTTACAGAATGGGTTTGGATCAATGTCAAAATGGATTTTCAGGGAAAATGAAAATTGACAGCATGCATTAAAATTTTTGAAAAACATCTTATTTGATTTGGATATTGTATCAAACATGCCAATAAATCTGTTTCCCATTTATGAATGATATGGATTATGCAGAAACTCAATTTAAGGTTATAATTAAAAGTACACTAAGACTTTAATGTCACTTGAGGTTGGTATTTTTGTTACAATAGCATTGCATAAAAACTAGAAACCCATTTTTGTGTAAACAATATATACTTGTTAAGGAGATGTAGTACAAGAAAGAGATCTTAGCTATAGATCCTAGCTTTAGACATAATTTGTTAGTCACTCAGTCATGTCTGACTCTCTGTGAATGCAGCTCATTTGTGGACTCCTTTGAAAAATAATCCACCAGACTTGTTGCTGAACCACAAAAGACACCAGGATTCTTGGCTTCTGGAGGAGAATTCAATCCGGGGCCAGAGACAAGGCTTGATCACTCAGAGCTTTTGTGTAATAAAGTTTTATTAAAGTATAAAAGAGATAGAGAAAGCTTCTGACATAGACATCAGAAGAAGGCAGAAAGAATACCCCTTCGGTAGTGTTAGCAATGGAGTTGTATACTTTTTAATTAGTTATTACAATGAATCAAAAGAATGTCTGGAGGTTGTAAAGATCTTACTAGACCCACTCCCATAATTTACATTTTAAGATTACAGGATTAGCCAGAAGGTTTTTTCCAGAAACTGTCCTCAAGCAGGATACATTATTGTTATCTAATCTTAAGGAATGTAGAAGAAAAAAAAAAGTTTGTCCTTTCCTCCTCCTTGAGAATTCCAGACCCCTCTTTCCTTGGGGACCCTCAGACTTCTTATCAACTTGCCTAGGAATTGACTCTCTCAGCAACCTGATGGCCTGGGGGCCAGGTTAAAATGCAGATTCTGATTCAGTAGTTCCAGGACCAGGCCTGAGAATTTGAATTTATTAATTTTTCTCAATAATTTTATTATGAATATATACAGATATTATAATACTCTAATTTATATAAGGAAAATATGTAATTGAATTTCATTTTCCTTGTTTTATTTCAACTTTTATTGGTACTACTAGAAAATTTTAAGTTCCTAATTTGGGTCCATCATATTTCTTTTCTTTTTTTCTATTGGAGTATAATTTCTTTGAGAATCTGCATTTTAAACAAACTTCTCTTGGTTGCTGGTGCTGTGAATTCTCAAGCCACACTTGGAGCAGGAAAGAAGTAAAGAAAAATACATTTCATTTTTCCCTAAGCTTGTGGATAGAGATTTGCACCTGTTCCATAGTTATTTTGAATTTTAAAATCAATTTGTGCTTGTCAGTCAACTGCTTAACTAGATTCCACACTGCCTGAGGCCAGGAAGCAGATTAATTATACTTTTTCTCCCTTCCCCCCTTAGCTCCCATCTTAGCACTGAGCAATCCCCTAGCAGGCACTCAATAAGTGTGGTTGATTGATTGATGAAAGTACCAGAGAACAGCTGTAGAGCAACATGAAGTACATAATTATATGCAGTAAAATACCATTTTTACAGAATGGGTTTGGATCAATGTCAAAATGGATTTTCAGGGAAAATGAAAATTGACAGCATGCATTAAAATTTTTGAAAAACATCTTATTTGATTTGGATATTTATGCCAATAAATCTGTTTCCCATTTATGAATGATATGGATTATGCAGAAACTCAATTTAAGGTTATAATTAAAAGTACACTAAGACTTTAATGTCACTTGAGGTTGGTATTTTTGTTACAATAGCATTGCATAAAAACTAGAAACCCATTTTTGTGTAAACAATATATACTTGTTAAGGAGATGTAGTACAAGAAAGCGATCTTAGCTATAGATCCTAGCTTTAGACATAATTTGTTAGTCACTCAGTCATGTCTGACTCTCTGTGACCACATGGACTGTAGTTCACCAGGCTCCTCTCTCCATGGAATTCTCCAGGCAAGAATATTGTAGTGGGTTGCCATTTCTTTCTTCAGGGGATCTTTCTGACTCAGGGATTGAAGCCCAGTCTCCTACATTGAGGGAAGATTCTTTTACCATCTGAGCACCAGAGACAGACCTCAGACATAATTTAGTTGAGGTGAAAATAGTCTTGAAGAAATAAAACAGAATGAGGTTAATATTCTTATAGCTACATGATGCACTTTGCAGCTCTGGGTAGACTCCTCAACTATATACTCACTGATTCATCCACTCACATATATTTATTGTGCACTTGCTATGCTGGTGCTGTGTCAGCAACATATGCTGCCACCCTTGAGCTAACAGCCTAGTGCAAAATACAGGAGGACAGGCATCATACTACTGCACAGTAATGGCTAAGAATGGAGAAATTCAAGTTCATAAAGAGTCACGTGACTATGACCTGAAGCCATCAGGGAAGGTTCCTAGAGAATGTGACTGTAAACTGAAATATGCCCTTTGGGATATCCCATACAGACACTGGGACTGAGGTAGAAACTAGACAAAGGGGGAAGAGCTGGTGGGGGATGAGGAGGGAGCACTGGGGGAAATGTTTCTCTGGCTAAGGGAATGCCTTGTGCTATGGGAAAGACTAGAGATCTCTTCAAGAGAATTGGAGATACCAAGGGAACATTTCATGCAAAGATGGTCTCGATAAAGGATAGAAATGGTATGGACCTAACAGAAGCAGAAGATATTAAGAAAAGGTGGCAAGAATACACAGAAAAACTGTACAGAAAAGATCTTCACGACCCAGATAATCATGAGGATGTGATCACTAATCTAGAGCCAGACATTCTGGAATGTGAAGTCAAGTGGGCCTTAGAAAGCATCACTACGAACAAAGCTAGTGGAGGTGATGGAATTCCAGTTGAGCTGTTTCAAATCCTGGAAGACGATGCTGTGAAAGTGCTGCACTCAATAAGCCAGCAAATTTGGAAAACTCACCAGTGGCCACAGGAGTGGAAAAGGTCAGTTTTCATTCCAATTCCAAAGAAAGGCAATGCCAAAGAATGCTCAAACTACCACACAATTGCACTCATCTCACACGCTAGTAAAGTAATGCTCAAAATTCTCCAAGCCAGGCTTCAGCAATATGTGAACCGTGAACTCCCTGATGTTCAAGCTGGTTTTAGAACAGGCAGAGGAACCAGAGATCAAATTGCCAACATCCGCTGGATCATGGAAAAAGCAAGAGAGTTCCAGAAAAACATCTATTTCTGCTTTATTGACTATGCCAAAGCCTTTGACCTGTCTCTTATACACAGGAGGAGAAGGGGACGACCGAGGATGAGATGGCTGGATGGCATCACGGACTCGATGGAGAAGAGTTTGAGTAAACTCTGGGAGTTGGTGATGGACAAAGAAACCTCGTGTGCTGGAGTTCATGGGGTCGCAGAGTCAGACACGACTGAGCGACTGATGCCGTTTCTTTGAGACAGATGGAGAGTGACTTGAGGACACCTCAAAATCACAGCACCTGGTAGCAGCTAAAAAGCCTCCTCTTTTATGCCCCGATCTTTCTTCTTTTAGCCTCATCAGTTAAGTCCTAAATTGTTTTCAAGTGCAATGCAAACCAGAGGACATCAAGTCTGGTCATGTGTTCTCACACATTTTCCTTTAAAATTTCCTCATCTGTTTGTGGCCCAGCATTTCAAAGCAGAGAGCGGTTTTTTGGGCCCTTTCATTTGAGGCAGGGAATACATTAGTTAGCCTTTTTCCTGCTGTGAACAACAGGTACACGGAAATCACAGTCAGGGAAAACAGGCTGTGGCAGCCGTCAGACTTCCACATACTCTGTGGGAAGCGGGAGCTCAGGCACATGAACTGCCTCTTGCACTTGGGATTTAAGACCGTTTTTTAAGTCTGCAGTAGAACAGTTGTCAGCTTACATCGGAAATTCTAAAGTGAACTGGGGAATACTACCTGCAGAGAAGAAGTTTGTAACTGTTTTCCATTAGTTTCTTATGATTATACATTAGAATTTGAACATGTTTGTTTAAGGCTTACACCCTGTCGATAGTTTTCACTTGGAAGAGACTTTAAGAAAATGGCTCTTAGGTGATATTATTTATTTGGACCAACAAACCCCATCACAAGTTGAAATAAAAAATCCCTTTGGTTCTGGGTTCTTCCTTCACAGTAGCGATTTGTGTTTTCTTTCTAATAGTCAGTCTCCTTGATTTCCTCAGTT
Organism: Oreotragus oreotragus; assembly: GCA_006410675.1. Lineage (NCBI taxonomy): Eukaryota > Metazoa > Chordata > Mammalia > Artiodactyla > Bovidae > Oreotragus > Oreotragus oreotragus. The sequence continues at coordinate 66,125 of SJYX01005310.1, forward strand.
TTATTTTTCTTTTGTTTTTTTCCTGAGTGGAGCAGTGGAAATAATGTGAATAATAGGCAACAACAGAGAGTGGAGGGGATTATGCTGTGTTCCTAATGCAGAAATTTAGCAGAGAGAGCTTAGCTAAACAGATTCATGAGAAACAAATAAGAACTTTTATGGGCTAAGGCTTTCCATGAGTGTATTTCAGAATAGACCAGTGCCTGAGGACGGGTAACGTATTATTTCCTTTATTTTGCATTTTTAAGAACCTGTAAGAGCCATTAGCTACTATCTGCTAAAGGCATAAAGGCAGAGACTCTAAGTGAAGTCTGAGAAGTAAAAGTTTGGCTCCAATTTGTCCACATGGATTAATTGCTTAATCCCTTAGTTTCTTTCTTTCTTTTTTTTCCCAGGTACTACTTTATCCTGTCCTTGTTCTCTGAGAACGTAAGAGATGAAAAACTGCATTAATCCCAACTGTAAAATTCCAATCTCTAAGGGAGACCTTAGAATAGGAAGGATCTGGCATTTATTAAATGAACAAGGAGGACAAAAGTTCTCTAATGCAAGGAATTTTTAAAAATGAGTTTTTCGTTTCTGCAATCAAATGTGAATATGGAATTTGAAACAGGTTGACATTCAAAAGCAAATAATATAACCGGTTGTGAGCTAGTCACATCCACTCAGGGAGAAAATATTTATGGAATATCCTTCATTTTATAGCTACTGAATTTATTTTCATTTTTTCCTATGAAATTTATAAACCAGGGGTGGATTTTGTGTACTTCATGATTAAATCAACTTTAATGAATGTTTAAATTCCTCTGTCAGATGTTGAGGAAGGGAGTTTGGGGGACAAAAATCCTGCAGCACTGTGCTGAGGGCATATGGAGGAAGTCTGTTTTACAGAATCCAGACTCTCAGAGGGAATAATTAAATAGAATGAAGAAATTTTGCTTGGATAGAAGACAACAGATACTAGTTTTTTATCAAGCATGATGCTATTCACATACATCATTTCACTGAGTCTTCACAAAACCAAGCTAGTAGGATACTATTATTCTCATTTCATGGAGGGTGAAATATAGATATTTTGAAATGTAGGTAATTTTTCCAGTTGTCCTGGCACACACATCTTCTAACAGCAAATCATACACTCTTTTTCCTAAGCCACAAGGCCTTCCAAGTAAATGCCCTGCCACTCTGCAGTGGGTAATTCATCTTCCAGCTACAAAAACACAGAGATGGGGTTAAGGTTGCCAGAATTAACAAATTAAAATGAAGGACCCTGTATATGTCCCAAATAGTGCACAGGGCATAATCATACTAAGAAATTATTCATTGCTTATCTGAAATTAAAATTCAGTGGCTCTCCTACATTTTATTGGGCAATCGTAGGTGGGGAACTAAGGGCATTTGCTCAAAGGGAAGAACCTGAAGGAAGAAGGAGGTAAGATATTAGGACTCCACAGTGTGTCTAAGCACTTCCCTGGTGGTCCAGTGGCTACGACTCCATGTTCCCAATGCAAGGGGCCCGGGTTTGATCCCTGATCAGAGAACTAGACCCACATGCCACAACTAAGAGTTCACATGCTGCTACTAAAGATCCCGTGCGCTGCAAATAAAATACAGTGCAGCCAAATAAAAATATTAAAAAAGTCTACGGTCCAATAAACAGTGAGAGATCTTTCTAAGGAAAAAAGATGCACCTTTACTTTCACATGAAGCTGCAGGAGAAAGCATGACGGTAGAGATACTGGGATGTGTATAACCTGGGAAGAAGTACACTTATAGTAAATGTTCAGTAAACAGTGACAGCATTGAGTTCCTATTATCTGGAAAGGACTTGTGTACTCTTAGATCCCTAATGGCTAATGTCCTGGACACCGAGAGTAGCCACTCACTCTACAGGCCATGAGTGACTGAATTAAAAGCACACACTTTGGAGTGATATTAACTATTCGGTATTAACTCTGTCACTTTGATCAGGTTACAAAACATCTTTGAGTTTCAGTGCCTTTCTTTGTATAATAGAGTTGATATCACTCTCTTTAAGAAATATTTTACTCAATTAATAGCAGAAGTGGCTTATTTTCTTTTTTCTCCTTCTCCTCCCCCTTATAATCTAGAGTCAGAATTGGTGAATGTTTCCTGTTAAGACCCAAATAACAAATATTTTAGATTTGATGGGATATAATGGGGCTTCCCAGGGAGCCCAGACGGTAAAGCGTCTGCCTACAATGTGGGAGACCGGGTTCAATCCCTGGATTGGGAAGATCCTCTGGAGTAGGAAATGGCAACCCACTCCAGTACTATTGACTGGAAAAACCCATGGACGGAGGAGTGTGGTAGGCTACAGTCCATGGGGTCGCAAAGAGTCAGACTCGACTGAGCGACTTCACTTCCAATGGGGCTTCCCAGGTGGCTCAGTGCTAAAGAATCTGTCAAGCAATGTAGATGAGAGTTTGATCCCTGGGACAGGAAGATCCCCTGGAGGAGGAAATGGCAACCCCTCAAGTATTCCTGCCTAGAGAATCCCATGGACAGAGGACCCTGGCGGGCTACAGTGCATAGGGTTGCATAGTTGGACACAACTTAGCATCTGAGCATGCATGCAGGGGACATGTCACAATTACTCCGTTTGTAGCTGTTGTTTGCAGCCACAAACAACACAGAGAAATGGTTTTGTTCACCAGAACTTTATTAACAAAAAGGTATTGAATTGGATTTGCCCTGAGGGCTGTGATATGCCAATCCCTAATTCAAAGCAGGGCTCCTGATCTCTTCCCAAATCTCATCATCACAGGGAAAGGATGGGGAAAGAAGGAAGGGGGTGCTTCTGGACCTGGTGATTTAGCAGGAGTTTATCTCTAACAGGGTGCCACTTGTATGTGGTGAACAGCAAACTGCTTCTTTTTGTAAATTGGCTTATTTTTAAGCAGTTTTAGACTCACAGCAAAATTGAGAGGAAGGTACAGAAATCTCCTGTGTCCACACATGCATAGCTCCCTGCATTACCACCATTCCACACCAGGGTAGTATATTCATTACAACTAATGCATCTATATTGACACATCACAATCACCCAAAGTCCATGGTTTATGCTTCATTCTTGTTGTACATTCTATGGGTTTGGATAGGTGTATATGTCATGATACGATGACATGTATTCACCATTACACTATCATACAGGGTATTTTCACTGCCCTAAAAATCCTCTGTACTCTACTTATTCATCCAGTTCCCCTCCAACCCTTGGCAACTGCTGATCTTTCATTGTCTCTGTAGTTTCCAGAATGTCACAGAGTTGGAATCACTTTTTTTTGCCTTTTCAGATTGCTTACTCCTTTCACTTAATAATATATGCATATAGGTTTCTCCATGTCTTTCTGTGGCTTGATAGATCATTTCTAATTAGCACTGAATAATATTTTATTGTCTGATTATACTAGATTATTTTCCATTCACTTACTGACACATGGCCTCATTGCTTCTAAGTTTTGGCAATCGTGAATAAAGCTGCTATAAACATCTGTGTGCAGGGTTCTGAATGGACAAAACTTTTTAACTTTTTTGGGTAAGTACCAAGGAACATAACTGCTGGACTGTATGGTAAGAATATGTTTTGCAAGAAACTGCCAAATTGTTTTACAAAGTGACTGTACCATTTTTCATTCCCACCAAAAATGAATAAGAGTTCCTATTTTTCCACATCTTTGCCAGAATTTGATGGTGTCAGTAGTCTGCATTTGGTCATTCTATTAGCATAAACTGATATCTTGATTTAATTTCCATTTCCCTGATGACATATGATGTGGAATATCTTTTTATGCTTATTTGCCATCTGCATATCTTCCTTGCTGAGGTGTCTATTAAGGTCTTTGGTCTGTTTCGTAATTGTTTATTTAATTTCTTGCTGTTGAGTTGAAAGGGCTCTTTGTATATCTATATATATTTGCAAAACATACGTCTTTATCTTTTGCAAATATTTTCTCTGTGTACCTGCCTTTTGAGAAGCCTTAATTTAGAGGAGTGAGTAAGAAAGACATAAACTATCAAAATTCCAAGGGAAAGAGTTGATATTTATGCACTTTTACAATAATATCTAACATATACTGGGTGTTTATTTTGTGCTAACCACTGGGATAGCATTTTATATATGTTATCTCATTCAGTGCAGTCCAGACTTTCAAAGAGCGGGTACTACTACTATTCCCATTTTGCAGATGGGGAAACTCAGGTTTGGGAAGACTCACATGATCACCTAATGATCCAGAACTTAAATTCAAGCAGTCTGACTCCAGCATCTGGATGCTTGACTCCTATACCTTATTGCCAGTGACAGTACTGTTTAATACAACACAGCTCCCTCAAAACAAGGGAAGAGAGAAGCCAGGTTTTCATGTACCGAATGTTGGAAGGCACCAAAGCATGAAATAACACGGTGCCTTTCAGAAGCGGTGAGAGGTTTGGCATAGCTGGTTTTACTCTAGGCTTCTCATTTCTGTGTCTCAATGAGTGACAACTCCATCCATCCAGTTGGATCAAGTCACCAATCTATAAATCATTCTCAACTTTCTTCTTTTCCTTAGCTTCATGACCAAATTTTCTACTGCCTTTAATTTTACCTTCTTTACCCTTTGGGTCTATCTATTCCTCTCCATCTCTTCCACCTCCACCACCACCCTGGTCTGCACTCCTGTCACCTCCACCTGACCACGGCAGTAGCTGTCTAACTAGGATGCCAGATCCACCCCATCCCTGCCAATCCGCTCTCTTCACTGCAGCCAGAGTGACTTTTCAAAATTATAAATCTGATGACAATGTCATGTCTTCTTCCCCATAAACTTTTTTTTTCTGAACAAGAACTGTTTTTTTTATTTCATCATTTCTTGCATTTGAAGTACTCCTCGATGACATCCTTGGCCTGAGATTCTTTGCCATAGTCCTTAACCACCACACAACTGCAACCAATCACCTTATGGGGTTTTCCCTCTCTGTCAGTTTTACAGAGGCCTACCCATTCCCCTAGTTTCTTGTTGTCATCAACCTTAATCAGGTTGATCTGATGCTCAGCACAAAGGGCCTCCACCAACTTGACATACATAGGCTCATCACAGTTGGATGCAAGCACACATGGATGGGCTTGGCGCTTGTCTAAAGCTTTCGCAGCTTCGCGAATTCCACGTGCTAAGCCATCGTGGATGAGGGCAGTCTTCAGCACCTCTTACAGAGCAGTATTAACGTCCATTACATCTCCAGCAGCAATGCCTTCCTTGGCCACGGGCGACAGCGGTGGGTTACGGGTGGAGCCGAATCTTGAATGCACTCGAGACTCCGCCTCCGCGCCGGCTCCGCGCCCGCTTGGAAAGAGCCCCCATAAACTTGTAATATCTCTAGTAGTTTACCATTGTCACCAGGAAAGACAAAATCCTTGGTCTGACCTTAGGGTTCTGTGAGGTCTGGCCCTCTGTTTCTCTTTCCAGCATCTCCCACAATAATGCTCACTCTACCTCACTCTGCTACCTAAGCAGAATGGCTTCATCCCTCATATCTACATGCTCCCTCCCACCGCAAGGGCTGACCATTCCCTCTACCTGGAGACTCATCTCCCTCATTCTTTGCCGAGTTAACACACATTTCTCAAGTCTCAGCTCAGGCTTTAAACCCTCGAATTTGTCTTCCTTGACTTCCGTGACTAAGTGATACCTCTCTAAAAATGCTCTCATAATAAACCACAAACTTCCCCTTTATAGAACCTATAAAAGCTGTGATTTTAAGTTAAAGTGGGTATTCAATGGTCGCATATCTATTGAGTCAAAGGAGAGCAGCGAGTTCAGGCATAACCAATTCCAGAGACTCTAATAATGGCCCAGGACCTCTCCTCTGCTGTCCCCTTTGATGGCTTCTTTCTCTGCCAAGCTCTCTTCCCATGACAAAGATTACGTTGTCCTTACAGCTAATGATCCAAGTTTAAAAGCTCACAGGGCAATCTGGCATTTATTTGTGTGATTATGTTCATAATGTCTGTCTTCTTCCCTGGATGACAAGGGCACTGCATGTACCTGGTGCATGTCCTGGCACAGAATGGAAAGGTGGATGGATAACTAGATCGCAAATGGGGACAAGGAGAGGAGAGGAAGCAGATATGACTAAATTAGGAACATGATGCCTTTAGGATGGCTTTCTGTGGGGCAATCTCTGATTCTTTAAAATTAGAATGCAGTTGATACAAACAACATAGAAGCAGACGATTCAAAACAAAAGCTTGGAGGAATTAAGAGGCCTTATTTCAATGACTGCAGAGATATGAAAAAAATCTTTTAAAGCTATACTTTATTTTTAGTTTTCAGTTCAGTTCAGTCACTCAGTCATGTCTGACTATTTGTGGCTCCATGGACTGCAGCACACCAGGCTTCCCTG
>SJYX01005310.1:73619-87244 GCA_006410675.1 Oreotragus oreotragus
TTTGTGGCTCCATGGACTGCAGCACACCAGGCTTCCCTGACTGCAGCACACCAGGCTTCCCTGTCCATCACCAACTCCCGGAGCTTGCTCAAACTCATGACCATCGAGTCCGTGATGCCATCCAGCCATCTCATCCTCTGTCTCCTTCTCCTCCTGCCTTCAATCTTTCCCAGCATCAGGGTCTTTTCCAATGAGTCAGGTATTTACATTAGGTGGCCAAAGTGTTGGAGTTTCATCTTCAGCATCAGTCCTTCCAATGAATATTCAGGATTGATTTCCTTTAGGATTGACTGGTTTGATCTCCTTGCAGTCCAAGGGACTCTCAGCAGTCTTCTCCTGAGATGGCCAGCTTTCTTTATGGTCCAACTCTCACATCCATACATGACTACTGGAAAAACCATAGCTTTGACTAGATGGACCTTTATCAGCAAGGTAATGTCTCTGCTTTTTAATATGCTGTCCAGGTTTGTCATAGCTTTATCACTATTTTACAGTATGTTATTTAATATTTTTAGTTAGTGAATAATTGAGAAGACAGTACAGAGAACCAGTTTTTCTCATTAGTAGCGTCTTACATTTGTTACAATTAGTGAACCAATATCAATACATTGTTATTAGCTAATAATGAACAGTTTATTCAGACTTAGCTTTTACCTACTGTTTTTGTTTTGTTTTCAGTTCTAGGATACTGTGTTAATTCTTAAGGGTGACATTAAAAAATTCCTCGAACTAGGTGGTTTGAAACAGCAGAAATTTATTGTTTCACAGTTCTGGAGGTTAGAAGTCTGAAATCAAGGCATCCGTAGGACCATGCTCCCTCTAAAACCTGTAGAAGAACTCTTCCCTGTTTCTTCCTAGTTTCTAGTGGTTTTCTGGCAATCTTTGATGTTCCTTGGCCTGCAGCTGCATCATTCCAATTCTTGCTTTATTATCAAGTGGCCTTCTCCTGTATCTCTCTCTTCACAAGACCATTTTCTTATAAGGATGCCAGTAATATAGGATTAGGGACCCACTCTACCCAGTATGTGCTCATCTTAACTAATTACATTGCCATGACACTATTACCAAATATGTCACATTCTAAAATACTGGGAATTAGGACTTTGGCGTATCTTTTGGGGTGGGGGGCCACATTTAATCCATGACAGACCTCATCCAAAATACCACATGATGTTTAGCTGTGTCTTTTTAGGCTCCTCTTGGCCAGGGCAGTTTCTTCAGCTTTCCTTGGTTTCAATACTTTGAGAGTTTTGATGAATACTGGTCAGGTATCCTATAAGATGCCTCACTGCTGATATGTGTCTGATCCTTTGTTCACAATAAGATCAGGATAATGTGTTACTAGTAGCAGAAAATCCACAGAGGTAAAGAGCTATTGTCATCGCGTAATATCCAGAGTGCATAGCATCAACACGATTTATCGCTGTTGATGTTCACCTTGATCACCTGGCTGAGACTGCATTTAGCAGGTTTCTCCACTGGAAAGTTGCTCTTTTCCTCCCTTTCCATATTGTACATTTTGCAAGGGAGTCACTAAGCACAGCCCCTAAAGAATGAGGAGGTAGGCTCTTGCTCCTTGAGTGTGGAGAATATACAGAAATTATTTGAAATTTATCTGTATGGGAAATCTGTCTCTTCTTGCCATTTATTACTTTATTCAATCATATGTTTCTATCAGTATGAATTCACAGATATTTATTTTCTGTTTTGGATCATAATTCAATTCTACTTTATTTTGTTGCTCAAATTCTCTCAGCTTTGCCACTGGGGACTCTTTCAGTTGACTTCTGTGTCCCTTTGACATAGTCCAATCAAAAATTTTACACATGTCTTTATGTTTTGGCACTACAAGATAAGATGCTCCAGACTATTTTTGCATATTTTTGCTTCAGTATCAGTCAGTTCTCCACGGAGACTTGGTACCTTTTATCAAAGAATGGTATTAGAAACCAAAATCTGGGCAATGAAAAGGGTTTTGTAAAAGGGAAATGAATGATTTAGGAAGCTGAGAGGGAGAAGAGAGTTTTAGGTACAAAACTCATGAAAAAGGGAGGAAGGGAATTGCCCAGGTTAGGCAATGATTTCCCAATTAAAGTTCAGACAGGTTAGGGAGGCGAGAGATAGTGGAGGGATGTAAATGAAGAGGACAGCACAGACGGTCCCCAAGTCAACCAAGTTGTATCAAAGCAAATGACCTTGGTATTACCTGAGCTGCCGATTGTAACTCATTAAAAAGATCTTCCATAGCAATCTTTAAGTCCTGTCCCGCCTCCAAAACAACTATCTACTTGGCTATAACTTCAGGGTCTTATACGACCATTAAACCCTTCAAAGAGCCAAGCAAGATGGGAAAATGTAGGTAAAGAATCTCTGCATTTACAGACTTTTTCCCTGCCTCTAGCCATTTAGTGAACTTGACCATCAGCAAACCAAGTTGGCTGGTACTCTCAGCCAGATTTATATTGGACATGAATATCTATCAGCCTTTGGCTTCTGCAGCTGTTTGAGTTGATGGTTAGGATAACTGGCTGTTCATCCATTCTGTCATTTAACTGGACCATTGAATTTCTTGAGTCTATCCTGAGCGCTGTCCCATATGAAGTCATATTTTAACATAAGCTATATCGGATCTTGATGGTAAAGTGTGACCAACCTTGAACATCTGGCTGACATGAAGACAGGTTTCAGTGGCTGGTGTTGGCTACGCTGGGCAAAGGACAAAAGTAAGTAAACCTGTCCTAGGAAGCCTATACACAGAGAACAGATTTTTATTCAAATGTCGGCTATTTACTAGGTATGTAATTTTAGGTATGTTTTGAATATCCCCAGGATTCAGTAGCTACAATATAGGAGTAATAAAATCTACTTCCAAAGATTATTGTGGGGAGAAATGAGAAAATACATTTATAATGTCCCGAGGACAGTGTCTGTCATGCAGAACTCTGGAGAGGGTGCACTCCATTTTCTGTACTCCTCTCCTCAGCATGGCCTCCCTTTTCTCTCCCTCCGTTTTCCTCTCTTCAAGTGGTTAAGCCTTTGTCTCATTCCCTAGTAGTCTGTGGTTCCTAAATTCAGTCTTCTTCCCAGGGCTCTCATCCCTCAATTGCTCCAGTCCAAAATAGCTTCTTTCTCTTAACTGCTCATCAAAACTCTCATTTCCTGAAATTCTGATCTCAGCCAGGTGTCAAGAAAAAACATTTTGCTGAATTGATTAAAATACATCACATTGCTTATAGGTGTTAATATGTTCAGTTCAGTTCAGTCACTCAGTCGTGTCTGATTCTTTGCGACCCCATGAATGGCAGCACGCCAGACCTCCCTGTCCATCACCAACTCCCGGAGTTTACTCAGACTCACGTCCATCGAGTCACTGATGCCATCCAGCCATCTCATCCTCTGTCATCCCCTTCTCCTCCTGCTCCCAATCCCTCCCAGCATCAGAGTCTTTTCCAATGAGTCAACTCTTCGCATGAGGTGGCTAAAGTACTGGAGTTTAAGCTTTAGCATCATTCCTTCCAAAGAAATCCCAGGGCTGATCTCCTTCAGAATAGACTGGTTGGATCTCCTTGCAGTCCAAGGGACTCTTAAGAGTCTTCTCCAACACCACAGTTCAAAAGCAGCAATTCTTCGATGCTCAGTCTTCTTCACAGTCCAAATCTCACATCCATACATGACCACTGGAAAAACCATAGCCTTGACTACATGGACCTTAGTCAGCAAAGTAATGTCTCTGCTTTTGAATATGCTATCTAGGTTGTTCATAACTTTTCTTCCAAGGAGTAAGTGTCTTTTAATTTCATGGCTGCAGTCACCATCTGCAGTGATTTTGGAGCCCTGAAAAATAAGTCTGACACTGTTTCTACTGTTTTCCCATCTATTTCCCATGAAGTGATGGGACCGGATCCCATGATCTTCATTTTCTGAATGTTGAGCTTTAAGCCAACTTTTTCACTCTCCACCTTCACTTTCATCAAGAGGCTTTTTTAGTTCCTCTTCACTTTCTGCCATAAGGGTGGTGTCACCTGCATATCTGAGGTTACTGATATTTCTCCTGGCAATCTTGATTCCAGCTTGTGTTTCTTCCATTCCAGCGTTTCTCATGATGTACTCTGCATAGAAGTTAAATAAGCAGGGTGACAATATACAGCCTTGACGGACTCCTTTTCCTATTTGGAACCAGTCTGTTGTTCCATGTCCAGTTCTAACTGCTGCTTCCTGACCTGCATACAGATTTCTCAAGAGGCAGGTCAGGTGGTCTGGTATTCCCATCTCTTTCAGAATTTTCCACAGTTTATTGTGATCCACATAGTCAAAGGCTTTGGTATAGTCAATAAAGCAGAAATAGATGTTTTTCTGGAACTCTCTTGCTTTTTCGATGATCTAGCAGATGTTGGCAATTTGTTCTCTGGTTCCTCTGCCTTTCCTAAAACCAGCTTGAACATCACATGTTAATTAATACATGTTTTTGATATATCAATACAACCCTAGGGTGTGTGTGTATGGACTCTCCTGATAATCTGTGTCCAACCTGAGAATGTAGAGCATGTTAATTAGGTGGGCAGGCTCTGGAATTAGTCTTCTGGGTTTCATATGCAGATTTAGTCTCATGGTAACTGTGGGAACTTATGCAACTTACTACAGCTTTCCACATATTAGTGTCTTTATCTCTTTGTGGGTCTAATAAGGTCCCTGATACTGGGGAAGATTGAAGGCAAAAGGAGAAAGGGATGATAGAGGATGAGATGGTTAGATAGCATCACTGACTCAATGGACATGAATTTAAGCAAACTCTGGGAGACAGTGAAGGAGAGGGAAACCTGGAATGCTGCAGTCCATGGGGCTACAGATTTGGACACGATTTGGTGACTGAACAATAGTAAGGTTGCTGTAGGATGAAATGAGAAGGTTCATACAATACATTTTGAAGAGTGCCTCATGGAAATAAGCTGCTCAGTAAATGTTGGCTATCATGATCATTGATAACTGAGGCTGTCATCTTTCCATCCTACCCGTGCTTTGAATCTCTAGAAAGGTGAGACTCAGTCTGATACTTCTCTCTCAAAAGTTTCCTACTGATGAGAAAAGCATCTCCTTTTGTCTTGTACGTAACCAGAGAGCAAAATTCCAAGAACTCAGCATCCAAGCATAAAGTAATTTCAAGGTTTGTGCTGTAGACTGAATTCAGTCTCCCTGCCAAGTTCATGTGTTGAAGTTATAATCTCCAGTGTGACGGTGTTTGGACATGGAGCCTTTGGGGGTAATTAGGTTTAGTTGAGGTTATAAGAGTGGGGTATCATTATGTGAGTGCCCTTATATGAAGAGACACCAGAGAGCTCTCTCTCTGTGTATTTCTCTCTGCCATGTGAGGACGCGGGTAGAAGGTAGCCATCTGCAACCAGAAAGAGGCTCCTCATCAGGAACTGGCCATACTGGTGCCCTGATCTCAGACTTCTAAACTCCAAAACCTGAGAAAATATATGTCTGTAGTTTAAGCCTCCTGGGTTATGGTATTTTGTTATGATAGCTCAAGCAGACTAATACAGTTTGAGTGATAAGATGACCCCTACAACCATCCAAGTATAAAATGTCAGAGCTTTTCAGTGAATTGGTAGAAGCTTACTAATAAAGCTAAGACTTTATTCATTAACGTGATCTTGTTCACCATGTTAATTATAATCTCAGCTACAACCCCAGCCAGATGTCTTTCAGATGAAACATAGATTGTTATCTAAGCTGGGTAAGAATGTAGTAGTCATTTGATTCACATTCCCGTGTTGCATATGAAGTCACTGAGGCCTAGACTGTTAAGAGGTTTTGCAGAAGTCACACAGCTGGAGCCCAGGTTCTCTCCCTCTGAGGCCTGCGTGCTCTTCAGAGTGCCTTGGTGCATATCATCAGTCACAGGGAGGCCCTGGAGGGGCTGCAGAGATGAATTAGCTCAAACCAGAGCTCCTAGGAAAAGTGCTTTCCTTAGCTCTATGAGCATATGAGAAAACATAGTGTAGAAGCATTAACCTTTTAGTTACTCTCACTCAGATGCAAAGAATGGCTTCCTGTTTTCTAGAACTGATCTAAAGTTCCTCTGGAGTTTCACTCTATCGCCTTAGTGTAAACTGAGGTGGGGGGGCTGGGCCAGTGGGTGATGACATCTACATTTGCCAACAAACAGCATCACTCTCTCTTCCAGCTTAAACAGTCTCTTTTGATCATCAACTGATTTGAGGTTGGTCTTGCAGGTCTCTTCCCTCTCTCTGTGTTCCTTCTCAGAATGGCCTTGACTCTGTGTGTGCAAGTTTGTGTGCTGTTCTCCAGTGCTAGTCTGGTCCTTGTGCTAAATTTCACCTGGACCTGCATTGCTTTGGGTGCATAATTGGTCCTATCCCAGGGCTCCACTAGGCCACCAGTTCTTTCAGTGGTTTCTGTCCCTTCACTGAGGCACTCATGTGGGTATTTTCAGATCTTCTAGACCAGAGATGAACACACTGTGGTCCTTGGGTAAAAGTTTGTTTTTGTAAATAAAGTTTTACTGGAACATAGACAAGCCTGCTTATTTACACTTGGACTATGGCTGCCTTCAAGTTACAAATACAATACTGAGTAGTTATGAAGGGACCTGGTCCATACCTCCAAAAATATTAACTATCTAGCTTTTTAGAGAAAAAGTTTGTTGCTTACTGCACTAGACCACCACTGTCTAAAAAAACTTTCTGCTATGATGGAAATATTTCTATTTGCCTTTCAATATAGTAGCCACCAGTGACATATTGTTTTTGAACACTAGACATGTGGCTCATGAGACTAAGGGACCAAATTTAATATTTCACTTAATATGAATAACTTTAAAATTTACAACACATTTGTAACAACAACATCATACTCAACAGTGAAAACCTGAAAGCATTCCCTCTAAGATCAGGAACAAGACAAGGATGCCCACTCTCACATTTTTATTCAAATTGTTCTGGCCAAAAAGCACAAGAAAAGAAGCTCAACACCACTAATTATTAGAGAAGTGCAAATCAAAACTACAATGAGGTACCACCTCACACTGGATCAGATGGCCATCATCAAAATGTGATGGATCAGAATGGCCGTCATCAAAATGTTTGCAAATAACAAATGCTGGAGAGGGTGTGGAGAAAAAGGAAATCTCCTATACTATTGGTGGGAATTTAACTGATGCAGCCACTATGAGAACAGTATGCAGATTCTTTAAAAAACCCAACATAGAGCTTCCATATGATCCAGAAGGGCTTCCCTGGTGGCTGAGCTGGTAAAGAATCCACCTGTAATGTGGGAGACCTGGGTTTGATCCCTGAATTGGGAAGATCCCCTGGAGAAGGGAATGGCTACCCACTCCAGTATAGAGAATTCCATGGACTATACAGTCCATGGGGTCACAAAGAGTTGGACATGGCTGAGCGACTTTCACATGATCCAGGAATCCACTCCTAGGTACATACCCAGAAACAAAACTCTAATTTGAAAAGATACATGCATGCCAATGTTCATATCAGTACTAATGACAATAGCCAAGACATGGAAACAACCCAAATGTCTATCAACAGAAGATTTGCTTAAGAAAATATGGTATGTACACACCTACCTAGATAGCATATTCAAAAGCAGAGACATTACTTTGCTGACTAGGGTCCGCCTAGTCAAGGCTATGGTTTTTCCTGTGGTCATGTATGGATGTGAGAGTTGGACTGTGAAGAAGGCTGAGCACTGAAGAACTGATGCTTTTGAACTGTGGTGTTGGAGAAGACCCTTGAGGGTCCCTTGGACTGCAAGGAGATCCAACCAGTCCATTCTGAAGGAGATCAGCCCTGGGATTTCTTTGGAAGGAATGATGCTAAAGCTGAAATTCCAGTACTTTGGCCACCTCATGCGAAGAGTTGACTCGTTGGAAAAGACTTTGATGCTGGGAGGGATTGTGGGCAGGAGGAGAAGGGGACGACCGAGGATGAGATGGCTGGATGGCATCACAGACTCGATGGACATGAGTCTGAGTGAACTCCGGGGGATGGTGATGGACAGGGAGGCNTCCAGTACTTTGGCCACCTCATGCGAAGAGTTGACTCGTTGGAAAAGACTTTGATGCTGGGAGGGATTGTGGGCAGGAGGAGAAGGGGACGACCGAGGATGAGATGGCTGGATGGCATCACAGACTCGATGGACATGAGTCTGAGTGAACTCCGGGGGATGGTGATGGACAGGGAGGCCTGGCGTGCTGCGATTCATGGGGTTGCACAGAGTCAGACACGACTGAGCGACTGGACTGAACTGAAGTGAACAACACACACACAATGGAATTTTACTCAGCCATGAAAAAGGATAAAATAATGCATTTTCGCCATGATTTAAGAAAATATGCTATGTATATATACATATATATATATACACAAACACATATATATACACAATGGAATATTACTGAGCCACGAAAAAGAATAAAATAATGCCATTTGCAGCCACATAGATAGATAGATAGACCTAGAGATTATCCTACTAAATGAAGTAAGTCAGACAGAGAAAGACAAATATCATGTGATATCTATTTTTGTGCAATCCAAAAAATGATACAAATGAACTTATTTATAAAACAGAAGTAGACTCACAGAGGTAGAAAGCAAATTTATGGTTACCAAGGGGGAAAGGGGTAAAAGGATAAATCGAGAATTTGGGATTAACAGATATACATTATTACATGTAAAATAGATAAAAGCAAAGACCTACTGTATAGCATATGGAACTATATTCAGTATCTTGTAATAATCTATAAAGAAAAAGAATCTGAAAAAATATATGTATATAAAACTGAATCACTTTGCTGTATACGTGAAACACTGTAAATCAACTATACTTCAATTTTTAAAAGGACAAATAAGTTAGGGAAAAAATACAGTTTAACTCCCTTATGTGTCTAGTGGCAATCATACTGGATAGTGCAGCCGTAGACAGCCTGAAGAGGCCTCTGGGAGCCGTTCTGAACCCCTCAGGATCTTCTCTGGCCCCTTCCATGGGCATCTACGTTATCACTCTGGGAATATGTGTTCACATTCAAGGTTTTTAACTACAGGTATGCAACTTCCCTCAGGCATGGAAGAGGAACATGCTGTTGGTCCCTGATGTTCCAGACTCTTCCATATCTATGATATGTTCACTATCCAGCCCCACCCACCAGTGGTTCTGACCCAGAAATGGGCTGCAAAGAGCTAGCCCTGGAATACTCTTCTGCTGTAGCCTACTGGGTTAGGGACGGCACTGTTCTCGCCTTTCTCATGTGGCTGGGGCTTCTCTTAGAAGATGCTGTATCCTTCTCCTCACTGAGATCACATCCATTCTTTCCCCTTTCCAGGACCATCAGATGGATGAGGTACACAGAGAGAAAACAGCTTAACCACAAGGGAAGGCTATCATATCGGCATTCCAATAAATGTCCTTCATAGGACTGCTGCATTAACTTGGTTTGTATAAGATAAGAAGCTGGACTATGCTCAGATTCAATGCACATTTGTTGAGTACCTAAAGTTTTAAGCCCTCAACTCACTGCTAAAAAGGACCCACTCTCCCCCTTCTCTCCCTCTCCTCAAGCTGACAAATACAGTTCTTAATTACCCCTTTGAATCTGCTTTGGTAGCTTTAGAAGAAATACTTGCAACATAAGAAGCATGGAGTTTTCTTGAATAACTTACATTTTTCTAAACTATTACCTTTCAATAGCATTTATACCTGATATAGCACTTATCACCTGTCAAACTCGATTACCTAATTAACTAATTTCCTGTTTCCATGTTCAGAATATAGGCTACATGAGAGCAGAAATTATTTGGTTCACTGCTGTAGTGTACAGAATTGCACCTGAGAGAAGGTAGGTGCTCAAATATTTCTGCGTAAACAAAAACATGTGGGTTATACCTCATAGGATGCCTTTGATATTTAAAAACAAAACGCCTTCCACATCAGTGGTGAAGATGGAGATGGAGCAGGCTAAAGAAGTAGTTGAAGGCTGCAGAGAATCCTTCTTCACAGCCTTGGTGGGGATAGTGAGCGGCAGAAATTGTAAAACAGCATGGAATCTCACCTGCATCACGGATTAAAAATCCACAACGTTGAGAAGTTAAATGATGACCCATTGTTGGTGGAGAAGACATATAAATTCACATGCCCTGCTTTCCAAATTTCAAGTGTTCATCCATTCTTTACTTGACTATAACTACTGTGCTGGCTGTGCTGTGCTTAGTCGCTCAGTCGTGTCTGACTCTTTGTGACCCCTGGACTGTAGCCCACCAGGCTCCTCTGTTCATGGGGACGCTCCAGGCAAGAGTACTGGAGTGGTTGCCATGCTCTTCTGCAGCAGATCTTCCCCTTTTAGGGATCGAACCCAGGTCTCCTACATTGTCAGTGGATTCTTTACCATCTGAGCCACAAGGGAAGCCCCAAAATACTGGAGTGGGTAGCCTATCCCTTCTTCAGGGGAATCTTCCCGACCCAGGAATCAAACAGGCGTCTCCTGCGTTGCAGGCAGGTTCTTCACCAGCTGAGCTACCGGGGAAGCCCTATAACTGCTGAACCTGAGATTAGTTTCTGAAACTCACTTATTTACCTAAAACTTCAAGTCATCAACTTCTGGAGGTGTCTTTATTCCTTTAGTAAAAAAATTAGGTTGTGGAGATTACTTAAGTTTTTGTTTGAAATGAACTGGAATCTATTCTTAATTATGCTTTGCCTTAGCATCTTTCAGCTGCAAAATATCTTCAACTAGGCTTCTTAGTTAAAAAATAAAGGGCTACTTGAAAATAAACTTTCTGAAGATTTATTTCAAGTGAAATAATGTATAGAAAAGTATATCATAAATATGAAGTATTCTGCGTTAGTAAGCCTTTGCGACACTATTGTCTTTATCAGCAATCCTGAAAAAAAAAAAAAAAAACTACAATAAAGTTTTCTTTCTCACCTTACAAAGAGTATAAAATTATGTAAGATTTTGGAACTCGCCTAACATTTAGTTCCTTAATAAAAATAGCATAGATTTCCCATTCTGTTGAAGTGATAGGAATCTCTACAACCTCATCAGATAAAAAGTGATCGCTTTGAAAATACAGGAGAAGGGTTAAAGTGGGAATTAATGGAATTGTTTTTGTAGTAGTAATTATAGATTGGGAAGTGCCGATTTGGTTTTAAGGGATTTTGAGTGGGAATTTACATGAGGGCAAACTTAATATCAGGGTCGTTAACCCAAGGAGAAACCAGTCTTTATAAGCTTGCTGCAGAGCATTATGAAGACATTTCTTCCAACAATCTCTTCATTTTATGTAAGTGAACAAAGTCTATGCAACACAAACAGCCCAAATCTAGTGTAAGTGTTTGAGACAAATCCACATATACGTGTATTTCTTGTCCTTGACAAACACCTCCCCATTCCCTTTTCTCCCCAGTCCTTGGCAACCACCATTCTGCTTTCTGCTTCTATGAGCTGGGCTATTTTTGATTCTGCCTGTAAGTGAGATCGTGTAGTATTTGTCTTCTGTGCTTGGCTTATTTTACTTAACATAATGTCTTTAAGGTTCATCCATATTGACACAAATGGCAGGATTTTTTCTTTTTTAAGACAGAATAATATTCCATTGCATGTGTATACTGCACTTTCTTCATCTGTTGTTGAACATTTAGATTGTTTCCATATCTTGTTAATAATGTTACAATGAGCTTGAGAGTGCAGATAGATATCTCTTCCAGATCCTGGTTTTATTTCCTTTCCTATATACCCAGAATTCCACCTATATTAAAAAAAAAAGAATTGAAGAAAAGGCTTTTCTCAAATTTTCATCATTACTTGCCACTTTTTCTGCTCTCCAATGATGAGTGTGCCTCTAGCAGAGAAAGACCGAACGAGTAGAAATGAGTCAGTCGTTGACAGAGGGGTGCATGACATGCTGCCTGGTCCATTGTTCCTTCACATCATCATCGTGGATAAATGGAAGGTTAGCTGCATCCAGAGAAATGTATCACAGGGATCACTTTCTTGTCTGTCAGGCACAGAGACACCCAGAACAATCACCATCTGTGTTTGAAGTCTGATTCTCTGGGGCAGAGCCTTCCTGAAGATACAACACCGTCATATAAACGCTCCCAGTGTTAGTTCTCCTGGAAGCCCTCCTTCTGAGACTGCTTATTTAGCTAGGGGATTTGGGTTCCAAAACCACACCTCATTTCACATTTCTTTATTTGCATGCTCTGTAATTTTTTTTTAAAGAGTGTGTTAAGATAATAAATGATATTAAGATAACAACTGTCATCCTTTATGATGTGTTAATGAACCAGGTATTTAATATATATTTTCTCATTTTATCTTTCAGAGACTCCTTTATGGTAATTACTATTATTACACTTTATAGGAAACAAACTAAAGTTGGGAGAGATTACAAACTTGTCCAACAGTTCAGTCCACCATATTGCCTCTGCAGTTGCAATTTTTTTAGCCTACCATTTTGAAACAAAACAGCATCCCTATACTGCAATAGAACTGTGCTTACTGTTTCCTTCTGCTTCCAGAGCCAAGAGTATGGCTTTTCTCTGAATGCAATGCCTGTCCATTTATCCACACACTGATTATACTCAAGGACAATAATACATCATTTGATATACTGTTGGTCTATTTTTATAAATTTTGATGTTTTCTTTTCTTAAGCATATTAAAGCCATAATTCTTTTTTTCTAGCTAGCTCAATTCAAGTAAAAACTTGCCAAAATGCAATGTTTTTCTCTACTTTGCAACAGAACTATGAAACTCTTACTAAGATCTGAGTCTTTGCATTTTGTTCACCAAACTATGATCTCATTGGTGTGGGAATGAAGGAGTAATTAAGGCAAAGAAATAGAGGATTAGAACCAGGAGGAACATCTCTGGTACTTTTCCACTGCCCCTTCCTTCACCCTCAGAAAGGAGAAAGAGTAGGCTCTGTCTAAAAGAGAGGGGAGATGCCCAGTAACCCGAGTTATTTGTTAGAAAGCCACACATTGTAGCATTTTATTTTATTTTTAAATTTTTATTTGTTTTACTTTATTTTACTTTACAGTACTGTATTGGATTTGGCATACATTGACATGAATCCGCCACAGGTTCACATGAACTCCCAAACATGAACCCCCCTCCCACATCCCACCCCACATCATCCCTTCGGATCATCCCCATGCACCAGCCCCAAGCATCCTGCATCCTGCATTGAACATAGACTGGTGATTCGTTTCTTACATGATAGTATTCATATTTCAATGCTATTCTCCCAAATCATCCCACCCTCTCCCTCTCCCTCAGAGTCCAAAAGTCCGCTCTACACATCTGTGTCTCTTTTACTGTCTTGCATACAGGGTCCTCATTACCATCTCTCTAAATTCCATATATATGTGTTAGTATACTGTATTGGTGTTTTTCTTTCTGGCTTACTTCACTCTGTATAATCGGTTCAGTTTCATTCATCTTATTAGAACTGATTCAAATGTATCCTTTTTAATGGCTGAGTAATACTCCATTGTGTATATGTACCACAGCTTTCTTATCCATTCATCTGCTGATGGACATCTAGGTTGTTTCCATGTCCTGGCTATTATAAACAGTGCTG
>SJYX01005310.1:90728-137147 GCA_006410675.1 Oreotragus oreotragus
ACAACTCTGTCTAATTTTTACAGCCAATTATCTCTATTTACTAAACAAAGCATGTGCATGTGCAGGCAACATGGAAAAACCGAGTGAACTAGATATCTTTCCTAAAGTAAACAGAAAGAAGTATTGTGCAAAAGTCAACACTGGGTGAACTTTAAGTAATGAAGCTAATCTTAAATTTCAGAAATGAAGAATGTCATAAATCATACCAATGTTTTCTTAGGTTAGTCTCCCAAGATAATATTAAAAAAATCGAAAATAAACAAATGGGACCTAATAAAACTTACAGACTTTTCCAAAGCAAAGGAAACCATAAACAAAATGAAAAGACAACCTATAGAATGGGAGAAAATATTTGCAAATGATGCAACCAACAAGGGCTTAAATTTCTAAAATATACAACCAGTACATACAACTTGACAACAACAACAAAAACACAACCAAGTGGAAAAGTGGGCAGAAGAGCCAAAGAGGCATTTCTTCAAAGATGCAATACTGGTGGCCAATGGGCACATGAAAAGATGCTCCCCATCACCAGTTACTACAGAAATGCAAGTCAAAACAACAATGAGGCTCACCTCGCACCAGTCAGAATGGCCATCATTAAAAAGTCTACAAATAAAAATGCTGGGGAGGGTATGGATAAAAGGGAACCCTCCTACACCTTTGGTGGGAATGTAAGTTGGTTCAGCCACTGTGGAAAACAGTATAGAGCTTCCTCAGAAAACTAAAAATATAATTACCATATCATCCAGCAATCCCATTCCTGGGCATATATCNATGCTGGGGAGGGTATGGATAAAAGGGAACCCTCCTACACCTTTGGTGGGAATGTAAGTTGGTTCAGCCACTGTGGAAAACAGTATAGAGCTTCCTCAGAACTCTAAAAATATAATTACCATATCATCCAGCAATCCCATTCCTGGGCATATATCCAGAGAAAAGTTTAATTCAAAAAGATATATGCACCTCTACATTCATAGCAGCACCATTCACAATAGCCAAGACATGGAAACACGTAAATGTTCATTGACAGGTGAATGGATAAAGAAGATGTGGTGCATATATGAATGGCATATTACTGAGCAACAGAAAGAACAAAATCAGGCCATTTACAGCAACGAGGGTGCAGCTGGAGATTGTTATACTAAGTGAAGTAAGTCAGAAAGACAAGTACCTTATGACATGGCACAGACATAGAATCAGGGACATAGGGAATATTTTGATATTTGCCAAGGGGAAAGGGATGGGAGAAGGTTGGATTGGGAGTTTTGAATTAGCAGTTGCAAATTTTATATTACTATATATAGAACGGAAAAACAACAAGCTCCTACTGTATAGCATAGGAACTATATTCATTATCCTCTGATAAACCATAATGGAAAAGAATATGAAAAAGAATATACATATATATATATGTTTAATATGTATGTGTGTGTGTATAACTGAGTCCCGTTGCTGTACAGTAGTAATTCATACAACATTGTAAATCAACAGTAGGTCAATAAAAATTATTTAAAGTTTAAAAAAATGAAATGACGAATGTCAGCTCACAAGCTGATGGCACTATAGCCAAGTGAGGATTAGCCTTGGAGTAGACTCTCATGCCAAGTTGCTGGGTTTACAGGACACACAGACATGATCCTGGTCCTCAGGAGGTGGAACTTGGACCTGAAATTCCTACATTAAGCTGGGACCTTGGAAAGTCTGTACCTTCAATGAAAAAGGATTAAATATTCAGATGACCAGTCTTAAAATGCAAAGAAGCCCGTCTCTGACAGCAGATGTGGTTAGAAAAAGTTTCTAGTGAGAAACTGAAACAAAACATGATATGTGGTCGTAGACACAACTTATGCTAGCTGTGTGGTGCTGAAATCATCTTTACAGGGATTTAATGTAAATCTGGTCCTGAGGATACCCCTGGGGCTCCTGGCAGAAGCAAATACAAAACCACCGCCTTGGGACAGTTTCCTGAATCCATTTATACTGTGAAAGTGAAATGTTAGTTGTTCAGTTGTACCTAACTCTTTATGACCCCATGGACTGTAGCCCACTAGGCTCCTCTGTCCATGGGAATTTCCAGGTGAGGTTACTGGAGCGGTTTGCCGTTTCCTTCTCCAGAGGATCTTCCCAATCCAGGGATCAAACCCAGGGCTTCTGCACTGCAGGCAGGTTCTCTGCTGACTGAGCTACCAGGAAACTGTACACACATGGAAAAAACAATGTGGAGTCAAAAATTAAAATTATGGATCAGATGAAGAAACAGTCCCTTAGGAGGAAATCAGTGGGCACAACAAACAGAAAGATGAGCACTGTAAGAACGTGACATAATTTAACGTAATTTAAATGGTGCTATTTAAAATGATTAAGTGGAAAAATGATGGAGTAGAAATATATAGAAACAATAGGAAACAATTTATAAAGAATAGGCAAGTTTGAAAAAGTAACAATTAGAATATCCACAAATAAAAAAATATTCATCAGAAAAAAAGTCTCAGTGGATGGTATATCAGTTATCTATTGTCATAGTATGTTGCCTTGGGCTTGAGAAGTATGAAAGTCTGAAAGTATTAGTTGCTCAGTTGTGTTCAACTCTATGCGACCTCATGGAGCCCACCAGGCTCCTCTGTTCATGGACTTCTCCAAGCAAGAATACTGGAGTGGGTAGCCAATCCCTTCTCCAGTCGATCTTCTTGACCCAGGGATCGAAATTGGGTCTCCTGCATTGCAGGTGGATTCTTTACCTTCTGAGCCACCAAGGAAGCTGAGAAGTATACAACAAGCATTTATTCCTTATGTGCCTGGAGTCAGCTGGGGCTGCCTAGGTGGCATTGTTGCCCTTGGCTGGGATTGCTCACTTTTGAGGGGTCAGCTGGTTTTGGCTGCTATAAGTTGGCCTCAGTTGGGGTGACAAGGGTGACTGGCTCCACTTTACATGTTTCTCTTCCTGCAGTAGACTACCAGGTATGTTCTTATGACAATAATAGAGCAAGGGCATAATAACTGACACACTGTCACTCCTGCTTCATTTTCTTGATCAAAACCATGACTCGACCAAGCCCTGAGTCAAGGTCAGGGCAGGGCGTCTCATTCATGATGAGAGAGCATTGCATTGCACAGTCGTGTGGAATAGGATATTTCAGGGAGACGTGAAGAATTGAGGACATCACTGCAATAGATTGCAGATGAGTGAAAGAGCTTGTTAAAAGACAACAAATTACCCTACGGGGATTGAGGGAAAATAGCCATCAATATGGAATTCTATATGATACAAAAAAGTCACTACAAAATGAGGGCAAAATAAAAGGCTATGCTAAACAACTATTACCCAATGTGCTTTAGAAAGAAAAAAATAAACCCAGGAGGAAGGAACAAGATCAGAGAAGCAACGATGATCACAGACAGTACAGAGCAGATGTGGATAATTTAAATTTTTATTAACTGAAGATACCACAATAACCAAAATAAGGACTATGGCTGAGGGAGGCTTGAAAACAGAGTAGATTAAGCTCCTTCACAAGGAAAATGTGAAGGAGTAACTAGAGTTAAAGAATTCCAAGTTTCTTGTGTTACTCAGGAGAAGACTTGAGGTATTAATTAACTGTAAATTTTGTTAAGTCAAGCATGCTTGTTAAAATATAAGGGTAATTACTAGAAGGACAGAAATAGAATATATAGCTTCAGAATCAACAGAGGAAAGTGGAGTCTACAGAGAACCTAATCATTCTATAGAAGGCAGGAAGTGGAAAGAAGCACTCTCTATCTTTCTCTCTCTATATAATTAGAAACACAAAATAAGGTAGAAGAAAGGTAATCACACTGTTTGTAAATGTATTAAACTCAGAAATGCTTGGCCTCACTAACAGTCAGGGAAATGTCAAATGAAGAAAAGAGATACAATTTTATGACCATCACAGTGTGAAAAGAATTAAACCGCTAACACCAGATTTGTTGCCAAGGATATAGGAAAACATGTCATGTTATACACTGTTGGCACAAGTGTAACTTGGTACTTTGTAAGGCAGTGTAATGATACCTAATAAAATTAAATAGATACAAACATATGTCCAGATGTTAGAGAAACTCTCATGTGCATATAGAAGGAGATACACATAACAATGTTAACAGGGAAAAACTGGAAGCAACCGAAAACTGTAAGGTAGAGGCAACCTATAAAAAGCAAACAGTAAAGAATATATACAGTATTCTCCTGTCTCTCTGTGTCACATATGTGTGTGTGTGTAACATACACATATGTACCTTAAAGTATATACTTGTATATTATAACCACATGAGCAGATTATATGTATATACCTTAAACTTGCCAATGCCATGTGGGTAAATAAAAATATACTTATAAGTAGAAGCTATAAAATGTGCCCTACAAGGACATCCACCAACCTCAGGGTGGTGGTTACCTCTGGGGAGAAAGCAAAAGTTATCTAAGGATAAAGAAGGTGAAGAGGGCTTTAATAGACTCTTTAAAAAAAAAAAATCTGTATTAAGTATGGCAAAATGTTGGCAACTGTAAAATTTGTGTGGCAACTTCACAGTCATTTGTTACAGCTGTACATTTCTATATGTTTGAAAAATTTCATAATTAAAAATTTAAAGAATTCTGGCTAACATAAAATACTCAGAGAAACACAAGCAATCATCACAGCAGAGAATGAAATTCAAAGCCAAGGAGAAGTGTTCAAAGGAATCACATTTTTGGAAAGTCATGACATTCCTAAGGTGAGGCATTAACAGAAATGTAACTGTAATCACGATTATGTACTCAAGATTTCCTACTTTGTTAGCAAAAAAATTAATGTCTAACCCAATGCATTGCACTTGGCGGTGTTAGGAGAGCACCACAAACACGCTGTTCTCGCTCGTCCCTCAGCTGCATTCAAATTATAATCAGTCAGCTTTGACATTTCACGGCCTGGAATTCACCACCTCCACAAAGTATTAGCATTAGTTTCCCATCTGAGCCCTTTGGGGCCACAGCAGTAATAACCTTGTTTTGTTTTGTTTTGTTTTGTTTTGTTTTGTGAGAAGTTGTAACTGAACCTTCCTCGCGTTCCAAGGAAAATAGCCCCCATCTCATTTCAGTGTGAGGTTTGTCAAACTCAGAGCTTCCTTCCAACTGTGAGTCTGATTTCCCAATATTCTTCATGTTTCATGTGGGGCACTTTCATCTGGCGCTGAGAATGAACATAGGCTTTAATCTCCAAGGCCCGAAGGGATTGTAATGAGCAGGAGCCTCTCAGCACTGTGCTTTTTTAACGCCCCTTTTCAGGGACAGCTCAGGAGCAGACAGAACTTTCTGCAAGCAGGGTGTTGAACTGGACCTAGCTTTTGGGATAAATACGTGGCAAGTAGTAAGCCTGAGATGAGTTAAACTGTAAAGTGTATTTGAGGCACATTTTAAAGGTCAATTTAAATTTTGTCAATGAGGTGATTTTTAAAATCAGCATTACAACTGGGCTACCAATCTAATGGTAGCCACAGAGCACACACTTGCTATGGCTTGGCTATGCCCTCTGCTCCCATAAATGCATGAAACCAACAACCCTTCCAACCAGGGTAAGATGTTGCAGAGAGATGCTCCTCACATCCCAATCTTGTGTCACCTTTAAGACACGTGGCAAATTTCCTTCTGTTGTTGATACCATTCTCTGTGGATTACTGTCTTCTTTAAGGGACACTAACATTTAAAAGGGTTTCCCTGGAGGCTCAGACGATAAAGAATCTGCCTGCAATGTGCGAGACCATTTCTCACAACTTTGTAGTTGGACAAACCTAGGTGTGAATTCCAGTCTTGAATTACTCATTGTAGGATCTCAGGTACCTTAGTTAACCTCTCTGCTCCAATTTCCTCATCTGAAAATTGGGAAAATAATAAGACTTATTTCAGAGGCTTGTTGTGAGGACTGAATGAGATAGTACAGAGTCTGCCCTGGCATACTGAATTAATCACAATTGTTACCAACATTCTTCTTTCCATTAATTTTCCTTGTCCTTCAGATTTCCATTCTGAGTTGAGAGTGATCATTTCGAACTTAGAGAAAAGCATTTTCATTTTATTCTTATCTGCTATTGATTTAAAATATCATGTTTTATTTCCAATGAAAGAGATTTTCTTGAATTTTTGTTTGGTATCCTGTGTCTTACATTTCCTCTTCTCTAACATCATTAAGAACAGAAACACTTGAAAAACTGAAGCCAAGCATATTCAGCAGTCAAGTGGTTTCAGTCTTAAGGGCCACTGTTCATCAAGCCACTTGAGGTACTTTTGACCTTTGCTGACTCCTCAGAGTGGCTGCTAATTCACTAAGGCATTGGTGTTGGTGTTAAGATCAGCCATTGGGGAACAGGACATTTAAGCTTTATTACACTGTGGGAGTTGTATTTCCAGTAAGAAAGGCCAAGAAAACAACGAGGGAAGTTGTAAGTTAAGTCCTCTCCATTTGCAGGTTGCCAGGAGAAGAAGTCTGAGAACAAATACCATTCCTTTACGTCTTTTAAGCGACGGCAGGCATCAACAAACATAGTCGGTACTTGATAGTCACTTGCTGAGTAATATGTAATGCCTCCCATGGGGAGTCACCTCAAGATAGATTGTCATGGACTAATTGTGTCCCCCCAAATTCACATGTTGAAATCCTAAACTCCACGGTGACGATATTAGGAGAAACTAGTTCACAAAGGTGGAGCCCTAACGAATGGGCTTAGTGCCCTTGTAAAAGTGACCTCAGAGGGCTCCTTGCTCCTTTTCTACTATGCAAGGATACAGGGAGATGATGTAGTCTATACCAGCAAGTGGTCTCTTACCAGACACTGGATCTGCAGGTGCCCTGACCTTGGACTTCCAGCCTCCAGAATTATGAGAAATTACTGCTTTTTAAACCAGCCAGTCTGTAGTATTTTGCAGTAGCACCCTGAACAGACTAAGAAACAGATGCTATGAAGGATGGCCGAGAACCATCAAGTCTTCCCCAGCCCCCCAAGAAGTCCTGAAACTAAATGCCTGCACAACTTGAACTGTGTTCTTTTCTTTATTATTTCCAGTCATTGCCCAAAGAAAAATTTGTGGCTATATATATATATATATACTTTAAATATTAGAAAATATAATTCTGGAAGGAAAAGCAGATCCATGAAATTTTGTAAATCAAGAGAAATCATTTTCCTCAAGAGAAATTCAACTTTGTAAAGATTCCAGATGTCAGTGCTCTGTGGGTCCTGGAAAACCTGTCATTGCTTCGTATTTGTAATCTCATACACGATTACTGAACTTCAAAAACCTAACCACAGTAACTCAAGCATCTCCTGGGACTGAGGACAGGCAGCAGGAGTTCTATGCTGTCATCCTCGCCACGGTCTCATTGTGGTTCAACTTCCACTACAGAGCTCTTCCAGCGGCCCTGCTCGTGGCAAAGTCTTCTTCATCTGCTCCCCCTCGGTGCGACCCTGCCTAGAAGAGTCTCATATAGCTCATACAGACCGAATATAGCATTTTAACAGAATAACGGAGGGACAAGCACTCCAAAGAACAATACACACCCTGTGGTGTTCCTGGCATTTGGGCTAGGAGGTCAATTCTTATTACTATAATGCTAATGGAGACAGTGCTTTTGAAACGCATTCAGTTCAGTTCAGTTCAGTCGCTCAGTTGTGTCCGACTCTTTGCGACCCCATGAATCACAGCAGGCCAGGCCTCCCTGTCCATCACCATCTCCCGGAGTTCACTCAGACTCACATCCATCGAGTCCATGATGCCATCCAGCCATCTCATCCTCGGTCGTCCCCTTCTCCTCCTGCCCCCAATCCCTCCCAGCATCAGAGTCTTTTCCAATGAGTCAACTCTTCGCATGAGGTGGCCAAAGTACTGGAGTTTCAGCTTTAGCATCATTCCTTCCAAAGAAATCCCAGGGTTGATCTCCTTCAGAATGGACTGGTTGGATCTCCTTGCAGTCCAAGGGACTCTCAAGAGTCTTCTCCAACACCACAGTTCAAAAGCATCGATTCTTCGGCGCTCAGCTTTCTTCACAGTCCAACTTTCACATCCATACATGACCACAGGAAAAACCATAGCCTTGACTAGGCGGACCTTAGTCGGCAAAGTAATGTCTCTGCTTTTGAATATACTATCCAGGTTGGTCATAACTTTTCTTCCAAGGAGTAAGCGTCTTTTAATTTCATGGCTGCAGTCACCATCTGCAGTGATTTTGGAGCCCAAAAAAATAAAGTCTGACACTGTTTCCACTGTTTCCCCATCTATTTCCCATGAAGTGATGGGACCGGATGCCATGATCTTCGTTTTCTGAATGTTGAGCTTTAAGCCAACTTTTTCGCTCTCCTCCTTCACTTTCATCAAGAGGCTTTTTAGCTCCTCCTCACTTTCTGCCATAAGGGTGGTGTCATCAGCATATCTGAGGTTATTGATATTTCTCCCGGCAATCTTGATTCCAGCTTGTGTTTCTTCCAGTCCAGCGTTTCTCATGATGTACTCTGCATATAAGTTAAATAAGCAGGGAGACAATATACAGCCTTGACGTACTCCTTTTCCTATTTGGAACCAGTCTGTTGTTCCATGTCCAGTTCTAACTGTTGCTTCCTGACCTGCATACAGATTTCTCAAGAGGCAGGTTAGGTGGTCTGGTATTCCCATCTCTTTCAGAATTTTCCACAGTTTATTGTGATCCACACAGTCAAAGGCTTTGGCATAGTCAATAAAGCAGAAATAGATGTTTTTCTGGAACTCTCTTGCTTTTTCCATGATCCAGCGGATGTTGGCAATTTGATCTCTGGTTCCTCTGCCTGTTCTAAAACCAGCTTGAACATCAGGGAGTTCACGGTTCACATATTGCTGAAGCCTGGCTTGGAGAATTTTGAGCATTACTTTACTAGCGTGTGAGATGAGTGCAATTGTGCGGTAGTTTGAGCATTCTTTGGCATTGCCTTTCTTTGGAATTGGAATGAAAACTGACCTTTTCCAGTCCTGTGGCCACTGCTGAGTTTTCCAAATTTGCTGGCATATTGAGTGCAGCACTTTCACAGCATCATCTTCCAGGATTTGAAACAGCTCAACTGGAATTCCATCACCTCCACTAGCTTTGTTCTTAGTGATGCTTTCTAAGGCCCACTTGACTTCACATTCCAAGATGTCTGGCTCTAGATTAGTGATCACATCCTCATGATTATCTGGGTCGTGAAGATCTTTTCTGTACAGTTCTTCTGTGTATTCTTGCCACCTCTTCTTAATATCTTCTGCTTCTGTTAGGTCCATACCATTTCTATCCTTTATCGAGCCCATCTTTGCATGAAATGTTCCCTTGGTATCTCCAATTCTCTTGAAGAGATCTCTAGTCTTTCCCATTCTGTTGTTTTCCTCTATCTCTTTGCATTGATTGCTGAAGAAGGCTTTCTTATCTCTTCTTGCTATTCTTTGGAACTCTGCATTCAGATGCTTATATCTTTTCTTTTCTCCTTTGCTTTTCGCCTCTCTTCTTTTCAGTGCTATTTGTAAGGCTTCTCCAGACAGCCATTTTGCTTTTTTGCATTTCTTTTCCATGGGGATGGTCTTGATCCCTGTCTCCTGTACAATGTCACGAACCTCATTCCATAGTTCATCAGGAACTCTGTCTATCAGATCTAGGCCCTTAAATCTATTTCTCACTTCCACTGTATAATCATAAGGGATTTGATTTAGGTCATACCTGAATGGTCTAGCGGTTTTCCCTACTTTCTTCAATTTAAGTCTGAATTTGGAAATAAGGAGTTCATGATCTGAGCCACAGTCAGCTCCTGGTCTTGTTTTTGTTGACTGTATAGAGCTTCTCCATCTTTGGCTGCAAAGAATATAATCAATCTGATTTCGGTGTTGACCATCTGGTGATGTCCATGTGTAGAGTCTTCTCTTGTGTTGCTGGAAGAGGGTGTTTGCTATGACCAGTGCATTTTCTTGGCAAAACTCTATTAGTCTTTGCCCTGCTTCATTCCGCATTCCAAGGCCAAATTTGCCTGTTACTCCAGGTGTTTCTTGACTTCCTACTTTAGCATTCCAGTCCCCTATAATGAAAAGGACATCTTTTTTGGGTGTTAGTTCTACAAGGTCTTGTAGGTCTTCATAAAACCGTTCAACTTCAGCTTCTTCAGCATTACTGGTTGGGGCATAGACTTGGATAACTGTGATATTGAATGGTTTGCCTTGGAAACGAACAGAGATCATTCTGTCGTTTTTGAGATTGCATCCAAGTACTGCATTTCGGACTCTTTTGTTGACCATGATGGCTACTCCATTTCTTCTGAGGGATTCCTGCCCGCAGTAGTAGATATAATGGTCATCTGAGTTAAATTCACCCATTTCAGTCCATTTTAGTTCGCTGATTCCTAGAATGTCGACGTTCACTCTTGCCATCTCTTGTTTGACCACTTCCGATTTGCCTTGATTCATGGACCTGATATTCCAGGTTCCTGTGCAATATTGTTCTTTACAGCATCGGATCTTGCTTCTGTCACCAGTCACATGCACAACTGGGTATTGTTTTTGCTTTGGCTCATATACTGACATATTACTGAACTCTTTTTTCCTTTCTGTGTACATGACCATTTTCATAGTCCATATTCCCACCCATCTGCTATGGGGATGGGAATTAGAGTAGAGAGTTCTATATCTATTCTTTTTCAGATTATTTCCTATTATAGTTTATTACAAGATAGTGAATATAGCTCCCTGTGCTATACAGTAGTATCTTGTTGTTTACCTATGGAGTAGGGAATTCTGATGATTTGAATAGAAATTTTGAGTCCCTAGTCAGGCAATGGGAAAAAAAAATAAGGATTTGAAAAATGTTTATGTTTTGGGGGGAAAGGTGGGGGAAGGAAAAATTGGGAGATTGAGATGGACATAAATATTCTGTTATATATAAAATAGATAACTGATAAAGACCTACTGTATAGCACAGGGAACTCTTCTCAATACTCTATAATGATCTATATGGGAGAAGAATTTTAAAAATTGTAGATGTATGTATGCTAGTGCTAAGTCGCTTTCAGTCATGTCTGACTCTTTGCGACCCCATGGACTGTAGCCCACCAGGCTCCTGTGTCCATGGGATTCTCCAGGCAAGAACACTGAAATGGGTTGCCATTTCCTTCTTCAGGAGATCTTTCCAACCCAGGGATCGAACCCATATCTTTTATGTCTCCTGCATTGGCAGGTGGGTTTTTTACTGCTAGAGCCACCTGGGAACCCCAAAGATGTATGTGTGTGTGAAAATGAAAGTGAAAGTCGCTCATTAGTGTCTGACTCTTGCGACCCCATGAACTATACAGCCCATGGAATTCTCCAGGCCGAATACTGGAGTAGCCTTTCCCTTCTCCAGGGGATCCTCCCAACCTAGTGATTGAACCCAGCTCTACCACATTGCAGGCAGATTCTTTTTCTTTCTTTTTTTATCTTTTAAATTTGTTTTTTTTTACTTGAAAGATAATCACTTTATAGAATTTTGTTGTTTTCTGTTAAACCTCAACATGAATGAGCCATAGGTATACATATATCCCCTCCCTTTTGAAACTCCCTCCCATCTGCATCCCCATCCCACCCAGGCAGACTCTTTACCAGATGGGCCAAAAGGGAAGCCCAAGAATACTGCACCTATTCCTTCTCCACCGGATCTTCCTGACCCAGGAATCTAACTGGGGTCTCCTGCATTGCACGTGGATTCTTTACCAACTGAGCTATCAGTGTGTGTGTGTGTGTGTGTGTAAATGTATATATATATATAACAAAAAATAAATTTAAAAATTTGAATGTTCATATCTGTATTAGCATACTGAAAGCTAGATCTGCTGAACTTGACTGGAGATTGCTAGAAGCCAGGGAGAATTCAGTACATAAGGGCATTTCACATCAGACAGGGAGAAACGGTATGTAGGGGATCTTATTTTCTAGTTATGAGAATGAGAAGGCAGGAGAAAGGGAGTAAGAAGATCAGACAAGGGTCCTTGGTTCCCATCCACGGTTGTGGATAGAATTCAAGGAAGAGAGCACTATTAAATGTCTAATTAGGCAGAGGTCAGCCTGACAGCATTGGCGCAAGAGACCTGCCTCTTGTGATGTCACCCGGGGGAAGATGTAGGGATGGCCTGACAGGAGGATGTAGGATGTCTCTGGAAGAAGTTCCATATTCAACCCGGGCCGTATCCCACATGGGGTGAGTGAATTAGCAGCACAGTAGAGAGAGGAGTCGGGAGAAACAGCCAGAGACCCCACCAGTGGCTCCCCAAGCCTAGGTCTGGCAGGTAGGGTCTCGAAACTTCCTGAGCGTTCTCTTGAAGAATGCAGAGGTTCTTGGATGTTGGAGCACTGTCAGAAGCCAGGAGACTGAACAGGAAGGACACAGTGGAACAGGGTTTTGAGGCTGGAGTAGAGGCCACTACTTCAGAGATGTTCCAATAGTGCTAGATGGAATTAGCTGCATCTCAGTGGCCTCATTCAGGGACTCATAGACCAACCCAAATAGTCACAGATTCCTCACAGGGACACGGTGGACAACGCCTGAGCTGCCACCTGCCACACGGCAAGGAACTGAGCACACGGCTCCAGAGGCCCTCCTTTTCCTTACTGCCAAGAAATCAAGTAAATTCTCCCACCCACTCTATTCAGTAGGTGTCATTTCTGATAGAAGGAGCGGACGGAGGGAGGAGATTAGAAAGACTGTGTACGTGTATCAATCAGAGCAGGTCATCTGAATGAGACCATTAAACCACAGACATGAAGTTGCTATGGACTGGCAAGTTTAAAGTCACCACCCTCTGCCCCAACTGCCAGGACAGTGGGTATTGTGAGAAAGACTGGGTGGCTAATAGATAATAAGGTACATTTTCTTCACACATATGTGTAAAAATATTAAGCTGCAGAACATCTATACAATAAAGGAAACAGTTGTGTACTTTTAAATATCTCCTTTCTTCTGAAAAAGGTTTGAGGCAATTAAAACCTATATGGTGTAAAATAAACACTTAAGGGAAGAGCCAAAAATTGAGTAAGTTTTAATTAGTAGGCATGAAGAATAAAATGATGCAGACACACTTAACATATGTGTTACAAGCTATAGAAAGATAGTATGAGACGGGTGATACCTTGCATCTTCTCTATTCATGGAATGTCAATATGTTTGTGGAAGAAGTCAGAAAAGCAAAAACTGTGCTCGTCACACCTGTATTGCCAACACTTCCTAGACTTCTTGGAGCATAGTGTATGCTCAGTAAATATTTGCTGAATGAATAAAAGAAAAGATACAGGAAGCATTAGCATCCAAATGGATAACAAGACATTTTTTGAACCCTCAAGTCATTGATAGTGGGCCAAATGATGGAGTGGGGGGAGGGGTTCTGGTATGGCAGGAAGTAGGGGTACCCTGCGAGACCTGCATGGAAGTGGGAAAAAAGAAGGGAGTGGGTGTGGGGACTTAGCTGTGCTTCTCACCTCATCTCCCCCAAGCTGAGTTTGGTGCTGTTGTCTGTGTGTGTGTGTGGTTGTTTTCTTGGGCAGCGGTGCCTACTGTAGTTTCAGGTGAGTGGATATGACCTTCAGTGGTACCTTATGCAGCAGAGATTCAGGGCCAGGGCAGGATGGATTATCTGGGAGGAAGGAACAAGGCACTCAGCATGGCTTCTGGGAGGGAGGCCTAGACTGGTGGGCCCCGGTGGGCCTTTGGTCTACAATTCGACTTTATATACATATACTCATAACTCACTGATTACCCGGGAAGAAAGAGAAGAACATGCTGTAACTTTAAACTGTGTTTCATTAAACTTACATTGTGGGATGAGTTAAGAATTGTTTTAATAACCCTGCAGTATCTTGTTACTAGCACAATTTGACTATTGTTTATTAAAAGTTAAGATGCCAGCTCACTAAATGTCAACTTTTAAAGTACACTGCAATTAGTGTAAGTTTGTGTTCGGCTTTTCTTTACTTTTTAAAATGCCAGAATCTCAAAAAGAAAAAGCCACTAAAGGCCCTGTCTGAGATATTCTGGTGCAAATAGTAAAACCACGCAGTGCTACTGATGGTTCTCTCAATGTGATGCTTTTTCTGTCACCTCTATGCATTTCACACACTCTTCCCTGGGCCAGGAGCACAGACTTCTCATATTTAGCCCACTGCCACCCTCAGCAATATTTTTCGGGATTACATCTTTCTTCAAGACTCAACGCACGTATCACATCCTCCCAGAAGCTCCCACTTCTTCCATCTTGGGTTCAAGGCCTCTCTTTTTACAGCACTCGTCATATTTACCACTCATCTCTCTTCTCCACTAGGGTATAAATTCCTTTAGGAAAGACACCATCCATTTCACCCTTTTTGTGTTCTTAGAATTTGGCACAGTGTCTGGTACTAGGTAGATGCCCAGGCCTTACAGCAAAGTTCTGGGAATTCGAAATTTCTAGTTATGTCCCTTCCCAGCATGATCGGAGCACAGTTTTGGAGGGTGGGTAGGTGGCACTAGTGGCAAAGAGCCTGCCTGACAATGTAGGAGACAAAAGAGACGCAGGTTCCATCTCTGAGTCAAGAAGATCCCCGGGGAAGGGCATCGCAACCCACGCCAGTATTCTTGCCTGGAGAATCCCGTGGACAGAGGAGCCTGGCGGGCTACAGTCCATAGGGTCGCAGAGTCAGACACGACTGAAGCGACTTAGCAA
The DNA here is from genome assembly GCA_006410675.1 of Oreotragus oreotragus. Taxonomy (NCBI): domain Eukaryota; kingdom Metazoa; phylum Chordata; class Mammalia; order Artiodactyla; family Bovidae; genus Oreotragus; species Oreotragus oreotragus. The sequence continues at coordinate 105,429 of SJYX01005310.1, forward strand.
GAATGCATAGTCCTAAGTCTACATGAGTAAATAGCACAGATTCAGCAGAAAGCATGTCAACTGGGGAGAGACGTGAATGCCACCCAGTTACGCAGCGGGGCTCTGGCTTCTTTTCTCCAACATTAGAGGCTTGGGGGCAAGATTAAAGCAGAGAGAAAATTTTTGTTAGCCTGAGAATAGGAGGCTGCTGTTACTGTGCAGGAAGAGAGTTGGAAGTGAAACGCTTTGTCCCAGGCCAGGCACTGCGGAGGACGGGCTTGGTGGAGCTGATGCAGCTCCTGTTAATCTCAAAGCTGTGCTGAGTCATGGGCTCTTCCTGGCACGCGGCCTTTGCTCACAAAGCACCCAGTGACGGTGTGAGTCTGCACTGTGCGTGCTTTCTAAAAACAAAAACTTTTCCTGTTCCTGTTTAGATGACTGGACTTTTGCAATACACGCAGTTTTAAAAAATTATCGAGGACCAATCTGTCATAAGAAAGGGCTTGAGTCTTAAGAATATTGAAAACTAGGGAAATTAAGACAACTCAGAAGACATGAATTAGTACTCCACTTTCACAGACTGTGCAAGACTACTCTGCATTCCACCCAGAGGAGGAGCACTTGTGTACTGTCCTGGAGAGTTGTTATATGGGGTCCATAAATCTTTGCTGGCATTACCTGGCACAGGCAGTGATGAAATCATTAGCTGACAGGCACAGGAAAGAAACTTACGGTTGCCACAAAGGAAAGGATAAATTAGGGAATGGATAAATTAGGAGTTTTGGATTAGCAGATACAAAGTACCATATATAAAACAGATAAACAACAAAGTCGTAATGTATAGCACAGAGAAATATTTTCAATATTTTAGAATAATCTATAAATCAAAAGAATATGAGAAAGAATATATACATGTGTGTTTGTGTATAACAATCACTTTCCTGTACACCAAGAACTAACACAGCATTGTAAATCAACTAGAATTTTGAAAAAAGATCATTGGCTGACAGAAATTGCACTGGAAATCAACATGTCAGCTGGTCTAATTAATTCACTGGAGTAATTAATTATATAGCATTTTCTAATTAGTGAATGTTTTCACCTGTCAGAACCAGACGTAAATGCCACACTGGAATTGGCGGCGGTGGGTGGGGGGTGCGGGGTTCCTCCTCATTATACACAGCAGTAAATTGAGAGGAGCCCAGAATACTAAGCATAAGTGGGAAGGTCCCAGCAGTGGGAAGTGGGCATGCTGAGTCTCAACACTGTCAGCGGGCACTGGGGAAGAGCAGCGAGTAGACCACTTTGAGGTAGGTCATGAGGTCAGAGACATATGTGTTATTATAAACTACAAACAGGAACTACTGCACCAAATTACAAGCAACACACATGTGCAGGCTTATTCTGCTTCAGTTTTCATTACCTTCAGTTTCCTTGGGGATTTTTGGATACTCAAAGTGACAAATGTATGTTTGGTGGTGGCAATGACAGGATTTAGGCTGCTACATTGGTTCCCTATTTATGGCCTTCCCTTTTCAATCAGTAAACTTTGCTAGCTGACCAAGATGGACCAAAGGAAGCCAGTATGGAATTTGAGGAGTTTTTCACAATGATTGTCACCAGGAAGAGGAGTATCTTCTAACACGCAGACCCCAATTAAGACATGGGTATTTGATACCTAACAAGGACATGTTGTATAGCACATAGAACTCGACTCAATACTCTGTAATGACTTGTATGGGAAAATAATCTAAATAAAAGTGGATATATGTATAACTGATTCACTCTGCTGTACACCTGAACCCAACACAACATTATAAATCAACTATCCTCCAAAAAAAAAAAAAAAAAGACATGGGCATTTGATTCTCCGCTATTATGCACATTCTTACAGAGAAATCCATGCACATTATGGAGTGCCTTGATCTGGTGCTGTTTGGGCATTTATGGACATTTGAAGCTCCAGTTTGCTTGAAAGTCATGAGATTAATATTCTTGATGCTCTCACCAGCATAGAACATCAACTGATTGCCACTGGAGCTGAGCCAAAGTGAAACGGGATGGTGAAGTTCCTCTAATGTCTTTTAGATTTTCTGACTGTAGAAATATAAAGTGATAAACAACAGCAAACATGGTGAATTCATGGATTTCTTGACAGAAATACCCTGTTTTCTGAAAATATTAGTCTGTATTTTGTTATTCTACCTTGGTTGATTTCTGACAGCTGCTTCATTGGATTTCACAGGCAACCTTGGGTTTAAATAAAGAGTACCTGGAAACAGGTTTTGTTTAATTATCAGACCTTCTGTGTGAATTTGAACGGGCAAAGTTCAAATGAAGGGGTGTTCTGAGGTCCTAAGTTTGTGTGTTTTTCTCACTTGTGATCACAAAGGAAAAAAAACAAGTTGATGAGAGGTAGGATGGGGTAAGAAAATGAATGTTTGGGAACTGAAAGTCTCACGTGTACTGGATACATTTGAGACAGCTTGGTAGATTTGTTATGGAAATCAGTGGAGGACTTGAAACCATATACAGTTGTCTTAAAGAAAATAAGTCTGTGTGCTACCCCAGACCCAAACTGGACCAAGGCCAAATGTAAGGAGAAGGTGCACTGGTCAACAGTTAACAAATCAACCAACCTATCCTATCAGAGAGATAGAAGCCACACCTTCAAAGGGGGCCTATCTTCTTGGGGAAATGTTGCCCTGAGAGCTGGGCGATAGTATAAAAGGCTATGTCAGGGGAATATTTTTGAATTAATAAGGGAGTTTAGAAAGCTAAGGGGAAATTTCCATTAGCAGTTTCAGAAGAAAACAAGTTTAAAGGGAGAGTGGCATTCTACTATCATTCTAGTGTGATTTGATCTGTAATTGAATAGCAAATTACAATATTTTTATTTTCTGTTATCAACTTTAGAGTGACTATCTTCATATTACAGAGTATGGCTTCGATTTTACCTGCTTCCAATGCATCCATGAGATCTGACAGGAATACATACGTTGGGTGAGTCATTTTGACTTTTTTCTATTGACTTTGACAAGATGGAGGTTCTTAGGACTTTATATTAAATGTTCAGAAGATGGATCTCTACAGTTATGTAGGTTTCTTAAGTTTAGAGATCACATAGTTGGAACACAGTTCAGAATACAAAGCAAAAACAATGCCAATTTTCTTCTCAGGGGCATTTTCTCTCCTCAGTTCTTGGGAGAGTTTAGCTCATCTTTAAGAAAGTGGGGCAATAAGTCAATTACATCTCAATTAAAGAAAAAAGAAAGTGGAGGGCAAAACAAGTTACCAAGAAACATGGAAAAGCTGAACCAACTTGCCCGAATGAACAAATTCACAGTTCAGCCTGGAATTCAGTGTGGAGTTCAGTCTTTGATTCCAAGACTATGTGCTGTATCTGAGATATAATGAAAGGGGCCTCCTGGTATCTAAGGCAGATTTAACTGTGTTGCAGCCTATTACAAAGTGATTTCATATGCTTTGTGATGGACTTTACGTAGAATTCACTTTTAAAATACCATGTAGCTTATTCATCTCAGAGGTAGACATAAATCTGCAAATTTAGCTCCAGTTCTTGTCCCAGGTTCACAGAACATAATAGAGCATTAATCTTCATGAAGCTTAAGGAATTTTTGCAAGTTCCCTCTGATTTGCTGAGAGTTGTGTAAAATGTCTGCTTAAAGCCTCCATCAGGTCAGCATTTCAGAAAATGCTACACTTACACATCTCAGACAGAAGTAGCCTTCCACTGTGTTCATTTCTTCAGGGAAGCCAAGGAGAAAGAAAAGAAAAAATTACGAAGATGGAGGTAATAGTAAAATGGAAAGACTTCTCAGCCAGCACTTTACTTTGGTTAACAATATTTAATACTGACAGTGCTATCTAGCTTGTCATAGTTTGCTAAAAGACTTCATTCCCAACCCCATCTCTGGCTTATGTTTTAGCCAAAAAAAAAAAAAAAAAAAAAGGCAAAACAAGGTAGAGGAGAAGACAGTAAATGCAAGTCTATTTAATAAAAATTACATATCTTGGAAAAACTGAAGCAATTGTCTGATTCATACTGGATTGAATTTGGTATGATACCCCGAATTAATACTTTATCTGGTCATTGGTAAGCATGATCATCTTAGAAATGCTTCTCAATGAACCCAATGTAATAAAAATCTACAGACATCTCCCTGCCCCAATTTCTAGTCCAAGAAATCATTAGACAATGGGACAGACATCAAGGAAAACTAAAGAATGAATTAAGAGAAGTATTATTATTAACATGAAATAATATAATTAATGGTTATGCCAGTTTGAGAAGTTCTTCTTGAAGACAGGAGAGGTGGAGTAGATCAGTGATTTTAAAAATACAAAGTCCCAGATCTCCTTGACCACCTAAATCAGATTTTCAAGGAGCTGGGTCCAGGTATCACTACTTTTTAAAGCACCGTGGGTGATTCTGATATGTAGTTAGATTTTGACTCTCTGGAGTAGATGAACTCTTTTAAAGAGTAATGTTTCACTCATTCAACTGAGAATCCAAAGGAAAAATATCCAGATAGTGAAGCTGTTTTGGCAGAGTAAGACAGGAAGCATAATAGAAACTGGAAGAGAAAGTGGATGGTGGTGTTTCTCAAACTTTAATGTGCATGAGAATCACAAAACAGTTAGTTGAAATGTAGACTTCATTAGATCTAGGGTAGGGAGTAAGATTTTGCATTTCTAACAAGTTGTCCAGGTGAGTGCTGCTGACCCTGCTGGTTCATTGACCACTTTGCCTAGCAAGGGACAGTGGGTCAATGTCCTCTTGCCCTTCATCAAGAGAAGAAAGGAGATATCCTTTTGCTTTGAAGCTTATTCTGAAAGTGCACTAATGCCATGGAATATTTTATTTTTGAAATCTACTCTGATTCACTAAAAATCTGTTATCCTAAACGTCTTGGAAATTAATAGTATTTCTGTTCTACTTCCTGAACAGTTGAATTTAATTCAGCAAGTAGAATTTTTAAAGATTTAGGAATTAAAAAAAAAGATGTATATGTACAACTGAGTCCCTACGCAGTTCACCTGAAACTAAAGCACTGTTAATCGGCTACGCACGTGTGCTCATTGTCTCTTTGAGACCCCATGGACTGTAGCCCACCAGGCTCCTCTGTCCATGGAATTCTCCAGGCAAACATACTGGAGTGGATTACCATTAATTAATTGGCTATACTCAAACCGAATATAAAAAGCTTAAAAAAAAGATATATGAGAGAGCTTGCATGAGGGAATTCATATCTTTCTGGGGAGACAAAAAAATTAACATGTGAAATGCTAAAATAAATGCTTTAGGAGCACAGTGGGGAGGAATTCATACTGACCAGAGAGGAAAGATGCTTTGAAAAGCCTTCACAGAGGATACGGTATTTGAATTTGACCTTGATGAATGAGTAGGAGGGTTTCCTTTTCTCCACACTCTCTTTATTCTTTGCAGACTTATTGTTCATAGACTTTTTAGATGGTGGCCATTCTAACTGGTGTGAGATGGTACCTCATTGTAGTTTTGATATGCATTTCTCTAATACCTATTGAGGGCTTCCCTGATAGCTCAGTTGGTAAAGAATCCACCTGCAATGCAGGAGATTCCTGTTTGATCCCTGGGTCGGGAAGATCCCCTGGAGACGGGATAGGCTACCCATTCTAGTATTCTGGCCCGGAGAATTCCATGGACTGTATAGTCCATGGGGTCGCAGGAGTTGGACACGACTGAGCGACTTTCAGCATCTTTTCATGTGCCTCTTGGTCATCTGTATGTCTTCTTTGGCGAAATGTCTATGTAGGTCTCTGCCTATTTTTGAATGAGTTTGTTGTTTTCATATTGAGCTGCATGAGATGTTTGTATATTTTGGAGATTAATCTTTTAATCAGTCGTTTCACTTGCAAATATTTTCTCTCATTCTGAGGGCTATCTTTTCATCTTGTTAATGGTTTCCTTTGCTGTGCTGAAGATTTTAAGTTCAATTAGGTCCCATTTGTTTATTTTTAAAAGTTTCATTAGTCATGGCCATTTTACTCCAATAAAAAATCTATATATATCTGAAACCATACTTTAAAAAAAAAGTGAGTAGGATTCCAGTAGTTAAAAAATGGAAGGGTAGCAGAAGCTGTTTTAGGAACAAAGGCCTAGAGCAAGGGTCCTTAACTTTGGCTTCACATCAGATCATCCCAGAGGATCTGAAACATAATCAGAGTTTAAATTAATTGGGGCCTGAGCACCAGTGTTTCCTACAAAGCCCCTTGGTGATTTTAATGTACAATCACGTTGAGGATCATCAGAGATATAGAAAGATACAAGGTTTTTGTTAAGGGATTTTAAGGTATTTGGAGGGAAATGGGAGGTCTATAGAACAGAGAAGTCCCAGATGATTCTTGGTAAAGATGGCTGGATCCACTGTGGTGTAGGATACATAATTTTTTATCACTACTAATTAAAGCAGTATATAATTATTATTGAAATAACCAAAGTCTGTATAGATGATATGCTTCATAAACATGAATGTTTGAATCAAGGTGATTTCTATAACAGCAGTTAATTCACTGTCTTGACTTTCATGTCTTGTATTACTTTACCAAGAGAGGGATGAAAAACTGGTGGTTCAGCTTGCACTGCTGTGATGGAGGTCTAAGCTGGGGCAGTGGCCACTGGTGTGGAGAGGAGGTGGTGTATTCAGCATGGTTGATGAAATCCTCAATGGCAGTGCTACTCTGAGTGTGATCCTTGGGCCAGCAACATCACACCAATGAACAGCTTGTTTAAAAGGCAAAATCTGACACACCCAACCTGCTGAATCAAAATTTCTAGAAGAGAAGTCATAAAGTGTCCAGTGATTCTTATGCTTGTTGAACTTTGAGAAACACTGGTCTATGGAGCTGGAAGACACTATTGGACTCACAGATTACATGTACACATACACTCAGATACAGACATACACAAAACCCCATGGAAAATTGAGGAGACAAAGAAATATACAGAGATGAAAAGACAGCAGTGATAATATTCCCTCAGCAGAGTGTATGGAAGGATTGCCATGGGAGCAAAAGCCTGCCTGTGCAGAAATGACTGCTCTGCAATTTCTTGGTTTTATAATCTTCCACAAGTTTCTCAACTTCTGTAACCTTTGGCTTCTTACAAATTGAATTATTAGTATTTGTTACCTAATAGAATGATTATAGGATTAAATGAAGTAATATATTTATTATATACAGTTTTTATGACATTGTGGAATTTTCATGCCTAATGCTATGCCTGGCACACAGTAAATGAACAGCAAATCTTTTTCATTTTTATTCATTATACCATATTTCTTCCTTACAAATCAGTTAATCCTAAATGATAGTTTGTGTCCAATATTTGGGCTTGTGGTTATCATAGATGTAGAATATTTCTCTTTTGTGTGGTATCTCTCCAGATTGCTTTACATCTTCTTTGCATTATTATTATTATTATTTTTTTTTTTTCAGAAAAAGTTTTGTTCATGTTAAAAATCCTTACCTGGACTCTATGGATGAAGATGTTCTCTATCACTTGGATTTAGGAACAAAAACACACAACCTACCGGAAATGTTTGGGGATGTAAAGGTAAAATATTTCTAACTTTAGGGAAAACAATTTAATTTCCTCTGGTGATATTTCTCCTTATTTTCCTAACATAAACATTACTCTTTTGGCTAGAGAAATGTCAGAGGTCCAGTAGCAACCAAAGTCATCCTCATTCTCTGAAACAACTTAGATTGTGTATGTCATAAACAGTCATTTCCACCTCAACAAGACACAAAAGTTCCCGAACTAAATCCAATGCAAACATTGTTATTTGACTTCTCTGGACCCTAGAGATAAATCTGACTTTATTGACAATCCTGCTGGGTGTTCAGAATTCATTATGATTCAGTTCACTGTTTAACATCTTTATTTATAGATGAACCTCACTAATCTTCATTTTATCAAACTATGAAATAACTCAATAGAACTAACAATAGGATCTACCACTTCCTGAAAACAACCATTGTTCAATATTTCATATTATTAAGATTTTTGTTATTTCATAAGACAATATTATGAGGAAAAATTGTTTATGGAATTTTACTAGGAAAACTGTATGTCTGTATTATTTATTTTATCTTAAATGTATATGTTAATTATAAAAGTGGCTCATGTTCATTATTTAAAATTGGAAAAATATATAAAAGAAGAATGACTTTAAAAAACTCACCTAAGAAAAACTCCTACTCCTAGACATAGATGCCATCAACTTATTTTCTTTTCTTTTAAAACTTTTTAATAAATAGATTTTATAATAGTTAGAATTACATAACTTTACATCTTGTGTTTTTTCATTTAACTTGATGTCATTAATATTTCCTCATATTACAATATTCTCTTTGAAACAGTTTTTATGGATGCCAAGTGCCTGTGCCATACATTATATAGTCTAAAATTGGCTTTCATGTTGAAGTATTTTCCATCATAAACAGTGCTCAAATGGATATTTTTGTACTTAGAATTTTTTCACATATAAGTCTATTTCAAGATGATTTACAGAAGTGGTCAAAGGGAATAAACTTATTTTTAAATTAATTTTTATTGGAGTATAGTTGCTTTACAATGTTATGGTAATTTTTGCTGTACAGAAAAGTGAATTATAAATCTATATGTATATATGAAAGTGAAAGTGAAGTCGCTCAGTCATGTCCGACTCTTTGTGACCCCATGGACTGTAGCCTACCAGGCTCCTCCCTCCATGGGATTCTCCAGGCAAGAGTACTGGAGTGGGTTGCCATTTCCTTCTCCAGGGGATCTTCCTGACCCAGGGATCGAACCCAGGTCTCTTGCATTTCAGGCAGACGCTTTAACCTCTGAGCCACCAGGGAAGCCCATATGTGTATATATATATATGTATATATACATCCCCTCTTTTTTGGATTTCCTTTCCATTTAGGTCACCAGCGAGCACTGGGTAGAGTTCCCTGTACTATATACTAGGCTCTCATTCATTATCTATTCCATATGCTGCTAAGTCACTTCAGTTGTGTCTAGCTCTGTGCGACCCCATAGATGGCAGCCCACCAGGCTACCTTGTCCCCAGGATTCTCCAGGCAAAAACACTGGAGTGGGTTGCCATTTCCTTCTCCAGTGCATGAAAGTAAAAAGTGAAAGTGAAGTCGCTCGCTCAGTCGTGTCCGACCCTCAGCGATCCCATGGATTGCAGCCTTCCAGGCTCCTCCGTCCATGAGATTTTCCAGGCAAGAGTACTGGAGTGGGTCACCATTGCCTTCTCCAATCTATTCCATATATGAACTTAAAAAAAAAATTTTGTGCTCTAAAAGGCCTACACAGAATCACAGTCCCACTACTAGAGAACTGTGCAGTTTTCAGCTGACTTTTATTCACTCCTCACTCCTTTAGCAATTATACTTGGAGAAGGCAATGGCCACCCACTCCAGTACTCTTGTCTGGAAAATCCCATGGACAGAGGAGCCTGGTGGGCTGCAGTCCATGGGGTCACAAAGAGTCAGACACACTGAGCAACTTCCCTTTCACTTTTCACTTTCATGCATTGGAGAAGGAAATGGCAACCCACTCCAGTGTTCTTGCCTGGAGAATCCCAGGGATGGCGGAGCCTGATGGGCTGCCGTCTCTGGGGTCGCACTTCAGTCACGATTGAAGTGACTTAGCAGCAGTAGCAGCAATTATAAGAACAAAAATAAAAATTCACACATCCACTATCTCAAATCTTCACATTCCCTCTTTTAAGTGAGCATAGCAGATATTCATTTCCTCCATAAAATAAGGAAATTGAGTTCAGAGTGATCAAAGGTGGCTTACAAGTTATGCCATATAGTGGCAGGGCTAGGACTGGCCCAGTTTCCAGGATTCTTGCCTACTGCACTAGGTGGTTACTTTGAGTCATCGTAACTGAGAAATAGTCCATTAACTGGCCGGGGGCACTGGAGAAAGGGGAGCAAGAGGAAGAGGGTGTTAGGTACATGAAGAAGGAGGAGAAGGAACGAAAGCAGGAAGAGGGAGGTGAAGAAATCAATCTATGGTGCTCATTAACTGTAGGTGTTAAATTACTTCCTCCCCTCCCATTGCTCCTATGGCTCAAGGTGTGAAGATACAGGCTGATCTGATGTGACCTGCCTGTTTCCTTACTTCCCTGCAATCAGTTACTCCTTGTCCTTTCATGGCATCCCTCAATCTTTTGCTTCATCTTTTCAGTGTAACCTCTTTTCCTACTGCTGTTTCTGATATTTATGCTTCAAGAGAAATTGATCAAGGCTGTCTGTGATACTCATTAACCAGACTTTATCTAAATTCAAATGTTAGGTTTGAGGTTCATGCCTCACAATTTTTCCAGGACCCTTATATAAAGATAACTCTGATTAATTAAATGATCCATCGTAATTAATAAACTAAGGTGCATATCTAATTAAAAAGACATGTTTTTGAGACAGAACATGATCTATTATTTACATATCTAGGTATCTCTCTCTCTTCTACCTGAGTAGATTTTTATCAGCACTCATACTTTGTTATAACCACTATCCAATCTTAAAAATTCACAACTCACCTGGTTCTAGACCACTTCAGTGATTCTCTTTTGGATAAAAAGACATGCCCTGGTTTAGAACACATTTCTACCAAAGAACAACTCTATTGATTGGGCCATTTGGATGGGTAGGAGGCAAAGGTGTGTGTAGATTGGGAAGCAAGTAATATAGTTTCAAATAATCTGAACTGGCTACTTAATCTATTCTTTAGAGGCAGCAGGTAAAGTCTGACATATTTATTAATGCTCTTCTCAGAAACTTGCCGCCTTCCAGTTACATTCTTATCTTCGATCGAGAACATGCTAGGTTCAGTTGCTTGACTCACTTAAATTCCAGGATAGCAATCCTAGGTAAGGAGAGAGGACATAACCCATCAGTACCTGACAACTTATCCTTATCTTCACAGAGATGATCATTATTTATACCACTATGTTCAAAAAGAAGAACTTTGAGTGTATAAAATTTTAAAACTTAAAATTTTAAATCATTGAAATGATCTCTATTTTTTTCATTTTCTTACTTACTGTACTTAAAGGGCTTTGTTAGCTGCTACTTCAAAGTATCAATGGCATAATACAATGTAAGTCTGTTACTCACTCATAGTAAGTGCCAAGTGGGTGCCCTGGGTCAGTGGGTGGCTTTCCTCCAACTGGTGATTAAGGATCCAGACTTTTTTCATCTGGTTGCTCTGTCATCTTCAAGGGGTGCCTTGCAAGGAGTGCCTGGGTGTCAACACCCATTCAGCAGACACATGGAAGACAATCTATAGGGTCATTACTGGGAGATGTCTATGGGTGAGAACTGGAATTGACACTCATCACTTCCGTTCACATTCTAGCAGCTGGAACTCAGGTATATGGCCTCATCTAACTGAAGAGAAGGCCAGAAAGTTACATTTAGTAGTGTACTCAGAAAGAAGAGGAAATAGCTTTGGTGAACAGCTAATGTCTTCTGTCGTACTGACTTGACTTAATCAATCATTTGAAAAATATAGTGGGGGATCTTTTAGAAGCTATCTACTCAAATTCAGCCTCCAAATATATCTTTTATAAAATCACTAACTGGTACTCTCCATTCTCTCCCTAGAAATTTCAAGTAATATGGAAAAGCATTATACCACTATATAATGTGTATTTTAAGTCTTTTTACTCCTTTGTTAACATGTGAAATACATATACTGAAATAGGACTAGATTAATACAACATGGCAAAGCTAAGTCTTTCAAAACAGTAGGCATATTTGAAAGTGAGCTCATTCTGGCAGTCATCAGGCCAAGTCCTTAACATAGTTTTGCAATGCTTCAGACTCCTTCCCAACACATTTGTATCTCCTTTGATAAAACCAGGACAAATCATAACTGAGGGGAGCATAAATCACAGAAAGTGTTGCTTAAGGTTAATGTTGGTTGGTGGTCTTCAGTTGTATTTTACTTCTCATCAAAGCAACCAGACTGAAAATTGTGTCCAGAGGTGATATTTAGTAAGTCCGGTTTAGAAATAACTCTTTAAGAACAAAAATGCTTTTGTCTATACTTATCATCTTTATGTCTCCAGAAACACTCAGAAATTCCCATTGATTATAGCAATATCTGCGTCCAAAGAAGAATTCAAACCGCAAGCTATTCCAACATCTGTTTTGGTTTTATGGTCAATCTGAATAGCTGTAATTTACATTTATGATACCACACAATGAGGTTATTTTCAAACTACTGTATTTTGTAAAAAGGAAACAAGAACTACAAAAATGACCTCCTTGTACTTAGATCTTGAGCCAAGTCTTAAGTATCCATACTCACAAGGGGAAAATTTCATGAATAATCAATAGTAATTCAAAAACTCACCTTAGACCATGGTCTTATTCTCTTTGCTACTCAGGCTTGACGGCTACCTTTCATTACAGTTCATACCAACTTTAAGCCCCAACCGAGAGACTTGTAAGAAGGCGCAGAAAAGACAGTAATGAGGGTAGAAGAGAAGCAGAGGGCCTGGATAAAAGGGTAATCACATCCCATAATTGAGAATGAGAGTGGCATAGAAATTATGGCTAAATGGAAACAATGCATCATGTAATGAGACCACCCATGATTCACAGTTGAATTGGGCACCTAACTCTACAGCCTCAGTTAGGTATTTCCTTAGGCAGATACTCTTTATCCCTGTGAGAGACCTCATCGACACTCTTTCTGAAGCTCTGCCCAACACTGCCTGCATCAGTCAGGCAGCACCAGCTGCCTTTTCCTTGCTGGATTTGAACCAGCTTCATTTGCAAGAATTATGCAAATACAGAAACACATCAACAAGCTAAAAGCAGGGCTAGGAAACTGCTCCATAACATGAAAGATGAAGTCGCCATTTGTTGACCACTCAGAACGTGCCTGGCTTTGTCCTCTATCACACTCAACAAAATCCTCAAAAGGGACTGTATTTTTTTTCCCTGTTTTGGTGATGATGATCTGAGGCACACAGAGATTACATGTATAACACTGAACAAGCTTCTTAATCAGAGACAGAATTGGGGTACAAAACCAGGCTTCTCTAACTTCAAAGGGCAGTCCTTTAACCACTATGTTTCCGTATCTCTCTGACTTGGGGCTTCTTCAGATGCTGTGCACTTTACCACTCAGCTCAGATTGCAGAATGACTTTGCAGCTGGTACCTTTCTGCAGACTATGCTTCACTGGGTCTCTGATACCTGCTGCCATTCATCATCCCAATGCTGAGCACTGGTCCCCACAAAGCTGGCTGCTCATCCACACTACACTTAGGTCATGCCCATCCTGTCTCTGGCATTCACCTCTCCCAGCCCTGGGGCTGATGTACCCCTAACAGGCTATTGCACAAGAAATTACCAGACAATTTTATTACTGTACTTTATTAGATTTGACACTCTTGACTGCAACACATATTGTAATTTCAAAGATGTTAAAATGTGAGTGAATAAGACAAAAATAAAACCAAATCATTGGAAGTGATGAAATACCATACTGAGATTTTTAGTCTACAATGATAAGGCTTGTTCCATGAGGATTTCTTCTGAATGAGAAGTTGGAAAGCCTTGTGCCTTAAGTTTCATGTTAACAGTGTGTATCTCACAATAAAAACATATGCTTGGGAGGGTGGAATCAGAAAACATATCTAAACTTGTCATTCTCCTATGGTTACTCTTATATTACTTACATTCCATGTCCTCGATATTGCCATGTTAAGCCTGTAGCCCACTAATGCCCAACAGGTTGCCTATACAAACTTAAGATGCTGGTTGATGCTCTGCTGCTGCTGCTAAGTCACTGCAGTCGTGTCCGACTCTGTGTGACCCCATAGACGGCAGCCCATCAGGCTCCCTCATCCTTGGGATTCTCCAGGCAAGAATACTGGAGTGGGTTGCCATTTCCTTCTCCAATGCATGAAAGAAAAAAGTGAAAGTGAAGTCGCTCAGTCTGTCCGACTGTTAGCAACCCCATGGTTGATGTTCACTGTGACAAAAATACCCACCTGAGCAAAATCAACACTTATTTTGATTATGTGATTATCTTTTTCTTTACAAATTAAGTACATCAAACTTTTTTTCTGCTTGCCTTATTTACTGGTTAACGATGCCAATTATTTAAGTCATGAACATTAACCCAGAATGTCTACATATATCCTTAAGTATATAACTGAAAAACAAAGTAACAACATTAAAGTTGAAAGATGACTCTTGCCTTTTATCTCAGGTACTCAGGCGGGTAATTGTTTATTTTTATTATCAGTTTGTCTGTGTTGGTGGGAGCCCCAACAGAATGAAAGCGTTTGCACTGTTTATGCACAAGGAGCTCAGATTGGCGGACAGTGAAGAGGACATCAAGGATATCTGTGCTGGGACAGACAGATATTGTATGTACAAAATTGGTCCCGTGCTCTCCATCAGTGTAAGTACTCAATAGCTGCATGTCACGTAGTCATCACAAGCTAGCAAAAGAAAGTGGGACCTTCCAAATATAGAAGTTCCTGTTTCTCTCCTTTGCATTTTCACGCAGTTAAATGAAGTGACCAGGTGTGACATTCATAGTTGGAAAAAGTCCTAGGGGCAGAAAATAGCATTCTGTGCCACTTTGGTATACTTTATTAGTTACCACTAAACTATGCAAGTTAGGGGGAAAAGCCTTCAAAGCATACTTCCTCTCTTTAGTTTGTAACTGATTAATAAGCCACCAGCAATTTTTCTCCTCTGTGTCTTATCCAACTTTGGGAATGTTGGGCTTTTAGTACACAGGACCCAATTTTCAGGATTACCAAAGTGGTGCCATTTAACACTATACTAAGCTTGCTGAAAGCTGCTAATGCATTTCTATGGAGATCTTGTAAATTGCTCTCCTGTATTTAGAACATGCTAACAGCTCTGGACACACAGTGTCCTGAGACAATATGAAAGTGGAATGACTTGCAATCTTAGGGAACACAAGGCCACTTTCCCTCTTGGACCCAGGATAGCATATACTTAGCCAAGTGTAAATGAATGTGCACCCAGCTTGCCTTCCAAGTGGGTCTCTCTGCCACAGGGCTATTTTCTGAAACAACAGTTCTGAGGCTGTACATGTCTAGACACTGAAGCCGCCATAAGGAGACAGTTAACCATGTCAGATGACAAAGGAAGAATCTACAACAGGGTGTGACAATTCTAAGGAGCTGCATTGTATATTACTCCTGCACTAGGGGATAACGACTTTTCCTCAGTCACTCTGGAGGTGGAAGAGTGGATGATCACGGCTACAAGCTTGGACTGAAGAAGGGGAAACTATACAACACTAGTGGAACAGCCAAGCTGATCTCTCCTCTGGGTCAAAACACATGAAACCTGCTTTGCACTTGAATGGGAGAAACCATTCATTCATGTATTTGTTTATCCAACAATTATAGAATATCTACATTAGAAAAAAATGAATACCCCTGATTTTGGCATAGTTTGTCTTACCTTTGTTTGACTTTTACACTACAACTCTTTCTTTTTTTTGCACAATAAATGGGGAAGGACAAAAAGGTAACATTTATAAAAATGAGAAACTATCATAAACAAGTAGTAAAACTTCAGATATAAAAACAGCAGTGACTGATACTGTTGGCCTGTCAGAAAAAGAACTGAAATATGTATCATGTCCGAAGAGGTCAGCCAATTGGAAATGAACCTCAGTAGGCAGAAAGAGGATTTCCAGTTGAGATCCCTTCTTTGAAAATTCTTCCTCTCCAAAAGCTGCTAGGGTTTGGGTGTGTGTGTGTGTGTGTGTGTGTGTGTGAAAGAGAAAGACAGAGAGAGAGTTCAGTAGAAATACACAAGCCCATTTGTCATTTTATCATTATGCCATATATAAAGTGATAATCATAAACCTATCAAGTATCTGATTTAGGAGGAACCTAATAGACTTCCCTGGTGGCTCAGACGGGAAAGTGTCTGCCTACAATGAGGGAGACCCGGGTTTGATCCCTGGGTCGGGAAGATCCCCTGGAGAAGCAAATGGCAACCCACTCCAGTATTCTTGCCTGGAAAATCCCATGGAGAGAGAAGCCTCTTAGGCCGGAATCCATGGGTTTGCAAAGAGTTGGACACGACTGAGCGACTTCATTTTTCACTAATAGATCAAATAATGGTTCATTCTCTTCATTTACAATTGAGGAAATGAGACTTAGAGAGTTTACTCGTTAGTGGCAGAGCCCAGACTAGTTAATCTTGGACATACAATTAACATAGGCTTGATCCAGGCCTCTAGGAGACTTACGATGCATTTGGAAGTCAGAACATGTTCCATGGCAACCAAAACTAGGAAGTCCAGAGGTTCAAAGTTTCCGTAGTTTAATATTCTTGATGGTGAGAAAAAGGGAACTCAGGTGGAAACATTGTGCCCGTGGCTGCAGTAGTTTTCCAGGTTTGTTAATGAAGAAGCAGTGGAAGCTATCATCTAACTGCCAAGATGCCCCGGGTGCTTTTGTGCACACAAAGCCTTTGTGCCCGAGTCAAATACTGAAGACCACCTTTGACTCTCGGGCATTATGTTAGAAATGAAATAGAAATTGATTCGAAACTTAGCTCCATCTACCACACATTCCAGCATGGAGGATCTTTCTAGCACATTATTAGAACATATTGTAAATGCCAAATGATTTGGAATGGCCAAATCCTCTAACCTGTGTTGATCTTTATTCTGTGACAATGATTCTACTCTTCCAAATGTTGAGGAAGACGGGGTTGCAATCATGATCTATAGCAACTTATTCAGCAACTTAATTTCACCTACACATTTAGTATGGGTTTCCCAGGTGGTGTTAGTGGTAAAGAACCAACTTGCCCATGCAGGAGACATAAGAGACGTGGGTATGATCCCTGGGTCAGGAAGATCCCTTGGAGGAGGGCATGGGAACCTACCCCAGTATTCTTTCCTGGAGAATCCCAAAGACAGAGGAGCCTTGTGGGCTACGGTCCATAGGGTTGCAAAGAGTCAGACACGACTGAAGTGACTTAGCAGGCATGCACACATTTAGTATATGCTCTAATTTTTAGGTGTAGGTATAACCCATATCTCTAACTTTTTACCTTTCAGAGCTTACACAGAATTACCAGCAAATGAACATGGACACGTGAGAGCAATGAAATGGACTTACTCTTTCATTTAGTATGGTGGAAAAGGACTAAATACATGGCAGCCAAATCTGTATTTCCTCGAAATCAAGTCAATCTTGCAAAAAGCTCTTTTTCAAAGACTCACTGAAAAGCCCAGAAATGGCACTGCCCTGACACACCAGTACACCACACTGTCCCCACCTTCTGCTCTTGACAATGAGGGTTGAACTCAGTTTAACTGGCAGGGAGATGCCTCTCTTTGATCATCACAGATGGACCCATCTATCAGCATGTCATGTGGGCGTCAGTTAGAGCTGACTTACATTTTTCTCCGCTTTGGCAAAGTCATAATGATTATGTAAATTTATCTGCGGGCTGTTGTAACTTGTAATGAAGGAAGAAAATATGTCCTGTGCGTGTATCAGTCTGCGAGATGTATAATGACTTTCCCTTTTCTCTCCACAGCATGGCATGGGCATCCCCTCCATTTCTATTATGCTTCATGAACTCATTAAATTACTATACCATGCCCGATGCTCTGACGTTACCATCATCAGAATCGGCACATCAGGGGGAATAGGTGAGATGAACTAATTTCTATACTATTCTAATAAATTCAAGGAGTGGTTCCATATAGGGTAACTAGCTGCCAAAGCATACCAACATACCCAGAGCCCCGCTGAAACCCAGATGGGCTGAAAAGTGTCAGGAGGCTGAGCTTGAGGCAATTTGGAAATTTAAACTTAGAGAAAACTAAAGGAATTTAAAGAAATGTGTGTGTGTGTGTATATATATATGTATGTATGTATGTATATATCTGTATGTGCACATATATGTATGTATAATCTTTCTCTTTTTAGCTGCATGGAAACCTGGAGTGAGACCTCACACTGCCTATTGCCCAAATAGGCTTAGGTGTTCTTCAGGGGAAGAGTGGAACAACTGCTAGGAAATTTGTTTTGAGGATAAGAGTAAGTTTCAAGGGTTAGCATAAATTCTGAAGCTTAAAAATTTTATAAGTGACAGAAATAAGTGCCTTCAAGTGAAAAAAAATCACTAAGACTTGTTTTGTTTATCAGCTAAGTAAGAAGATGTCAATAGTTCTCAGGAAAACATTGCTTTTAGCTCACGTCAGTGACTACCCTTTACTTGGCTTGCTCTGGGTCTTTTCTACATGGACATACCAGAAGACATCAGGCTAGGCTGTTAGGGAAGAGGTGGGAGATGCTTCCAAAGTTTTTCTCAGCACCTCACCTCCTTCCTTACTCTTCGGCTGGCCAGGCAACTGGTCAGGAGCCTTGTTAATATATCTACCCTGGGTTTAGGTAAAGTTCTGAGGAGACCTTCTTTTTCAACCGGTTCCTCAGGAGCAGATCTTGTGAGAGGATGATTCTACTATGTCAAGAAATGCAAACAGAGCAGGGCATTGTAACTGAAAAGGTTGGGTTGACAGAGTGAGAGGACTGAATGGGAATTTATTTTTTTAAGCTGGGAATTATTAACAAAAATTTGGTCTTAGAATTACACAGGTGGCTAAGTCATGCTTCACTGGAAACAGACATGTTAAAAAAAATCATGTCCTTTCCACAGCTATGGTACAGGAAAGTCCACCAAGACCCTCACAGATGGATTAAAGGACATCTATGGATCTCCATTTGGAAAGACAAAGAGGATGTTAGCAATCATTGTTAGATCAGGCATCCTTCTGGATGGTTGTTTGGCCAATGTTATGCCAAATAGGCAATAGTAGGGAATGAGGCATTTGGGGATGAAATGGATAATGTTGTTATAGAAAGTGCTCAGAATTCTCGAATTGCAGGATACAAGGATCTGTCTGTGCAGCCCCTGCCCATGCAGTGTACCGTCCTGGCTGCTGAGGTTTCTCTGTGATATTAGCAAGTGTCCAGTGTGGGCAAGGTACCCTACTGACCATCCAGCTTATGGTCATGGACTCTAGGTGTTTCGCTTCATGATACATCTTCCCTTGCAGCACAATGAAGGGCTATGAATTGTGGGAAATTAAAGCAGTGTGCTGTTGTGGATATCTATCATTTTGAAGTTCTGGTCTCATTAAGAATTCTTAGCTTACTCGTAAGATGTGTTTGTTTGTCTTAAGAAACATTGATTTGGAGATGAAGAAGGTGCAACTTGTTTTTTCTTTTCCCCCTTATGTTTCCATTCTTTAAATGAGCCAACAAAACTTGATGGTGATGAAGTACTTGAATAAATAGTAAATAATACATTAGCCTTTAACTGGGATATAAATGTTCCAATGCATCTAAATATTAGGATGGTATCTGAATAATTTCATTATTTATGTCCACATTTTCAGGTTCCTTCTCAGTCACTTTCTTGTCTTTAGGACATTGTAAATAATTCAAAAAGCTACTTTTTGGATTTATTTAAAAAGTATTTGACCTACCAAGGTTCTATCATCATAGTCCATTTTGGGTCTCTACTTGAATTTTCTAAATTAACCACATGTTGACCCATGTTGGAATTTATTAAGAACCCAGAAGAATATGGTTAGGCACTATGGTAAGGGTTTGTAATTTTTTTCTATACTAAGTCACATAATAACTATTTTAGGATTTACAAGCCATATGGTTTCTCTTGCAACATCTGAACTCTGCCATTAGTGTGGAAACAGTCATTAAAAATATGCAAATGAGTGAATGTGGCTGTGTTTCAATAAAACTCTATTTACAAAGATGGACTGGACCTGGCCCATGAGTTGTAGTTTGCAGATCTCGGTCTATGGCATCTCTATGGAAATGTTTCACTCATTCAGTGAGTTTTTACTGAGTATTTATAATGTGTCATGGATCACAGCTTTGTTGTGGCAAAGGGGCTTGCATAACTCAATGAAACTATAAGCCATTCCATGCAGGGCCACCCAAGATGGACAGGTCATAGTGAAGAGTTCTGACAAAACGTGGTGCACTAGAGGAAGAAATGGCAACCTGCTCCAGTACTCTTGCCATGAGAATGCCATGAACAGTAGGTAAAAGCAAAAAGATATGACACCAGAAGATGAGCCCTCCAGTTCAGAAGGTGTTCAACAGCCTACTGGGGAAGAGCAGAGGGCAACTACTAATAGTTCCAGAAAGAATTAGGTGGCTGGGCCAAAGCAGAAATAACACCCAGTTGTGGATATATCTGGTGGTGAAAGTGAAGTTCCATGCTGTGAATAATAACATTGCATAGGAACCTGGAATGTTAGGTCTAAAAATCCAGGTAAACTGGAGGTGTTCAAGCAGGAGATGGCAAGATTGAACATCAACATCTTAGGAATCAGTGAACTATAATGGAACAGAAAGGGCGAATTTAATTCAGGTGACCATTATATCTACTACTGGGTGCAAGAATCCCTTAGAAGAAAGAGAGTAGCCCTCATAGTCAGTAAGAGTCCAAAAGGCAGTACCTGTGTGCAGCTTCAAAAACAACAGAATGATTTTGATTCATTTCTAGGCAAACCATTCAATATAACAGTAATCCAAGTCTATGCTCCAACCACTGATGCCAAAGAAGCTGGAGTTGATTGATACTATGAAGACCTACAAGACCTTGTAGAACTAACACCAAAAAAAGATGCCTTTTTCATCATAGGGGAATTGAATGAAAAGGTAGGAAGTCAAGAGATACCCAGAATAACAGGCAAGTTTGGTCTTGGAGTACAAAATGAAGCAGGGTAAATGCTAACAGAGTTTTTTCACAAGAAGATGTTGGTCACAGCAAACACCCTTTTCCAGTAACCCAAGAGACAGCTCTGCACATGGACATCATGAGATGGTCAATACTGAAATCAGATTGATTATGTTCTCTGGAGCCAAAGATGGAGAAGCTCTATGCAGTTAGCAAAAACATGACCTGGAGCAGACTGTGGCTCAGATCACTAGTTCCTTATTGCAAAATTCAGGCTTAAATTGAAAAAAGTAGGGAGATTGACTAGGATCTCTTCAAGAAAATTGGAGATATCAAGGGAATATTTCATGCAAGGATGAAAAGTGAAAGTGAAAGTCGCTCAGTCATGTCTGACTCTCAGTGACCCCATGGACTACATTCTGCTAGGCTCCTTTGTCCATGGAATTCTCCAGGTAAAAATACTGGAGTGGGTTGTCATTCTCTTCTCCAGAGGATCTTCCTGACCCAGGGATTGAACCTGGGTCTCCTGCATTGCAAGCAGATTCTTTACCAACTGAACCACTATGATAAAAGACAGAAATGGTAAGGACCTAACAGAAGTAGAAGAGATTAAGAAGTGGCAAGAATATACAGAAGAACTATGCAAAAAAGGTCTTACCGACCTAGATAATCATGATGGTGTGGTTATTCACCTAGAGCCGAACATCTAGGAATGTGAAGTCAAATGGGCGTTAGGAAGCATCACTATGAACAAAGCTAGTGGAGGTGACAGAATTCCTGCTGAGCTATTTAAAATCCTAAATGATGATGCTGTTAAAGTGCTGCACTCAACATGTCAGCAAATTTGGAAAACTTAGTGGCCACAGGACTGGAAAATGTCAGTTTTCCTTCCAATTTGAAAGAAGAGCAATACTAAAGAATGTTCAAATTACCATATGATTGAGCTCATTTCACATGCTAGTAAGGTTATCCTCCGAATCCTTCAAGCTAGGTTTCATCAGTAGATGAACTGAGAACTTTCAGGTTTACCAGCTGGGTTTTGAAGAGGCAGAGGAACCAGAGATCAACTTGACAACATTCATTGGATCATGGAGAAAGCAAGATAGTTCCAGAAAAACATCTGCCTCTGCTTTATTGACTACACTAAAGCCTTTGACTGTGTGGATCACACCAAATTGTGGAAAACTCTTAAAGAGATAGGAGTCCCAGACCACTTTACCTGCCTCTTGAGAAACCCGTATGGGGGTCAAGAAACAACAGTTAGAACTGGACATAAAACAAAAGACTGGTTCCAAATTATGAAAGCAGTATGACAAGGCTGTATGTTGTCACCTTGCTTCTTTACCTGTTATGCAGAGTATATCATGCAAAACAGTGGGTTGGATGAATCACAAGCTATAATCAAGACTGCCAGGAGAAATATCAATAACCTCAGATATGCAGATGATACCACTCTAAAGGCAGAAAATGAAGAGGAACTAAAGAGCCTCTTGATGAGGGTGAAAGAAGAGAGTGGAAAAGCTGGCTTGAAACTCAACATTCAAAAAATTAAGAGCATGGCATCCAAGCCCAGCACTTCATGGCAAATAGAAGGGGGAAAACTGGAAACAGTGTCAGATTTTATTTTCGTGGGCTACAAAATCACTGCAGATAGTGACTGCACCCACGAAATAAAAAGACGCTTGCTCCTTGGAAAGAAAGCTGTGACAAACCTAGACAGTATATTAAAAAGCAGAGACATCACTTTGCCAACAAAAGTTCATATAGTCAAAGCTATGGCTTTTCCAGTAGTCATGTATGGATGTGGGAGTTGGACCGTAAAGAAAGTTAAGGGCCAAAACTGAAGCTTTCAAATTGTGGTGCTGTTCTTTCGGCTGGAACTGCCACCTTCCAGTAAATCACAAAAATGACCAACACGAAGGGAAAGACGAGGGGCACACACTACATGTTCCCTAGGCCTTTCAGAAAACACGGAGTTGCTCCTTTGGCCACATACATACAAATCTACAAGAAGGATGATATCGTGGATATCAAGGGAATGGGTACTGTTGAAAAAGGAATGCCCCACAAATGTTACCATGGAAAAACTGGGAGAGTCTACAGTGTTACTCAGCATGATGTTGGCATCATTGTAAACAGACAAGTTAAGGGCAAGATTCTTGCCAAGAGAAGTAATGTGCATATAGAGCATATTAAGCAACCAAAGAGCAGAGATAGCTTCCTGAAATGTGTGAAGGAAAATGATCAGAAAAAGAAGGAAACCAAAGAGAAAGGGACTTGGGTTCAGCTGAAGTGCCAGCCTGCTCTACCCAGAGAAGTACACTTCGTGAGGACCAATGGAAAATAACCCAAACTTCTGGAGCCCATTCTCTATGAATTCATGGCCTGATGGGTGTAAAAATAAAGACCTGGACGTAATAAAAAAAATTGTGGTGCTGGAGAAGACTCTTGAGAGTCACTTGAACTGCAAATAGATCAAACCAGTCAATCCTAAAGGAAATAAATTCTGAATATTCATTGGAACAACTGCTGCTGAAACTGAAGCTCTGGTACTTTGGCCACCTGATTTGAAGAGGTGACTCATTGGAAAAGTCCTTGATGTTCAGAAAGATTGAAGCTAAAAGGAGAAAGGGGGTGGCAGAGGATTAGATGGTTAGATCACATCATCAACTCAATGGACATGAATTTGAGCAAATTATGGGTCTTAGTGAAGGACAGAGGAGCCTGGTGTGCTGCAGTCCATGGCGTTACAAAGAGCTGGACTCTTAGTGACTGAATAACAAATAACAAATCTATAATGTGATAGGCATAATACCACCAAGAAGAAAACAGAGGACAAATACTGCTCTTGCCTTTATAGAGCCTATGTTTTATCAGGACAACAGACAAACAAATGAGGAATTATGAAAAGTGTAATGAATCTTAGGACAGAGAGAATCTAGTGAAGAAAGTGCTGGTCACTCAGTCATGGCCAACTGTCTGTGACCCCGTGGACTATAGCCTGCTAGGCTCCTCTGTCCGTGGGATTTCCCAGGCAAGAATACTGGAGTGGGTTTGCCATTTCCTTCTCCAGGGATTCTTCCCAACCCAAGGATCGAACCCAGGTATCCTGCATTGTAGGTGGATTCTTTACCGTCTGAGCCACCAGGGAAAGCATTCCTGGGGAAACTGAATGTAATCTATCTGTGTGACCTTTTAGACCTCCCCACACCCCACTGTGGATTCAGATCTTTTGAAGGAAGTGATTTTTTTTTAATTTTTTTTAAATTTTTTTACACGAACTCCCAAACATGAACCCCCCCTCCCACCTCCCACCCCACATCATCCCTCCAGATCATCCCCATACACCAGCTGACAATAACTAGTTTTAGATGTGGCTGAAAAAATGTCTTTGTTTTGGGAGGTCATANTTTTTTACACGAACTCCCAAACATGAACCCCCCCTCCCACCTCCCACCCCACATCATCCCTCCAGATCATCCCCATACACCAGCTGACACTTGAAGAATGGGTTGGAGTTAGTCTGATGAAAGTACATGGAGGAGGATGAGAGAGCGAATCAGGCCAGGGGAATAACAGTTGGCAGAAAATGGTTTCTCAAGTCCCAGAGACTTGAGTTCCTGAGTCCCAGGAGCAAGCCAGACTTTGTAGCAATGGAAGGTCAGACCAGAGGCCTAATTTACATGGGGTAGGAGAGGGGAGGAGGGAATGGATGTGATGAAGATCAAACGGAAGAGAGGACAGTGATGCAAAGAAATTATAGTAATCAAAGAGTTGCAGAGAAGATTAAATATCAAGTAGTCACATCACTTTATGAAGACTACTTTCTGGCAGTCTCACTTAGTTTATTCCTGACCTAATTTATTCAAATTTGAGTCTGAAGGCCAATACTAATTTGCATGCCCAAGAGTCATGTTTATCTTGAAATCTAAACCCCATCACATTGTAAATGTGAATCTGGAAAGACAGCAAATGTAAATGCCTGTTTGGAATGTTATTATTAATTGCATTTGGAAAAGAAAATAGTTTAAAACTTGAAAATCCAGAGAATCATTAGCAACTAGCATTAATTAATGCTGGAAGAAGAGATTATATACTACGTGTCACAAGTCAACTCCACGTGGCATTCTTCTGTAACCACCTATTTATTCCCACACTGCAGGGATTGCACCGGGATCTGTTGTAATAACAGATGAAGCTGTAGACTCCTTCTTTAAACCCCGGTTTGAACAGGTAATCTTGGACAACATTGTCACCAGAAGTACTGAACTTGACAAAGAACTGGCTGAGGAACTATTCAACTGTAGCAAAGAAATTTCCAACTTCCCAACCCTCATCGGACATACGATGTGTACCTATGATTTTTATGAAGGTGAGAAGAATTTAGAAATTGTGAAAGCAGCAGAAAATTACCAGCAATACTTTGTTATTCAAACCTATAATTTATATTAAAAACTTCACCATAGAGAATTAATAGTTGGGGATTTAAAAAGGCACTGAAACAGCCTTTTCAACTTACTAAAGTAAAGAAATGTAAGAACATAATAAGCAGAAGAGACATACACATAATGAATTTATTTTGAGAGTGAGTTTAATCCTCCAAGAACAAATTGGATACTCTATGCAATTAGTGGTGTTAGCAAAATCTTATCTCTGTTTATACCTTTAATTTAAACTGGAGAAAGGGGATAAACTTCTATGCTTCTGCCATTCTGAGGTACATTCACCTGTACCTTGAAAAGAAGCAGGTATCTATTAAAGAATGGGAACCAGGAAATCAGGAGAAATACTTGGAGGAGGAAATCTTGAAGGGATGGAATAGTCTCAGATTAGTTCTCTCCTCTCTCAGCCATGAGTAAAATGTCCTCAAATCAAGTTTAGGAACAAATTGAAGGAGACTTCCAAGTAGCAGTTCTTGCTACAAGGGGTGGGGGGCCAGGAGAAAAATCGCTCCAGGACAGACCCTGCTCATTCCACAAGAAAGAATCTAACCAGGGTTGGTACCGTTCTCTGGAGGGCATTCTAGAAATCTTGTAGTATAGCTGTGTCTGAGTATGTTCGTCAAGCCACATATTACTTCACTTTAAATTGTTTTTCTTTTCCCTTTGGATCAAACTTAAAGTATTACATTTAATTATAAACAATTATGTATGAAGATACATTATATTATCTATACTGGTTACTTCAGGTTAGCAAATGTGTTGTCACAACATATGTGTTATAAAATAGGAGGTGCTTTGGGTCTGATAAGATAAAAGACTCCATCTCAGGCCACTGGCCCCTTCATTGGGAGGGTCACCAGTGAGTTTAAGCCAGAGCTTGCAAAAAGAACACATGTAGGAGTCAATGTTTCTTTGGGTTGCACAGTATTTTTAAAGTGTGAATTATTTTGCCAACATTTATACGTTCTGGATTTTTCATATGAAAAATATCCAGATTTGGGGCTTCTTGAAATAACATAATATTAAAAATATAAAATAATTTATGCATGGCCGCCCTGGCAAGTCACATCTGGGGCTGCATTCATTGAAGGTGAGATGAGACTGCTTCCTTCCCACCAGGCACACCTTATTGACATTACCTACTTGACTGTTGGGATGTCTTGAGTTTAGATTGGTTCATTAGTGGTGTTAGCAGGCAGCTACAAGGAGTGCAGGAGAAGTAGGCAGAATAGAAGTAGCATGAAAGATAAAAGAAAAGGAAAAAGGAGAGGAAAGGGAGACAAAAAAAAGAATTGTGCAATATGGCTAACAGTGTATACTGGCCTCCCTGCTTCAACAGGACACCCTCGGAGGTAGGACCTGGTGAAATCTGTTCCCAGTGCATGCGCAGTGGAGGAGTCACAGCATCTGCCTTTTCTCTGGCCCCACTAGCAGGTGCAGGTGGAATTAAGTGCTAAATAAACACTGAGAGCATCCTAAAAGGGAAAAATATGATCACAAAAGGCTAGCGTGCAGCCTGAGGTGTGTGGCAGGGAACAGGGTTGACAAATCAACTGTCCGTATGTACCTATCATGGTCATGATGGTCAGAAGGAACTGCAATATCCAAACCACCCTCCTGATCCTCGAGTAGCTTAGGATCATCACTGGGGCTTGGAGCATTTTATTCTTCTGCAGCAACTGTTTCTGGGCCATCTGCCAGTCACAGGAGCAACTTGAGATTTTCCTCAAAGGGCAGATCTTCCAGCAACCCTCCAGATCCTGCTATCCCTGGGCACAGTGCTGGCTGCTGAGGCCACTCAGAGGTTACTTGCCCCAGAGCTCAGTGTTGTGGAGACCCCACTCTATGTGAGATGCTTGAGCTAGGCACAATCTTGCCTCATGTCCTCTGGTAGGATGATTCAGATGGCTAGATTTATCTTATCTGGGGTGCAGGTTCACAGGTTAGGGTTAGCCACAGAGCACTTGGTCTGACACCAAGCCTCTTAGTGATGCCACAGCGACTGTAGTAGAACATCAAGTCGCTAAACATTCTCCATTCTCTTTCAGGCCAGGGTCGACTTGATGGAGCACTGTGCTCTTTTTCCAGAGAAAAGGGTTTAGATTACTTGAAGAGAGCATATAATGCCGGCATCAGAAATATCGAAATGGAATCTACGGTGTTTGCAGCCATGTGTAGACTTTGTGGTCTAAAAGGTAAGACTTTCATGAATGCCTAGGGTCAAGTTATCTTCTTTCATGAAGTTATTTTCACACTTCAGGAGAAGAAAAAGGAATTCAGCTATATATTACTTTGGGTTGAAAGCATGATTATGTCATAATATCTTCTGAGTGGGTAGGACATTATTCCTATTTTGCAAATGAGGAAACTAAACCTTAAGGGTCAAAAGTGAGTTGCCCAGCATCGCTAGATAGTGGGTTATGTAGCCAAGACTTGACAGCAGGTTGAGTTTTCTTCATCCTAATAGTGACTGCAGTTTTCTACTACAACTGGATTTACTGAGACATGACACAAATAACATATCCCTAAAACTGTCCATCAAAGGACAAAACATCAGTGGAGCAGTCTGTTTTTAGTTAATTTACATGCGTTCTTGCTTTTCCCACCCTTTTATTTTGAAAAGAAATCAAGAATACAGAAAAATTAAAAGAATAGTATAATACTTAGGCACCCTTTACCAAAATTCAAGTTTTTAGTATTTTCACGTTTGTACATATATATCTAAATATATATGTGTGTGTGTGTGTATGTATATATGTCTGTACACATCTACTTGTGTTTTTCTTGTGAATCATTATAAATAAATTTCAAATATCATGCCACTTAACTTTTGTACCTCAGCATCATTTCCTAAGAATAGGATGTTCTAATGTCCATAATACAATTATCAAACAAGAAAAGCTAAGAAAAGTAAAAATCACTTCATAACATCATTTAACATCCATTCCATATTTAAATTTTCTGATTGTCCTAAGAATATCTTTAAAGAGTACTTTAATCCAGGATTGAATTAACTTTATATGCTGTATTGCTTGGTTATTGTATCTCTGTATTTTTACAACTAGAATAGTCTCCCTACTTTTCTTTTTTTCCTGGGACTGTGATTTTTTTTTGAAAAGTCCAGGCTGCTATCCTGTAGCACACCCATGTTCTAGATTTGTCTGCACACATCATTTCAAGGTTTCACTTGGGCATTTATACTGAATATTTCCTGTAAAGCAGAAGCGAAATCTAGGGGCTTGATTAGAGTCAGCTATGTGGCAAGAAGATTTCATAGTAATGTAAACTATGTACATTAGTTTCCCTTGTTCCATATCAGAGAAAGGTAAGGTGAAGATATTCCACTGTAAGTAATTTTGCATCACTTGGTTCAAGTGGTAACTGCCATCTCTCTCCATTGAAAAATTAACACTTTCTCTTTGTAAGTAACAAGTAACCTTGGGGATGATAATTTGGCATTTTGATAATTTTGATTTTCTAATTCCATCATTCCTCCTACATATATTAGCTGGTATTTTTTTAAAAGAGGATTTCTTTCTCACACTCCTCTCTCTCTCTCTTTTTGGGGACAGGGAGTTATTGTTTTGCTCATTTTGTTCAAAGCAGTGTGTATATACAGCTTCTGTCATTATTCTTTTTGATATTCAAATTATCCCGAAATTGGCTAGGAAGAGTCTCTTCTAGGATCTTTTTTTGACATAATCCTCTTAGCTTTTAGGCATCACTTGCATTGTCTTTGCCTCGGGTCTGGAATCATACATTTCTCCAAGAAGCTCTGCTTCTTTGGGTGGACAATGGCGTTATGAAGCCAAATATGGATGTGGCATGCATTTTTATTTTGGGTGAAATTATCCCCATAGAACCACTAACCTTTGACCAATACCAAGAAAACCTATTGAAGTAAAACATAATTTTCACAAGAATTAATCAATATAACGATTTTTTTTTATTTAAAATTATTTTCATACTCATCTTCTAGATTAAAAAAATCAAGCTTAACTGATGGAAAAGGTAAAGCTGCAAAGTTAGTTAAATATTATATATTAACTTGGCTATGAAAGCCTCAGATCTAAAGCTAAATAGCATCATCTAAAATAATATTGTTGAGTGGAAAGCAGTCCCCAAATATGAATAATGATGTTCAAGAAAACATTGGAACAACTTAAAAAAATTGCCTAGTTTTATTTTCACATGGCAATTATCTTTTTTCATAAGAATCCATAAAAAATGTCATCTATTCAAATGTGTTTTATAGCATGCCTACTGAGTGCATGGCACAATACAAGAAGCCTGGTTTTTAAATCAGATTTTTGGCTGATAAGATTTGTCTCAATCATTGTCTTCCTAAAGAAAGAAGAACTTTCTCTTATGCATCAACTAGTTTCCTGAGCACCCAGGCAGTATGGACACAGCAAAGGATGACAAAGAATCTCCGTCCTTGAGGAGTTCTAGAGGGGAGAGAAATAACAACAAAGAGTTATCTATAACAATATAGTAGTGTGTTAGATGCTGAGGAGCATGATGGTGAAAAAATAAGGCAGGGAAAGGGCACAGGGACAACCAAGGTAAAGAGGAAAACCATAAATTAAAATAGGGAAGGGTGCATGGAGAAGGTGCCATTTAGGAAAATGCCACATGGTGTCTGGGCAAAGCAGTCTGGGAAATGCAAATCTAAGACTGCCAAGCAGGAGCATTCAGAGTGTCTGGACACACAGGGAGACCAGTGTGTCTGGAGGGCAGTGACAGCAGTGGAGAGGGTAGGGGATAGAGTGAATGAGGACTGTGTGGTCCCCATGAGAACTGTGACTTTCACTCTGAGCAACATGAGAAGCCATTGGAGGCCTTTGAATGGAGAAGTGATGGGATCTGCCTTGCCTTTGAACAGCAGCACACTGGCTGCTGATCTGGGAAGAGCCGACTGGGGGGTCCATGGCAGAAGCAGGGAGAAAGGAAGGCTGATCCCATAGTCTAGGGAGATATGAACAACAGTCGAGAAAGTGGGAAGCAACCATGCTAGACAGAGCTTGAAAGCAAACTCAGCAAGACTTGTTGACAATGTGATGTGAATTTGGAGAGAAACACAAGAGTGAAGATCAACTCCCAGGCTTTGGGCCTGAACAGCTGGAAGGATGGATTTATCACAGTTGGGAAAGAGAAAATTCAGTGGAACTTTGGGGGTACTGTGAAAGTGAAAGTTGCTCAGTTGTGTCCGATTCTTTGTGACCCCCTGGACTATACAGTCCATGGAATTCTCCAGGGCAGAATACTGGAATGGGTAGCCTTTCCCTTCTCCAGGGGATCTTCCCAACCCAGGGATCGAACACAGGTCTCCCACATTGCAGGCAGATTCTTTACCAGCTGAGCCACAAGAGAAGCCCAGGAATACTGGAGTGAGTAGCCTATCCCTTCTCCAGTGGATCTTCCTGAACCAGGAATTGAACAAGGGTCTCCTGCATTGCAGGCAGATTCTTTACCAACTGAGCTATCAGGGAAGTCCTGGGCATACTGTCAGTAGGTTCAGTTCAGTTCAGTAGCTCAATAGTGTCCAACTCTTTGCGACCCCATGAATTGCAGCACGCCAGGCCTCCTTGTCCATCACCAACTCCCCGAGTTCACTCAGACTCATATCCATCGAGTCGGTGATGCCATCCAGCCATCTCATCCTCTGTCATCCCCTTTTCCTCCTGCCTCCAGTCCCTCCCAGCATCAGAGTCTTTTCCAATGAGTCAACTCTTTGCATGAGGTGGCAAAAGTACTGGAGTTTCAGCTTCAGCATCATTCCTTTCAAAGAAATCTCAGGGCTGATCTCCTTCAAAATGGACTGGTTGGATCTCCTTGCAGTCCAAGGGACTCTCAAGAGTCTTACCCAACACCACAGTTCAAAAGCATCAATTGTTCAGCACTCAGCTTTCTTCACAGTCCAACTATCACATCCATACATGTCCACTAGAAAAACCACAGCCTTAACTAGACAGACCTTTGTTGGCAAAGTAATGTCTCTGCTTTTCCATATGCTATCTAGGTTGGTCATAACTTTTCTTCCAAGGAGTAAGCATCTTTTAATTTCATGGCTGCAGTCACCATCTGCAGTGATTTTGGAGCCCCCCAAAATAAAGTGTGATACTGTTTCCACTCTTTTGCCATCTATTTCCCATGAAGTGATGGGACCAGATGCCATGATCTTCGTTTTCTGAATGTTGAGCATTAATTAAGCCAACTTTTTCACTCTACACTTTCACTTTCATCAAGAGGCTTTTTTAGTTCCTCTTCACTTTCTGCCATAAGGGTGGTGTCATCTGCATATCTGAGGTTATTGATATTTCTCCTGGCAAACTTGATTCCAGCTTGTGCTTCTTCCAGCCCAACGTTTCTCATGATGTATTCTGCATATAAGTTAAATAAGCAGGGTGACAGTATACAGCCTTGACGTACTCCTTTTCCTATTTGGAACCAGTCTGTTGTTCCATGTCCAGTTTTAACT
>SJYX01005311.1:0-15531 GCA_006410675.1 Oreotragus oreotragus
AAAAAAAAAAAATGCCGATGGAAGTACATCACCTGCAGAGGGCCTGCTGAGGAAAGAGAGGAGGGTGAAGGTTGCCGGCCTGAAAAACTAAGGTTAGAGCTCCACTTTGGCCCCTCTGAGCCACAGCTCTCTGCTGTTGCTCCTCCAGGGCCAGCCAGGGTCTGCCCGTTGTGTCCCCCATCCTTGACCTGGACACGTAGTACTCAGTGAGTGTTTGTTGAGTGAATAATGCCCAGGTGAGGGAATGACTAGGGGATGAGGAAGAGAGGGAGAATAAATAAATACAGTGATGTATTGACACCCAAACCCAAAGACGGAGTGAACGGCGCAGGGACTAGAGACACCCTCCGCCTGGGAGGCTCAGCTTGTTGTCTGTCAAAGGCAGTGGTAAGGCTTGGCCCCACCGTTCTCTCTGGGCCTGTGTGGAACAGGTCCGTGAAGGCCCCCCTTTGCTGTCTACGCTGAGCCCAAGTGACCGGTGCTCCCCTCCCCCACATCCGTGTCCCCCGGAATTTATAGATTCCTCATTGTCCTGCACAAAAGCCTTCTTGGGGAGGAGGCGGGTGAGTGAGGAGGCTGGGGAATTAAAAAGTCAGAGGCTGAGTAACAGCCGGCCACACCCGAGGCCCCATAAATCTGCCTCAGCTCCCTGTAAGATGGACTTACTTTGCCTTCACCCCGAGAGCGTCTGGCAGAGCTCTGGTTGCTGTGGTCAACTCACCCTCCCCACAGTTCCAGAGCCTCACCAAGGTGAAGGTGTGAGGGGCGGGAAGACAAGCCCCTGAGAGGAGGGGGACTGCTATTGTATCCCTCTGATGTCAAAAAATCCTTTCTCCCCTCTTGCTCCACTCCCTGACACGCCCTGTAATTCTAGGCCACTGCTGTTGGTTCTGAGCAGAAAAATGAGCTTTCTGTGGGTATTCTGAGTCCAGACCCCAGGAAAACGCCTCCTCCCCCACTCCAGCCACTCAGAGAGAGCGGGTCGGGGCTGAGTAGATTTGGCAGATGGTGCAGGGTTAACAGATGACATGGAAAACAGAATTACTCAGCTGTTCTGGCCCTCCATCTTCCCCTTGGAAGAGATGGCCTTCAAACTGGAAAGAGACAAAGATATCAACGGGGAGGGTTGAGGAGGGGCGCCACAGTGTGTGAGGGACCACAAACCCACCCTGCCCAGGGAAGACTGTCTTGGAAGGCCGTCTCTGTCACTCACCAGCTGGGTGATCTCAAGCAGGTTCATGAACCTCTCAGAGTCTGTGTTTCTTCATCTATAAAATGGGTCAATGAGAGAACCCTGCCTGACGACCTCACCGGCTTTTATGAAGATGATTCGGAGTTTCCCGTTGGTAAAATGGGCGTTAACAGCTTGTGAAGCTGTAAAAAATGTAAGAAGTTACTTATAAACTGTCAGCCCCTTAGTGGCTCATAAAAGTATTTTTTTAGTGTTTCTTATAAGAAAATAAAATGAAGTAGAAAGCATCACAGGGCAGCACAAGGTTTTATTACACTTTGCTTTTATTCATTTAATTGCTTATGTATTGATGGCTGCACTGGGTGGTCATTGCTGCGCCCAGGCTTCCTTTAATTTTCAGAGAGTGGGGGCTCCCTACTTGCAGTGACCAGGCTTCTCATTTCCGAGGTTTCTCTTGTCGCGGAACATGGGCTCTAGAGCACACAGACTTCAGGAGCTGTGGCTCACAGACTTAGCTGCTCCTCAGCATGGGGTATCTTTCCAGACCAGGGATTGAACTCACGTCCCCTGCTTTGGCAGCCGCCTGGACCTAACCACTGGACCGCCAGGGAAATCCCACACTGCTTTTAGCTGTATGCATGTTCATGCATCCTAGGGCCAGAGGTAGATGTATTTACTGTGTGTTAGTTGCTCAGTCACGTCTCTTTGCGACCCTATAGACTGTAGCCCACCAAGTTCTTCTGGTCCATGGGATTCTCCAAGCAAGAGTACTGGAGTGGGTTGCCATTTCCTTCTTCAGGGGATCTTCCCGACCCAGGGCTCCAGGCAGATTTTTTACCATCTGAGTCACCAGGGAAGCCCATATTTACTGTGGATGATGCTCAAAAAACTTGGCAACATTCCAAGTGGAGGAGATTCTTTAGGGATTATCTCCAGAAATGTATAGTGGAAGAATGGAAACTAACAACATGAAATGCACCAGGTGAAACACACATGTAATTGAAGGTGGACTGTGGACCCCTAGACTGGGGAGATTCGCCCTGAGCCCAGCAGTATACATGAGGTTTGTGGTGGTGGGTGGAGAGGCTTATTTAGGACTCAGCTACCTAATCCCTTGGTGGGTGAGAATGCTCTCTTTGCTTTGTAAGATGCCAGGGACCTGAATCCTGAGGACGCCGACCCTGCAGACCTAATAAGCCATGGATGCTGCTCCCTCAGTATGGCCCCGGGCTGAGCCAGCGAGGATGGGCTGGTGGGTGAGAAACTTGAATTCCTGTGCCTGGATCCCTCCCCCCACAAATCCACTAAGAGTGCAACAGGTATGGTATAGTCCTTGGCCAGGATACCCCTGCCTGAACTTCACCCATGACCCTCATCCCCACCCCCACCCCAGGGGCCACAGGGAACTGATCTGAGGGGGCCCTAAATCAATCCCAGACTTCCCTGGTTGGCAGTGAGTTACGAGCTGTGGGTTTTGTGATGTAGATTGTTGTTGGGGAGGAGGGGCCATGACCTATGGCAGGTCACACAGGACCCCCAGAAGGGGCCAGAGCTGGGGTCAGAGGCCACCTCCTCCATTCTCCGCCCCAGCCTGCTGAGTCCCATTCCATGTCTAGTCCTTAAGCGGGGTTGGCCCATTTCCCTACTGACCTCTGGCACTAGCTGTACCTGCCACTAGGCATGTAGGGTGGGAGTAGAGGGGCTCATGCTGGAGAAAGATTCTGGAAAAAAGGAAAAGGAGGAGCTGACAAGACATTTGACTCCCAACAGGTGACTGATCTGTGTTCCAGATTGGACCCAAGACTTTGCTGAGCTCTTTCTCTGCAAATTTGTGACTGTGCTCTCCCTAAACCTACCCCCCCCTTTTTTTTCCTGATTGAATTCCACAAGTCAAGACTCCTGAAAACCCCAGCCCAGAGGATTAGATGGCTGGAGATATGGCATGACAGTCAGAGAGCGAGACAGAGAATCAAGCTTGTGTTCTAAACAATGTATATTATCAGGACTTAAGAGAGAGAGTTAGAAGGATAAAAAGAAGGATTCAGACAATAAGATGAGAAAGATCAAAAGCTGAAAGGATGGATAACAAGTGAAGCCAGACAGAAAGAAGACAGACAGACAGAAGGCCATGAAGAGAGCCAGGCTGAAGAGAAACCGGAGTGGCAAGGGAAGAGCATTCTGGCGAACTCTTGTCAGACCTCAGCAGCTCAGAGATAATAGCAGGATAACCTGGACAGTTCCTTCACTGCTAATCCGTAAGTCTGCCACATGAAGACTCCAGAAGGAAATGTACCTGACAGAGGGTCCCTGTATCACCCAGGATGTTATCCTTATTTTACACATTAACCAGCAACCTCCATTCTCCCACCGCCATAAGCATCTCTATCAGCAAAGACATATACAGGCGGGAGGAGTCAAGACCCAGGCTGGGGTGCTGAGCAGGGGCTGGGGAGGAACAGAGAGTCCTCCCGAGGACAAAGCCTGGAGAGGACACCTCCAAAGGGGGCACTGCTGCAGATGGAAGGGGAAAGAAACCTCAGAAACCTGGGTACCCAGGCCAGTTGGTTAATGCTGACCTACAAAAATAACTCTCTTGTCCTTTGTACTTTGTGCCAAAAATGGAAGCCCACCCCTCTCCCCCTGTGCACCTGTCCTGCCAAGACCTGCCCCTGCGCCTGACCCCAGAACCCTCTACTGTAGCCTCCATTCTTTTGGGCGGGGTGTGCTCTCCCAATTCCTGCACAGGGCTGCCACCTGTTGGCTGAGAGTGGCCTTGCAGAAACAGGACCCTTGAAGAGGCTGGGGGTGGAGTGTAGCGGACTGCTTAGACTTTCTCTAGGAAGGAAGAGAATTGAAAAAGCAAAATGTGAAAACCCCTTTCACCTAGCTAGATGTTTTAGCTATGGGACTCTCAGAACAGGTTAAAGGCTCCTAGCCCTCTACAGTGACTCCTCAGGGGTGCTGAGGGGTTCAGATCAAAGGAGAGACTCAGGAAATTCACATGAATGTGGTGAATGAATTTTGAATGAATTTTCAGAGTGGTGGACACTGTGCCACATGCAGGAGACAGAGGTGCCCCAGGTGCGGGAAACAGCCAAGGACAAGATTAACGATAACTAGTGTGATAACTAGTGTGAAAAGTACCAGAGCCCAAATGTGTGCCTGACACAAAGCAGGGTTCAATGAATAGTCATTGAATGAATGAATGCGTGAGTAAATGAAGAACAGAGCACTGAGGAATGATAAACTCTATACAGGAAATGCTGGGGAAGAAGAGGAGGAAATATTTCTGCTTCTTTTCTTTCCCATTTTTGTTATCAGAAATAATTATCCTGGTGGCAGATTCAAACATTAAAAAAACAAAATATGAAGGTCCACTTTCACTTCATTCCTATTTCCATCCTTAAGTTAATTATTGCCAACATTTTTTTAATTGTGTGGCATGTTCCCTGACCGAGGATCAAACCCACCCTCCCTGCATTTGAAGCGGGGAGTCTTAAACCCTGGACCACCAGGGATGTTCCTTACCGCCAACATTTTAATGAGCTTCATTCTTTACAGCAGTTCTCAACTTTGGCTGCACACTAGGATCACATGGGGAGACTTTTTAAATCCCATTGCTTCCAGGTGTCACTATTTTTAAAAGTCCTCAAGTAATTACACTGTGCAGCCAATGTTGAGAACTACTGTTTCGGGCCTTTACATACATGTAAGCAGACAACTGTGCGTGTGCATGCACACACACCACATATATGTTACCTTGGGTTTTTCTTCCTAATTAACATATCTGAGAGATATGTTCACAGCAGTCCATATGGATGTACCCTATTATTTTTTAATGAAGGCAAAATTTGCATGTGCATATTTTTTCAAGCCCTTCTTCTACTGATGAACATTTAAAAGTTGTTTCTAAAACTTTAAAAATTAATAATCTGCCTGCAATGCAAGAGACCCGGGTCAGGAAGATCTGGAGAAGGGAATGGCTACCCACTCCAGTTTTCTTTCCTGGGAAACCCCATGGACAGAGGAACCTGGCAAGCTTCAGTTCATGGGGTCGCATAGAGTTGGACATGACTGAGTGACATTGTCAATACAAATAATGCTGCAAAGTATATCCCATATGTCTTTGTTCACATATGCAAGTGCTGTTTTGGGAAGGCACTTTCCCAAAGTGCTGGGTTAATGTGTACGTACATTTGTTATTTTGATAGACACTGTCAAAATAATTTCCAAAAATACTCCGCTAATTTACATTCTTCCAACAGTGTAAGCATTTAATGTTATTAATGTTTAATTTTTGCTGAAATGATGGTCCAAAGTAATATTTCATTATTGTTTTAATTTGCCTTTTCCTGCTTACTTGTGAAGTGAAGCATCTTTTTATATATTTATTTTGGCCATTTGTATTTCTTCTATGAATTAATTACCATGTCTTTTGCCCATTTTCCTATTAGACTGATTTTTTTCTTAGGATTAGAGGAAATTCTATTTCCAAGAATATGACTGGCTGGACTCGGAGCTAATCTTTCTGAGTAAAACAGTAAAAATGCTAGCTAAAATACAAGTGCAGATTATTTAAAAGCCAGAAGAATTGGCCAGAGAGCAAGAATTTATTAGGCTGAAATCTAAGGGAAGGTAGAAACTCAGGGAAACAGAGCAAGGAATGTACTTTAGTCTGAGGACAGTTGTTGAGTTAGGCAAACTCAAACACAATTTATAATAGCAGAAACTTGGAAACACCCCCATATCCATCGATAAGGCAGTAGGATAGCTGCGGTACATTCAGACAGTACAGTATTACATAGCAACCAAGATGAATGGACTGCAGCACCACGCAACAGTATAAGTGACTCTTAGCATGTGTTATTCAATGATGAAAGCAGACAGCAAATGACCACCACAGCATTTA
Organism: Oreotragus oreotragus; assembly: GCA_006410675.1. NCBI lineage: Eukaryota > Metazoa > Chordata > Mammalia > Artiodactyla > Bovidae > Oreotragus > Oreotragus oreotragus. Next base: position 6,102 of record SJYX01005311.1, read on the forward strand.
CATCCTGCAAACTAAAATACCTGAATTATACATGTGTAATATACATAATGTATATACTTTGAAGGAATATCTAAAGATGCAATAAAACACTATATCAAGGAAAGCAACAAAATAATGGATATGAAATTCAGGATTATAGCTGCCTTGAGTGGGGAGAGGCAGAGGGTAATTGAGGAAATCATGGTGTGTGATGTCAAGTTCTAGCTTTTGCTTGGAGATGTTATTCTGGGTGCTTATTGCCTTATTAAAAATAATTAACTAACTGTGGTGTTGGAGAAGACTCTTGAGAGTCCCTTGGACTGCAAGGAGATCCAACCAGTCCATTCTAAAGGAGATCAGCCCTGGGATTTCTTTGGAAGGAATGATGCTAAAGCTGAAACTCTGAAACTCATGAGAAGAGTTGACTCACTGGAAAAGACTTTGATGCTGGGAGGGAGTGGGGGCAGGAGGAGAAGGGGACGACAGAGGATGAGATGGCTGGATGGCATCACTGACTCGATGGATGTGAGTCTGAGCGAACTCTGGGAGATGGTGATGGATAGGGAGGCCTGGCGTGCTGCGATTCATGGGATCGCAAAGAGTCGGATATGACTGAGCGACTGAACTGAACTGAACAAAATAAAAGCAGACTATACAGGCATCAATAAGGAGAATATGTCATTAACTGGGGATTGTGCTTCTGATTCAGCATACATGAGGGCTAAGAAAAAGTTGCATCTACATCAACAATAAGCAAAACAAAACATGAGACTTTAATTATGGTAGCAAGAAAAACTAGAAAGAATCTAGGAATCCACTAACAGTGAATGTATAAGACTGTGCTGGAGAAGAAGAAAAGTTAACACTATTGAAGGACATAAAGGAAAACCTGGAAAATGAATAAATATACCCTGTTCTGTGGAGGAGAAAATTTAACATTGTGAAGCAGTCAACTGTCTTCAAATTAATCTATAAATTCAGTGCAATTCCTATCAAAATGCCGGCAAATTCTTTTCTAAAGAATTCAGCAAACTGATTTGTAATTTTATATGAAAAGATAAAAATCAATTTTGAAAAAGAAGTGAAAGATGGAGAGCTCACCCCGTTAGGTAGTCAAACACACTGCAAAACTGGTGTAGTAAAATCAGGGTTTCATGAGCAGAGGAAGGCTCTAATAAAATGATAAAAGAGAACTTAAACACAACATGAAACTGTAAAGAGAACTCAAAGTTTATAGATGGTAAAGATGATGCTACAAATCAGAGGAAAGAGAATTGCTTAATAGATGGGGTTATTCACTAGTTGGAGAAAAGGCTGGATTTTATATTAGTCTGTTTGAGCTGCCATGACAAAGGACCACAGAATAGGAGGCTTAAACCATAGAAATGAATTTTCTCACAGTTCTGGAGGCTGGAAGTCCAAGATCAAGATGTCAGCAGGGTTGGTTTCCTGTAAGAGGTCTCTCTTGTAGATGGCTTGTCGATGGCTGTCTTCTCACTGTGTCTTCTCATGGCCTTTCCACTGTCCTTACACAGGGGCTGGCATGGCAGGGGGAGAAACAAGGAGACAAAGAGGGAATGTGCTCCGGCCTCTCTTCCTTTCTTCCTCTTCTTAAAAGGATAGCAGTCCCAGGGCTTCCCCGGTGGTCCAGTGGTTGAGAGCCGGCCTTCCGATGCAGGGGACGTGGGTTTGATCTTTGGCTGGGCAACTAAGCCTGCGCACAGCCAGGAGAGAGCCCTGTGGTTCAACAGAAGGCCGCAAGCGCCGTAACTGCAGAAGCCCCATGCACCACAACAAAGACCCAGCGCAGCCAAAAAATTTTTTTAATTAAAAAAATAAAAGGACAGCAGGCCCCTATTGGATTGGGGCCTTACCCTATGACCTCATTTAATCTTAATTACCTCCATTATGTCCCTGTCTCCAAATATAGTCACAGTAAGGGGTCAAGGCTTCAACATACGAGTTTTAGAGGGACCCAATTCAGTTCATAACAGAGTCTTCCTCATAACATATATAAAAGTAAATTCCAGATGGATTAAAGACTAAATACAAAAAAAAAAAAAACCCTGCAAGATTAATAAAAGAAATGAAGATCCTTGTGATCTTGGAATGGGAAATTCTTCTCAAGCAAGACTCGAAAGCACCAAGTATAAGGGGAAATTTTTATGAATTTAACCACATCAAAATTTAGGATTTCTATCAATAAAGTTCACAACAGATAAAGCTAACAGAAAGTTTTATACACAGTTGCCACACCCAAAACCCATCTAACAATGTGTTTATTATCTAGAATATTAAAAGGAATTCTTGAAAATTCAATAAGAAAAAGACAGGAAAATCCAATAGAACACTGGACCGATACTATCAACAGGTGATTCCCAGGAGGGGAAACAAGAATGACTATCAGGTATGTAGAGATGCTCAACTTGTTAATAATCAGAAAAATCCAATGAAAAATAGCTATATCCCTTTATAGTTCTGTACTATCAGTTTGACAAAAATTAGAAGTCGAAGGGGACTTCCCCGGTGGTCCAATGGCAAAGACTCTGTGCTCCCAACGAAAGGGGCCCGGGTTTGATCCCTGGGAGGGGAACATATGGCAACTAAGAGTTTGCATGCCACAACTAAAGATCCCGTGTGCCACAACNCTGAGTGACATTGTCAATACAAATAATGCTGCAAAGTATATCCCATATGTCTTTGTTCACATATGCAAGTGCTGTTTTGGGAAGGCACTTTCCCAAAGTGCTGGGTTAATGTGTACGTACATTTGTTATTTTGATAGACACTGTCAAAATAATTTCCAAAAATACTCCGCTAATTTACATTCTTCCAACAGTGTAAGCATTTAATGTTATTAATGTTTAATTTTTGCTGAAATGATGGTCCAAAGTAATATTTCATTATTGTTTTAATTTGCCTTTTCCTGCTTACTTGTGAAGTGAAGCATCTTTTTATATATTTATTTTGGCCATTTGTATTTCTTCTATGAATTAATTACCATGTCTTTTGCCCATTTTCCTATTAGACTGATTTTTTTCTTAGGATTAGAGGAAATTCTATTTCCAAGAATATGACTGGCTGGACTCGGAGCTAATCTTTCTGAGTAAAACAGTAAAAATGCTAGTTAAAATACAAGTGCAGATTATTTAAAAGCCAGAAGAATTGGCCAGAGAGCAAGAATTTATTAGGCTGAAATCTAAGGGAAGGTAGAAACTCAGGGAAACAGAGCAAGGAATGTACTTTAGTCTGAGGACAGTTGTTGAGTTAGGCAAACTCAAACACAATTTATAATAGCAGAAACTTGGAAACACCCCCATATCCATCGATAAGGCAGTAGGATAGCTGCGGTACATTCAGACAGTACAGTATTACATAGCAACCAAGATGAATGGACTGCAGCACCACGCAACAGTATAAGTGACTCTTAGCATGTGTTATTCAATGATGAAAGCAGACAGCAAATGACCACCACAGCATTTACATCCTGCAAACTAAAATACCTGAATTATACATGTGTAATATACATAATGTATATACTTTGAAGGAATATCTAAAGATGCAATAAAACACTATATCAAGGAAAGCAACAAAATAATGGATATGAAATTCAGGATTATAGCTGCCTTGAGTGGGGAGAGGCAGAGGGTAATTGAGGAAATCATGGTGTGTGATGTCAAGTTCTAGCTTTTGCTTGGAGATGTTATTCTGGGTGCTTATTGCCTTATTAAAAATAATTAACTAACTGTGGTGTTGGAGAAGACACTTGAGAGTCCCTTGGACTGCAAGGAGATCCAACCAGTCCATTCTAAAGGAGATCAGCCCTGGGATTTCTTTGGAAGGAATGATGCTAAAGCTGAAACTCTGAAACTCATGAGAAGAGTTGACTCACTGGAAAAGACTTTGATGCTGGGAGGGAGTGGGGGCAGGAGGAGAAGGGGACGACAGAGGATGAGATGGCTGGATGGCATCACTGACTCGATGGATGTGAGTCTGAGCGAACTCTGGGAGATGGTGATGGATAGGGAGGCCTGGCGTGCTGCGATTCATGGGGTCGCAAAGAGTCGGATATGACTGAGCGACTGAACTGAACTGAACAAAATAAAAGCAGACTATACAGGCATCAATAAGGAGAATATGTCATTAACTGGGGATTGTGCTTCTGATTCAGCATACATGAGGGCTAAGAAAAAGTTGCATCTACATCAACAATAAGCAAAACAAAACATGAGACTTTAATTATGGTAGCAAGAAAAACTAGAAAGAATCTAGGAATCCACTAACAGTGAATGTATAAGACTGTGCTGGAGAAGAAGAAAAGTTAACACTATTGAAGGACATAAAGGAAAACCTGGAAAATGAATAAATATACCCTGTTCTGTGGAGGAGAAAATTTAACATTGTGAAGCAGTCAACTGTCTTCAAATTAATCTATAAATTCAGTGCAATTCCTATCAAAATGCCGGCAGATTCTTTTCTAAAGAATTCAGCAAACTGATTTGTAATTTTATATGAAAAGATAAAAATCAATTTTGAAAAAGAAGTGAAAGATGGAGAGCTCACCCCATTAGGTAGTCAAACACACTGCAAAACTGGTGTAGTAAAATCAGGGTTTCATGAGCAGAGGAAGGCTCTAATAAAATGATAAAAGAGAACTTAAACACAACATGAAACTGTAAAGAGAACTCAAAGTTTATAGATGGTAAAGATGATGCTACAAATCAGAGGAAAGAGAATTGCTTAATAGATGGGGTTATTCACTAGTTGGAGAAAAGGCTGGATTTTATATTAGTCTGTTTGAGCTGCCATGACAAAGGACCACAGAATAGGAGGCCTAAACCATAGAAATGAATTTTCTCACAGTTCTGGAGGCTGGAAGTCCAAGATCAAGATGTCAGCAGGGTTGGTTTCCTGTAAGAGGTCTCTCTTGTAGATGGCTTGTCGATGGCTGTCTTCTCACTGTGTCTTCTCATGGCCTTTCCACTGTCCTTACACAGGGGCTGGCATGGCAGGGGGAGAAAGAAGGAGACAAAGAGGGAATGTGCTCCGGCCTCTCTTCCTTTCTTCCTCTTCTTAAAAGGATAGCAGTCCCAGGGCTTCCCCGGTGGTCCAGTGGTTGAGAGCCGGCCTTCCGATGCAGGGGACGTGGGTTTGATCTTTGGCTGGGCAACTAAGCCTGCGCACAGCCAGGAGAGAGCCCTGTGGTTCAACAGAAGGCCGCAAGCGCCGTAACTGCAGAAGCCCCATGCACCACAACAAAGACCCAGCGCAGCCAAAAAAATTTTTTAATTAAAAAAATAAAAGGACAGCAGGCCCCTATTGGATTGGGGCCTTACCCTATGACCTCATTTAATCTTAATTACCTCCATTATGTCCCTGTCTCCAAATATAGTCACAGTAAGGGGTCAAGGCTTCAACATATGAGTTTTAGAGGGACCCAATTCAGTTCATAACAGAGTCTTCCTCATAACATATATAAAAGTAAATTCCAGATGGATTAAAGACTAAATACAAAAAAAAAAAAAAACCCTGCAAGATTAATAAAAGAAATGAAGATCCTTGTGATCTTGGAATGGGAAATTCTTCTCAAGCAAGACTCGAAAGCACCAAGTATAAGGGGAAATTTTTATGAATTTAACCACATCAAAATTTAGGATTTCTATCAATAAAGTTCACAACAGATAAAGCTAACAGAAAGTTTTATACACAGTTGCCACACCCAAAACCCATCTAACAATGTGTTTATTATCTAGAATATTAAAAGGAATTCTTGAAAATTCAATAAGAAAAAGACAGGAAAATCCAATAGAACACTGGACCGATACTATCAACAGGTGATTCCCAGGAGGGGAAACAAGAATGACTATCAGGTATGTAGAGATGCTCAACTTGTTAATAATCAGAAAAATCCAATGAAAAATAGCTATATCCCTTTATAGTTCTGTACTATCAGTTTGACAAAAATTAGAAGTCGAAGGGGACTTCCCCGGTGGTCCAATGGCAAAGACTCTGTGCTCCCAACGAAAGGGGCCCGGGTTTGATCCCTGGGAGGGGAACATATGGCAACTAAGAGTTTGCATGCCACAACTAAAGATCCCGTGTGCCACAACTATGACCCGGTGCTGCCAAATAAATAAATATATATATGTTTTTAAATTAAAAGGCCAAATAAGTACAAGGGTTGGTAAGGATTTGAGATACTTCAGTGCACTGTTGGTGGGTACACTGCAAAATAGGGAGCAATCTGACAGGACCTGGTCAATAAGTATGTGTATGTCCTATGATCTAGCAGTCTCAGAGAAGCTCTTTTTCAGGTCTACAACTAGAGATGTACAAGGATGCTCTCTGCAGCATTATTTGCAGTGGCATGAAGTTGGAGACAACATATGTATCCAACACTGGAAGAGCAGATAAGTAAAATGTAATGGGTGCACTCTATAGAATTCTATGCAGCAGGAATATGAGGGAAGAAAGAAAGGTTAAAAGGTACACTGCACATATTTTATCAAGAGAACAAAGATTTTTCCAGGATCCTCACCCATCAGAGCTGCTTGCATTTCATTGGCCAAAATTGTGTTACTTTGCCTTACCTAACTAAAAGGTGACTAGAGAGAATGGGGGGTTGTGGATAGGAACTGCAATATCTATCAGTGATGTCTAACAAATAATCTAGTAGATTTCTTCCAGCTGCTGCACAAAATCCATATTGTGCATTCACCGCATTTTGCTGTGATGGCTACAGGTACAGCAGCCATCTTGTGACCATAAGGGAAAGTCAAGAGACTCCTAGAGAAGACCGTGACATCTTTATACATATATATATTTTTTTCTCTTTATTTATTTATCGGCTGTGCTGGGTCTTTGTTACCACACAGACTGTGTCTCTAGTTGCAGCAAGCAGAGGCCACTCTGGTTGTGGTTTGCGGGCTTCTCACTGTGGGGAAGGCAATGGCACCCCACCCCAGTACTCTTGCCTGGAAAATCCAATGGACGGAGTAGCCTGGTGGGCTGCAGTCCATGGGGTCGCTAACAGTCGGACAGACTGAGCGACTTCACTTTCACTTTTCTCTTTCATGCACTGGAGAAGGAAATGGCAACCCACTCCAGTATTCTTGCCTGGAGAATCCCAGGGATGGGGGAGCCTGGTGGTCTGCTGTCTATGGGGTCACACAGAGTCGGACACGACTGAAGTGACTTAGCAGCACTGTGGTACACTCTCTCGTTGCAGAGCACAGGCTCTAGGCACATGGGTTCAGTAGCTGTATTTCCTAGGCTGTAGAGGATAGGCTCAATAGTTGTGGCACACCTCAGCATGTGGGATCCTCCTGGATCAGGGGTCAAACCTGTGTCTCCTGCATTGGTAGGTGGATTCTTTACCACTGAGCCACCAGGGGATCCCAGACCTTGACATCTTAAGTTACTAAATCAACACCAACAGTTTTTTATCCCTGAACTTTTTATCTTGTATGAAGAATAAATCTCTATTTGTTTAAGACACATGTGTCAGAGTGTCTGTTCAATTACAAACAATAGAAATAAATCTGGCTAGTTTAAATGGAGAAGCAGGCTTCAGGTCCAGGAACAACTCCCAGCTTCGAGAGGCACATGACCTCTGCCCGTGATGGGGAAAACAACAGTCATTACTGCAGGAAACCGATGAATCAGGAAGCTACTCACCAGAATCCCCCTGCATCTATCATGATCTGTGACAGCAAAACGGATGTCCTATGCTACTTAGCTGTATTCCAAATTTATGTCTCACACAAGAGCAGAGCATAAATCATAGATTCCTAGCTCACAAGAATCTGGGAGGTGTCATTTTAGCTTTCCAGCATCTGTAGTTTTGGATGGATGTTGAACAGTCATTCTGTGGCAGCCACACACTGCTGAGGTCAGTTTTTGATTACTTACAACCAAAGGCTGCTGCTGCTGCTAAGTCACTTCAGTCGTGTCCGACTCTGTGTGACCCCATAGAATCGCAAAGAGTCGGATATGACTGAGCGACTGAACTGAACTGAACAAAATAAAAGCAGACTATACAGGCATCAATAAGGAGAATATGTCATTAACTGGGGATTGTGCTTCTGATTCAGCATACATGAGGGCTAAGAAAAAGTTGCATCTACATCAACAATAAGCAAAACAAAACATGAGACTTTAATTATGGTAGCAAGAAAAACTAGAAAGAATCTAGGAATCCACTAACAGTGAATGTATAAGACTGTGCTGGAGAAGAAGAAAAGTTAACACTATTGAAGGACATAAAGGAAAACCTGGAAAATGAATAAATATACCCTGTTCTGTGGAGGAGAAAATTTAACATTGTGAAGCAGTCAACTGTCTTCAAATTAATCTATAAATTCAGTGCAATTCCTATCAAAATGCCGGCAGATTCTTTTCTAAAGAATTCAGCAAACTGATTTGTAATTTTATATGAAAAGATAAAAATCAATTTTGAAAAAGAAGTGAAAGATGGAGAGCTCACCCCATTAGGTAGTCAAACACACTGCAAAACTGGTGTAGTAAAATCAGGGTTTCATGAGCAGAGGAAGGCTCTAATAAAATGATAAAAGAGAACTTAAACACAACATGAAACTGTAAAGAGAACTCAAAGTTTATAGATGGTAAAGATGATGCTACAAATCAGAGGAAAGAGAATTGCTTAATAGATGGGGTTATTCACTAGTTGGAGAAAAGGCTGGATTTTATATTAGTCTGTTTGAGCTGCCATGACAAAGGACCACAGAATAGGAGGCCTAAACCATAGAAATGAATTTTCTCACAGTTCTGGAGGCTGGAAGTCCAAGATCAAGATGTCAGCAGGGTTGGTTTCCTGTAAGAGGTCTCTCTTGTAGATGGCTTGTCGATGGCTGTCTTCTCACTGTGTCTTCTCATGGCCTTTCCACTGTCCTTACACAGGGGCTGGCATGGCAGGGGGAGAAACAAGGAGACAAAGAGGGAATGTGCTCCGGCCTCTCTTCCTTTCTTCCTCTTCTTAAAAGGATAGCAGTCCCAGGGCTTCCCCGGTGGTCCAGTGGTTGAGAGCCGGCCTTCCGATGCAGGGGACGTGGGTTTGATCTTTGGCTGGGCAACTAAGCCTGCGCACAGCCAGGAGAGAGCCCTGTGGTTCAACAGAAGGCCGCAAGCGCCGTAACTGCAGAAGCCCCATGCACCACAACAAAGACCCAGCGCAGCCAAAAAAATTTTTTAATTAAAAAAATAAAAGGACAGCAGGCCCCTATTGGATTGGGGCCTTACCCTATGACCTCATTTAATCTTAATTACCTCCATTATGTCCCTGTCTCCAAATATAGTCACAGTAAGGGGTCAAGGCTTCAACATACGAGTTTTAGAGGGACCCAATTCAGTTCATAACAGAGTCTTCCTCATAACATATATAAAAGTAAATTCCAGATGGATTAAAGACTAAATACAAAAAAAAAAAAAAACC
>SJYX01005312.1:2786-13903 GCA_006410675.1 Oreotragus oreotragus
CCTAGAAAACATAGGTAGGACAGCCTCTGACATAAAGTGTGACAATATCTTTTTGGTCCCATATCCTAAGGCAAAAGAAATAAAAGCAAAAATAACACAAATGGGACCTAATTAAAGTTAAAAGCTTTTGCACAGCAAAGAAGCCCTTCAACAAATGAAAAGACAGCCTATGGAATGGGAGAGAATGTTTGCAAATGATATGACAGATAAGGAGCTAGTATTCAAAATATACGCACAGCTCATAGAACTCAATGTTTTAAAAAGTCGATTAAAAAATAGGCAGAAGCCCCGAGGAGACTTTTTCCCAAAGAAGACATACTGATGGCCAGCAGGTACTCGAAAAGTCACTCAACCCCAGAGAAGTTTGTATCGGAGAAATGCAAATCTCACACCTGCCAGAACGGCATCACCAGAAAGACCTCCGGGGCGCTGTGATGCCCTTCCAGTTTGAGATCCCCTGCTTTATGCCAGTGACTTATGCTTACAGACAGCCCTCCCGTCTGCACATGCCATTTCTTACTCATTCTTGTAACGGCTCTGCTCATGGAGACAGAGAGGCGGTCGCTGTTCCGTCGCTAGGCTGTGTCCTACTCTTTGCGACCCCACGGACTGCAGCGCATCAGGCTTCCCTGTCCTTCACCATCTCCCGGAGCTTGCTCAAACTCATGTCCATTGAGGTGGTGATGCCATCCAACCATCTCATCCTCTGTCACCCCCTTCTCCTCCTGCCCTCAATCTTTCTTAGCATCAGGCCCTTTTCCAATGAGTCAGCGCTTCATATCAGGGGGCCAGTTTACTGGAGCTTTGGTTTCAGCAACAGTCCTTCCAATGAACNGGAGCTTGCTCAAACTCATGTCCATTGAGGCGGTGATGCCATCCAACCATCTCATCCTCTGTCACCCCCTTCTCCTCCTGCCCTCAATCTTTCTTAGCATCAGGCCCTTTTCCAATGAGTCAGCGCTTCATATCAGGGGGCCAGTTTACTGGAGCTTTGGTTTCAGCAACAGTCCTTCCAATGAACTTTCAGAGCTGATCTCCTTTAGAATTGCGTGGTTTGATATCCTTGCTACCCAAGGGACTCTCAAGAGTCTTCTCCAGCCCCACAGTTTGAAAGCATCAATTCCTTGGCGCTCAGCCTTCTTTATGGTCCAGCTCTCACATCCATACATGACTGCTGGGAAAACCATAGCTTTGACTAGACAGAACTTTGTTGGAAAAGTGATGTCCCTGGTTTCTAATATGCTGTCTAGGTTTGTCATAGCTTACTGTTCACAGTGTTCTCGAGGCAAAAGCACTGGAGTGGTCTGCCATTCCCTTCCCCAGTGTAAGAGATGAGGTAGACACAGAGATAAGGACAGAAATAGAGACCAAGCAGATGGTCAGAAAGGGTGATGCTGGGTCAAGGGAAGTTTAGGTTGATCATGTGACCTGCCTGTGGTCACAGGTCACAGCTCAGCCATGACTGCAAAGTTCCTCTTTCCCCATCATGCCATTCTCCTTCAGAAAGGAGGGAGGTGTGTGAAGGGAGAAGCCAGTGGTGTCTGCTTTGCATTATGTAGACTTTTCCTTTAAAGTTCAGGCTTCCATCCCACGTAGGGTGAGCCAAAACGGCGCTATGATCCTGAGGTTGCAAGTCACGCTGACTGTAATGACGCACTGTGCCCTGGCCTGCAGCCTGCTCCAGGCAGACCAGCTCTCCACTCCCCGTCCTGTCCCCACTCCCTGACAGTTGAGCCTGGCAGTCGGTCCACCTGGTGGGAGGTACAGACAGCAAACTTGATACTTGCCATATGGGTTCAACCACTCCACAGCTTAGCTTTTAGTTTTAAATTATCCATTTTCCCCTGACATTATGGCTTTTTCTCAAGGGACACCTAGTCACAGATTTCAACATCTTCTATAAATCAGTGAGCTTTGGTGCTGGAAAATCTAACATGCACCCCGACTTTGTCCAGAGTTAGAAGACATCTGGAAGATCATCTGGGTCTGTCTCTTTATGGAGATACCGAAACAGCAAGTTGCTTTGCTCACTAAAATGTTGGTAATTAAGAATACCAGTATGTTAAACCAGTCTTTTCATCGAGAAATTTTTAGTTTAATGCAGTGTCATGATTTGCATCAAAAAAGCACCAAGTTTTAACAATGACTTGAACAGAAATAAAACATAAGAATAAGATCACAGTATTGTCTTCATTTCAAAGCAGCAAAAAGGTTTCTCTGGAAGCATTTAACTACATTCCCAAGTCAAGCGCCTTGTCTTCCAAAGTCTGAGCAAACGAGTATTATATAATTCCTTAGCATGCTACCAGCTCTGTGAAAACTTTGAACTCCAGAACTTTTTCTGGACTTCTCTTTAAAACCTCTCTTTACACCTGGTTTACAGTAACTCTTGGTGAATATTTAATAATAACGATAATATACAAGTGCTCAACGTGAGGCACGTGGGTGGGATCTTGGGAATCTTAGCTCTCTGACTAGGGATCAAACCCATGCCCCCTGCATTGAGGGGCAAAGTCTTGACCACAGGACTGCCAAGTAATTCCTCAAAAAATGTGTTTTATTCATACATAGAATGTTCTTTGGCAATAAAATATAACAAACTATTAATAAATGCTACATCATAAGCAAGTCCTCACGTTGAGCACTTGTTTCATTATCGTTATTATTAAATATTCACCAAGAGTTACTAGAAACCAGATATCATAAGCAAACCTTAAAATATCACGCTCAGTGAAAGAATTCATTCATAACAGACTACATATTTTATGGTTCCATTTGTGTGAAATATCCATAATAGGTAAATAAATATAGACAGAACACAGACTGGTGATTGCCTGGGGGAGAGAGAAATGAGGAACAACTGTCCAATGGGCCCAGGATTTTCTTCTGGGGTGATGAAAATGTTTTGGAACTAAATAGGGGCGGTAATTGTACATTTTGAATGTACCAAATGTTACTGAATTGTATACTTTTTTATGTGAATTTCACTTAAAAAAAAAAGCTGAAAAAAGACAGAAAACAAGTGCTCAAAAAATTTACTGAGCGCTTTTTCCCCAGAAGGCAGTTTTCTAAACCCCTTATGTGGGTCAGTTCTCTGAATCCACTGCAAGTCTTTGTCTTCTCCACTTTATAGCAGAAGAAACTGCGCTATAAAGTTAGGTAACTTGCATAGGGTCATACCGCCTATTTGAACCTGACTTCAGATCCAAGTGTTTCACTGCAAATTTGTACACTTACAAAGTGTGACCTCAGTATTTAACAAATGAGGGAGGGAGGGATGGGTGGATGGGTAAATGGATGGATGGACGGATGGTTGAAGGAGTGGGTGGATGGACAGATGGAGGAGGGGAGGGAGGGAGTGATGGATGAAGGGGATGGATGCATGAAGAGCTGACTGGCTGGCCAGCTGGATGAAAATAAAGAACAAGAAGTTAGTACCCTCGGGTCACCTCTAGCCTGGACTCTTCACTCCTGAGCATCCAGCATGAAGTGCGCAGATAAAGGCTGGGCTGGCCCAGGGACGGCTCCTATGGTGGCAGTATCATCCTGAGTGAGCTGGGAGGGGCTCACTTGAAATGACCGCCAGCTGGGAAGCCCTGGGAGTGAAAGGGCGGCCCCAGCTGAACCGCCTTCCCTCGCTGCTGTTGTCCAGACTGGAGCATGAACAGCCCCCTAATCCGAGCTCCGAGGAGCTGCCCGGGGCCCGCGACACCCAGGGCTCCGAGTGGGAATCAGACCAGAGGCAGAGACCAAACACTCCAAGGGCAGCAGAGTCATCTGGGGGCTGAGTTTACAGTTATTTACCCCAATCTCTCAACTGGCTTTTAACAAAGCCATTTTCAGCATCCAATTAAGTCGTAATGGACTATTAGGATCACTAATTGCTGTGTATTTAATAGGAGAAGCTCACTCTCGAGTAGTTAATGTAAATCACTTGCTGAATGCTGAAGGCTGCACTCCCCAGGCGAGCCGCTTTCTGTGTGTGAAGGTAGAAGTTCCCCTTGGCTCACCCTCCCTGAGTGGACTTTCCACCTCTGCAGTCAGACACGCCCTCCGTTCGCAACCGCAGGGTGGGTTTTGCCTCTGTCCCGTGGAACCCAAGATGGGACTCTTCTCTCTAAGCATCCTACCAGCATCGCCGGCCCCACCTGCACTGGAAGTCTCTCTTGGATATTTGGGGAGTTTGGAGAGCAAGGCCAATGCTTTTCTCTATCCTGACACCTGCTATAATCACTGGCTGTATGATGATGAAAACAGAGGGAGGAAAGATTGGGAGGTGAGGATGCTCCCATATCCACAGCCTGTGCTTGTTTTGGCGGTCGAGGCATGCGGACTGGAGAGAGAGCTGCCGGAGGCCTTCTGCTGCAGGCTGGCATTGCTGGAGAGTCCGCCTGGGCTCACAGCCCTGGTGGTGATGATGTCAAGACTTGAGAGCCCTACCAGCAGGCATTGAGGCCCTTTTCCCAGGAAAATAAAACCTCACCTGCTAGCTGTGTGACATCCGGTTTCTCAGATGGAAAAACAGAGACTTTAGGGGACCTCCTGACTTCAACCCTCCCTACCCCACTCCTGATAGAAAGGGGCTTTGTGGGGAACGAGAAAATGAGAGAGTGAGTAGATAACATACCCCCAGGAGGAAGTATGTTCTAAAGCCAGGTATTTGGAAAGATCGTTGTTCAGTCACTCAGTCGCGTCTGACTCTGTGACCCCGTGGAATGCACACACTAGGTTTCCCTGTCCCTCACCATCTCCCGGAGCTTGCTCAGACTCAGGTCCATTGAGTTGGTGACGGTTGGTGATGTCCAACCATCTCATCCTCTGTCATCACCTTCTTCTCCTTGGAAAAGATTATCCAAGTCTAACTCCCAGTGCAAAATTCCGTCCCAATACACTGACAAGGAAAAGGAATTTATTTTTATATATTTATCCACAACACCTGAGGTTGGTTCCCAGACCTCTTCTGCTAACTACAGACCAGATTAAATAAAATCAAGATATAATGGCTTCCCAAACAGTGGCTCTGTGATGGATTTCAGGCTTGGTTGGTTCAAGCCGTGCTGTGAGGCGTCAGAATCTCTTTCTTTCTGTTTCTCTCTCTGTCTCTCTTCCTCGTCCGCCCTTTCCTTCTCCTCTCCCCACCCCAGGATTTTCTGCAATGGCGTGGTTCTCATGCAGGCGCTCCATCGTGGCAGCTTGCAGTCAGCAGTTCTAGACTTCTATCTAAGAGGGTAGCTCCCTCACAATGGGAGCTGCTATCCAACAGCTGATGTCCTGGAATTGAGTCTCACTGGCCCGGCCTGGTCAGCCAGGCTCTGGGCATATGCCCATACTTGCAGGAGAGGGTAGCTGTAAACTTAAACTTCATCCAGACCACCCCCAAAGGAAGACCCAGAGCAGAGGGAGAAAGAGGGCTGCACCGTGAATATATCAGTCCTGTCCCGACATGCTGTGCTCTGTACCCTGGGGACCTTGAGCATCCTAGGGTGCTGGGCAGTGGCTCTCTGAGGAGCACAGGGACTCAGGTGCCGCTGGACCATGGCCTGGGTGTGCAGCTGGCTGCTGTGAAGGGGGCGGCCCTGGACACCCCAAGTGGGAGCCTGTGGGGCGGTCCTTGGTATCTTTGCTATTTTCTCTTCTGAATGACCCTTGGATCATCTTGTCAAATTCCACTCAAGTCTTGCTGGGATTCGATCAGGGTCGCACTGGCTCTCTGGGTGAACTGGGGAGAACTGACATTTCACCTGTGGTAGAAACCACAAGCGTGTTATTTCCTCCCTGCACTGGCGTCCTCTTTAGTAAGTCAGTAGAAGCTTCCGGTGAGTCTTGTACATTTCTTGTTAGTTTACTGTTCTTCTCTAGGTACTTTACAGCATTTGTTGTCCTGTCTCAGTTTTTTTTCCTAGTTGTTTATTGTAGAGTGCATCATGCACTATTTTGGCTCCCAAGAGATAAAGAAAGATTCAACTGAGAATTATAATGAAAAGGGGTGTGTGATTTATTATGTCATTAACTGAAAAACTGAGGGCTGGCTGGCTTCAGGCACCAAAGCATGAGGCCTCCTCCCCTACTTGTGCCCTCCACATACATATCGTTTAGGGAAACACCAGCTGCTTCAACAGATGGCCTTGGCCTTGGCAGCTTAACCCAACACAAGATGAGTCTGTTTCTTGATCATCTAAGGGTCTCAGTGCCTCTCGTCCGAGCAGGGCTTCCAGGACGCAGCCTCCATCAATCCAGGGCTGCCAAGGTCAGCTCCAATCTAGGCAGGAGGGAGGGAAGAGGAGGTAGGGCTTATGTGTCTACACGGAAGTGGTGGGAGTCAAAGGATAAGGAAAAGCAAAATGCGGTCCAGCCGTGCAACGGGATGTCATTCAGCAACGAAAAGGCAGGAATTTACTGACACAGGCTGCGAGACGGATGCACTTTGAAAAGACAGCACGTGAAACAAGCCACATAGAAAAGGCCAAGTATCGTGCACCTCCATTGTTATGAAATGAATACGGGCGCTTCCCCAGGAACAGAGAGCAGGTGAGAGGCTGCCCGGGGCTGGAGGAGAGGAGGCGCCGAAGGGGCTGCTGACGGATGCAGGGGGACTTGGGGCTCCAGGTGGGAACCGCTTCCGGGTGCTCGCGCTGACTTTCCTTCCTCAGGTCTCTGCCCCTGGCCTCCACTGCCCCTGCTTGGGGTTCTTTCCCGATCTAAACCCGTCCCTGTCAAGTGACCTTGCTCAAGTTCCTGAACCTCTTCCTCAGCTTTGGCTCCTGCACCACGAAATCGGCTCGAATAAGCCAATCTCACAGACTTATTTCCTAGAAAGCAAAGTCTGTAATATCTCTCTTCAGCAATGCCAACCCGCTTTCGCATGTTCCTTTTTAAAATATAGATATTTCAATTTACCATATACATACGATGTACACAGTTTTGCTGCTGCTGCTGCTAAGTCACTTCAGTCGTGTCCGACTCTGTGTGACCCCATAGACGGCAGCCCACCAGGCTCCCCCATCCCTGGGATTCTCCCGGCAAGAATACTAGAGTGGGTTGCCATTTCCTTCTCCAATGCATGAAAGAGAAAAGTGAAAGTGAAGTCGCTCAGTCTGTCCAACAGTCGGACAGACTGAGCGACCCCATGGACTGCAGCCCACCAGGCTACTCCGTCCATTGGATTTTCCAGGCAAGAGTACTGGGGTGGGGTGCCATTTTAAAGGAATAAAAACCCTGCACTCTAGAACATAAGACAATACACAGAACACAGCCTGGCACTGCTATACAGACGGGATCGGCAAACGTAAGAAGCATATGACTTTTGGCTTTCCAGGTGGCACTAGTGGTAAAGACCGCACCTGCCAACACAGGAGACGTAAGAGATGCAGGTCTCGCCCCTCCCAGAGGAAGAGATGGCAGCCCACCCCAGTGCTCTTGCCCGGAGGGTCCCATGGACAGAGGGGCCTGGGGGGCTACAGGCCAGGGGGTCGCACAGAGCTGGACATGACAGAGCAATCAGCACATACGAATGCATGTGATTTTTAGCCACGTTCATATCATGCAGTTTTAAAACTAATAGTTTAGAATGATCAAATCCTTACTTGAAACCGTAGTGTTGGTAAAGGATGTATGCCATTTTAAGTATTAATTCAGAGACATACGAAACAGTTTTACTGGTATTTATGTGGAATAAATGAGGAATAAATACACAAAGGATATGCTTTCCTGAACTTAACTGTACTTTCAGGAACCAGAGCATCCGTGTTGTTCCTTCCATGTTGGAGGTCAAGTTCATGTCAGGGTGGCCCTCCCCAGCCCCCATGGTGGTTTGGGGACACGTGACTTGCTCTGGACAATTAATTGTGGATAGATGTGCAGTGTGTACCTTTGCTACCAGTGAAAGGTCCTCCAGGGCACCTATATTGTGCACTCACAGGGTGAGACAATGTTCTAGATGGTGTCAGCTCTGTCAGCCTGATTCGGGGGTGAGGGTGAAGCAGGAGAGAGTCCCTGGGACCTTTGATGGATGTGCAACACAGGTGAGAAACAGACCTTTGTCGTGTGGCACTGAGTCTTGGGGGATGTTTGTTTCTGCAGCACAGCTTGGCCACGCTGACTGATACACAGTTGCCAGAGATCCCCTCCGCTCACGACTCTGCTCTGATGCAGAGAGAGCCCTGTGAGCATTTCCCAAAATGCTGCAAGCCTTGCCCAGAGAAGCTGTCTGTTCTTTATTGACTCCTTTAATCGAAGTCTGGGAGAGGAAGGGCCATGCCAAGGTTTGAGTTTCTTGTGAGCTCTGATCAGTTCAGTCAAGCTGAGGTTCAGCCTGGAGCTGGTGAAACAGGTGATGTGGTCCAGACAGCCACGAATCAGAGGGTCCTCCTCCCGACGACGGAGGAGCCCATCTCCCTGTATTCTTCTCTGGTGACCCACATGTCCTTGAAGGTGGAGAGTGAGCACGGGATGGAGCCACCTACCCACGCACCATACACGGAATACGGACAGGTGGACACCTGCCAGAGGGGGGAGTGAAGGAGGGAAGGGAGGAGGGTGAGGCAGGAGGGAGGGTCAGAGGGGAGAGAGGGAGAGAAAGCTGGATCAAAAGACTAACACACTGCGGATCAAAACGCCAGTCCCTGAGCGAACTTCACAGGCAGCCATTCCCCCCAGACCCCAGCAAGTCCAGTCTATTCCAGCATCTAAAGATGCTTCGTGGCCCTCATCCCACTGCCTGTAGCTTAAAATTGTAGGATAAAAGGAATAAGAACACAAAGGACTCACAGTTGACTCTCAGATCCACTCTAAAATGCATGACACACTTGATACGTATATTAAGACTATGCAAAAGGCATACATTATTTTGTAGAAAAGATACAACTAAGCAAAAAAAAAAAAAATCCAAGTAATCAGACCACGTGGAGGAGATCTCGTCTACCGCCTGAGGCATCACACCAAGACTTTCTCTGGTTTTTGCTCTGTTCTTACTTTTAGACTGACATTAGCCAGGCATGTGGCAGATAGCGGTGTTTCTTATCCAAGTCAGGTCACCCCTGGGTTGAGCAGGTAAACGTCTCCACACCCACTTGCCAGGTGGCATCACTGAGGCTCTGAACGACAGTTCACTTGCTCAAGGTCAGATGGTGTCATCCTCACATGTTTACTGACTTTCCTTAAGGCTCTTAGATACGTCATAGTACAACATGTTTATCCTCCTAAACAGCATGGTGAACACACAACTGCAGGGCTAAGGGATTTAGAAGGAGGATTTCAAACACCCACGGTCCAGTTGGAAGTGGGAACGAGGGAAGATGAGTTATCAGATTAAGTCGTGGGGAAGCTTGCTGACTCTATTGCCATAGAACCATGATTGGCTTGGAAACCATCTGCTACTATTGGTTAAGACAAGAAAAACTGCAAAAATTTTAAGGGGAAAAAAAATAAACAAGGGAAAGGGTCACAAAGGGCATGGGAGAGCATATTCAGGGTCAGGGTCAGGGTCAAGCATCAGGCAGAGAAAAGAGCCAGTCACAGGAGCCTGGGACCCTCTGTTGTGATTCTTTTTCCATCAATAAGTTGCCAGCCTGGATGAGCCATAGACCCCATCTATGTCCTGTCTAAAGAAACAAAGGAAACCAGGCAGAGGTGTACACAAAATGAGGTCTGTTCATTCAAAAGAGAGTAAAGCCCCAGCAGAAGAAAGTGGCCAGAAGGTGGAACGAGTGATTGCAAAGATATAAAAGAAGATAAACAAGAAGATATACAGCACAGGGAACTGTGTGCAGTATCCTGAGATGGACCATAATGGGACAGAATATCAAAAAATGAATGCATGTGTATCACTTAATCACTTCGTGCAGAAACGAACACAACAACTGTTCTTCAGTTTAAAAAAAGAAAAAGAGAAAAACCACAGGCAACTAGGAAACCTTCACTAGTCATTAAAGAAACAAAATTAAAACAGTTACTTTTCATCTGCCCACTTGGGAAAGAGTTTTAAAAATGGTGGACCCCATTGGAAGGACTGGTGTTGAGGCTGAAACTCCAATACTTTGGCCACCTGATGTGAAGAGCTGTCTCATTTGAAAAGACCCTGATGCTGGGAAAGACTGAGGGCAGGAGGAGAAGGGGACAACAGAGGATGAGATGGCTGGATGGCATCACCGACCTGATGGACATGAGTTTGGGTAGGCTCCGGGAGTTGGTGATGGACAGGGAGGCCTGGCGTGCTGCAGTCCATGGGGTCGCAAAGAGTCAGACACGACAGCAATTGAACTGAGCTGATGCTGAGGGAACAGCGTTGGTGAGACACTGTCTCCCCAGCATTGACAGGACTAGAAGCTGGCTACTCTCAGGGGCACCTTGGCCATAGGTTTCAAAAGCCTTAACAGTGCATATATTTTTGGCTCAGGAAATACCCATCTGGAAACGGATTCTAAGGGGGAAAAATTATCCTAAAGAAATAAGAGGAAATCATGGCACAAGAACATTATTATAGCCAGATTTAGATTGTCAGGAGAAGCTATTATTTTAAACGTTGGCCCCATGGGAACCAGCTGTTCTCTGAAGGGAGATGAGTTTGTTTTAGGGAGAGCATCCTTCTGTTCTTTACGGGGCAATATAATGAGCTCTGTGGATGACTAAAGGTGGACCCACATCCCCTTGTCTTCCAGAGATGTCTAGATGGGAGAGAACTTGGGCAGAGACAGAGCTAAGTTTTAATAAAGTTACAGAAAAAGGGTGATGCCTTCAAGCTTCATATGGAGAACTTTTTGGAGTGGGGGGCTGGGGGGTAACTTGAGGGCTCAGAAGAAGTGGGGGATGGGAGAGTTTGGTTCAAACCTCAGTCCAGCCACAAGCTGGTGGGCAAAGCCAATGCAAGACAGTGTGAAGGGTGCTCTTTGCAATGGTGGTCAAGAAACACAGAAAGACTGTTACACATTTCCATTTGTTTTCCATTCTGGCTAAGCTTGCCTTCCTTTCTGGTTTAGGGTTGTCCCTAGGGGCTCAGATGATAAAGACTCTGCCTGCAAGGTGGAAGACTGGGGTTTGATCCTTGGGTCGGGGAGATCCCATTTTCCAGGGAGGGAATGGAAACCCACTCTAGTATTCTTGCCTGGAGAATCTCATGGACA
>SJYX01005315.1:7066-22211 GCA_006410675.1 Oreotragus oreotragus
GGTGGCCAAATTATTGGAGCTTAAGCTTCAACATCAGTCCTTCCAATGAATGTTCAGGACTGATTTCCTTTAGGATGAACTGGTTGGATCTCATTGCAGTCCAAAGGACTCTCAAGAGTCTTCTCCAACACCACAGTTCAAACACATCAATTCTTCGGCACTCAGCTTTCTTTGTAGTCCAACTCTCACATCCATACATGACTACTAGAAAAATCATAGCTGTGATTAGATGGACCTTTGTTAGCAAAGTAATGTCTCTGCTTTTTAATATGCTATCTAGGTTGGACATAGCTTTTCTTCCAAGGAGCAAGCGTCTTTTAATTTCATGGCTGCACTCACCATCTGCAGTGATTTTAGAGCCCCCTAAAATAGTCTGTCACTGTTTCTATTGTTTCCCCATCTATTTGCCATGAAGAATTGGGACCAGATGCCATGTTTTGTTTTCTGAATGTTGAGCTTTAAGCCAACTTTTTTGCTCTCCTCTTTCACTTTCATCAAGAGGCTCTTTAGTTCCTCTTTGTTTTCTGCCATAAGGGTGGTGTCATCTGCATATCTGAGGTTATTGATATTTTTTCAGGCAATCTTGATTCCAGCTTGTGCTTCTTCCAGCCCAGCATTTCTCATGATGCACTCTGCATATAAGTTAAATAATCAGGGTGACAATATACAGCCTTGATGTATTCCTTTCCCAGTTTGGAGCCAGTCTGTTGTTCCATGTCCAGTTCTAACTGCTGCCTCTTGATCTGCATACAAATTTCTCAGGAGGCAGGTCAGGTGGTCTGGTATTCCCATCTGTTTAAGAAATTTCCAGTTTGGAGACTCAAGTTCAATTCGAAGTTGAAACTTCTGCCATCTTGGACCTAGTAGATTCTAACTCGTTTATATCATATCCTCATGGCTGTGTTACTCTTTTAAGATTGTGCCCTGTTTGCTTACCTCCTGTTTCAGTTCCAGAGTAAGCCTACTATCATTCTCAACTCATCCTTCCATTGTTTTAGGTCTTTTGTTTGGTCTTAGGGTAAAAAAGTCCTCTAGGGATTGCTCCCTCCTGAACTGTGTCCCTGAGTGTGTTTATTAATAAGTGGTGCTGACCATGATGGAGGGAGTGTTCTCTGACCATGCTAGCCACCCACAGCTAGTTAAGTCTCTGAGAGATTCTGTTTAAGGTTGCTAAGCCAGATGTGCCCAAGATCCACACCAAGCCTCTCCAGGCACATGCCAGGCCTCAGTGGCCCACATGCCGGGCAGCAACCTCTCTGCATGGAGGGAAGAGGCTGTATCTAACAGCTTGGCTTCCTTGGTTCTGTCTGGGCTTCTTGGATAGAGCTGACTTATTGACTGTCTCTACATAAAACTGCATCTCTGAAGCTTCCTGTGGGAGGGGATGGGTGGTCTCTGTGTTTCCTCATGTGTGCAAGAGTCAGTTAATCAGCCGTAGAGACCCTCCTCTAATCAGCCGCACCTTCAGATATTCAGTCATCAAACATCTGCTACATCTGTGTTCTCTTCTGAGTCAGGTCTGAGATTCTCAGATCTGGGTAGAACTTGGGCATTCACCATAAGAGGCTCGTGATTTCATGGAGGAGGGCAGAGGGGATTCATAATCATTAACTTTTAAGCCCTTTTAAAAGCCACAGTTTATCTTATTTTACCTTCTGGCAACTGTCTTTTTCTAAAGTTCTAGGTGAAGAAACTAAGGTGCAGGAAGACTGAGTGACTTGTCCATTCAACCGGGTGTGGGGAGCCAGCACACCAGGGCTGGAGGCTGTAACCACTGTGACTAAGTTCCCTCACAGTCAAATGTGGCAAGTGCTCAGTAGCAAGCATTAGGAGGTGAGTGATGTGGGAATAGCTGATGGAGTCCTGGAAGCTTCCAGCAGGAACTCAAATCAGCCCCTCCTTCCTTCTCTCTCTCCCTCCTTCTTCCCTTCCTTTTTATTTTCTCTCTCTCTCTTCATTCATTAGTTCATTTGTTCCTTCCTTCCTTATTTCCTTTTATTTCACAAATACTGAATGCCTACTATATTCCAGACAGCAACATTCTAGCCTCTGAGGATGTTAAAAATAAATGATGAGCAATAAGAACCCCTTTTTTATTTCCAGAAGAAATTCAGGCTCCACCGTGGGTGTTGGTAGCATCCCCATCACACACTTTGTGATCTATGTTCTGCCCAGGCTGCCTCCTGAGAGAGTAGATTCTGTTTGATATTCCTACCTTGCATATCTCTGAATCTTCCAGGCCTTTGCACCACACCCCCATCCCACCCCCATGTCTCTCCTTCTGCCTAGAACTTCTTTTACTCTCTTTAGAAGGTTGAAGGTTATAAGAATGTGGTCTCTGATTCTTGAAATAAATCCTACCCCCCACCAACCCAGAGAGGGGAACCACAGGTCATAGGGTAAGGCATCAATTACCTCATAAATGTGCATGTGCCCCAGGGCCCCGCAGCTCTTGTTTCCCTTTCCTTGTGGCCAGAGTATCCTAGAAACTCAGGCCCTGCTTTATGCAGGTGTGATGTTTCCTACCTTGCAAGGGTGTTAGAACTCCACTCTAAGAAATGGTCTTGTATTCCTGTGCGCAGGTCACTTTGATGCAGGTTCAGCATTGACACTGTACTTCATACCCATTTGTGAGCCATGTTTAAGCTTGTCCAAGTGTACCAACTTTTGTTTATCATTTCTATGTGTTTGAAGCAAGTGATGGATGTAGAAGCATGGAGAGTGGATCTCAGCTTCAGTCCCCATTTTACTGGGATTCCCAAGGCTCCTTTTTTAGTTCACTTTTCTGCATGTTTCTCCTTCCAGTCATCTGGTGTTTTTTTTACTGCCTGCCTAGAACATTTTCATATTATTAAGACAGATGCACCCTGAAGTCTGAGAGGAGAAACCCCAAAGATGCTTACTTCTGCTCAGATCTGTCCACTACAGCAGGCAGAATACTTGCCCTGGGCAGGTGTCTATAGACCCAGGCTCTACACTGGCTGTGACATGATTCCCAGGGGCCTGGGACCCTCTCGCTTCCATCCCTAGTGACTTTCTTTGGAGCTCAAAGGTCACATCTCTAATAATAATTCAAGCTTATTTTATAGCTCTTATTTTAAACTTATTTTTATGCATTCTGAGACAATAAACTAAGCCCCCAGAGGAGGACACGGCTGCTGGCTTGCTGGCTCATCCCTTTTCCTTCTGGATACTCAGTGGGGGAGCTAACCTGGCCACTGTGTCATAGTTAACTTTATGTCTGCTTGGGTGTGCCATGACAGCCAAACATTTGGCCTAATGTTTCTAGATGTTGCTGTGAGGGTGTTTTTTAGATGATATTAACATTTCAATCGGTGGACTTTGAGCAAAGTGAATGACTCTTTGCATGTGGTGGACCTCGTCCAATCAGTTGAAGGCTTAAGGGCAAATAAGGAGACCTTCCTTGAGTAAGAAAGAGTTCTTTTGGCTCACTGCCTCTAGAATTAAACTGCAACATCAACTGTTCACCTGCTCTCCAGCCTGCCTGCCTACCAGAGCAGATTTTGGGCTTGCCAGCCTCCACAATCCCATACATCAACTCCTTAAAATCTCTCTCTCTCTTTTTTGAGGACTCTGAGTATTACAAGGTGGAAACTTAGGATAGGCTGATACTGGCCCTAAACCCCTGTTTTACGAGGTCACTTCTCCTCTCTTACATGGTTCCATAGCCAATTCCCACCCACTCGATCCCAAAGGACAGAGGACAGCACAGAGGCAGGATCCTTCTTCACTATGACATTGGAGCACAAAGACCGTACATGATAGCCTCCATCTTACAACAACACCGTGTGGCCCCCTGAGTGTGTATCCTGGCCCCTCAGCATGAGCTTTGATGAGTTTCTGGATGATAATGACAGTGTTCAGTATCTATGTTGTGCTGGTTACTTTTATGTTTGCTCTTTCATTTCATCATCACAACTACCCAGCAGTTTAAGTCTCTTTTTCATTGGTTCTCAGATGAGCAAATCACCCTCAAAGAAGTGAGGCAGCTTCTCGAAGATTTCAAACCATTCTATGGGATCACAGTCACTCAAGCCAAGAACCTTTCTGCCTCACGCTGGTCTTCTGCGATCTTTTCCAGCAGCTTGAGATTTTTGTGCTAGGAGCACTGTAATAGCAGACTCAGCTTTAAGCCAAAGGAAAAGTAAGCCTTTTATGGTGGGCAAGAGCAGGGTTGGGAGAAGGAGCGAGTCTGGACAACAGGTTCTTGGCTCCATGAAACCTCATTTCCTAGATGAACATTCCTGAACTGATATGCATTAGCAGTTCTGTCCTGCTGCTTTTAATTCTAGGAAACTTTAATACTGGAAAATAATTGAGAGGGAATGCTCTGGGGATGAGGATTTTAGTTCTTTTTTCTCTCACTAAATTACTTACCTTAATAATAGTTTTAGATTTACAGATAAGTCACAAAAATAGTGTAGAGCATTCTCATATACACCACACTTTTGTATATATACACATCTATATATTTTCAATACATATCTGTATGTTAAGATATATATGAGATGATATTAATATCTCTAATGCTTTATTATATGAATCATTCCAGCCCTCTCCCCTTGCTATTCCATACCTTCCAGCTCCAGAAATGAGAAATCTGGTTCCCACCATACACTATCCATTTATTGATACTTAGTTTTTAAGAAAACAGCTTCATCATCTAGGGTACAATGCTTTTGTACAGTTCTTTCTGCCTTTAATCTCACAGACCATTTTCATTTCCAAAGTTACTTAGATCAACACCTTTTTTACCTTCATGAGGAGGAAACCACTTTCATGAGGTGGTCTCACACATTTGTACTAGAACTGGATTCTTTCATCGCATAATGCATTAATCTGTGTCCACTGACCTAAACAATTATTAAAAATTTTGCAGTCATTAAAGTTTACTGTTCATATTGAAAAATTCCATGGATTTTGATGAATGCATAGTGTCATGTATCTACTATCACATCAAGCAAAATAGCTTTCAGTTCAGTTCAGTCGCTCAGTCGTGTCCGACTCTTTGTGACCCCATGAATCGCAGCACGCCAGGCCTCCCTGGCTATCACCATCTCCTGGAGTTCACTCAGACTCACGTCCATCGAGTCCGTGATGCCATCCAGCCATCCCATCCTCGGTCGTCCCCTTCTCCTCCTGCCCCCAATCCCTCCCAGCATCAGTCTTTTCCAATGAGTCAACTCTTTGCATGAGGTGGCCAAAGTACTGGAGTTTCAGCTTTAGCATCATTCCTTCCAAAGAAATCCCAGGGTTGATCTCTTTCAGAATGGACTGGTTGGATCTCCTCGCAGTCCAAGGGACTCTCAGGAGTCTTCTCCAACACCACCGCACTGATTCTTCGGCGCTCAGCTTTCTTCACAGTCCAACTTTCACACCCATACATGACCACAGGAAAAACCATAGCCTTGACTAGACAGACCTTAGTCGGCAAAGTAATGTCTCTGCTTTTGAATATACTATCCAGGTTGGTCATAACTTTTCTTCCAAGGAGTAAGCGTCTTCTAATTTCATGGCTGCAGTCACCATCTGCAGTGATTTTGGAGCCCAAAAAAATAAAGTCTGACACTGTTTCCACTGTTTCCCCATCTATTTCCCATGAAGTGATGGGACCGGATGCCATGATCTTCGTTTTCTGAATGTTGAGCTTTAAGCCAACTTTTTCGCTCTCCTCCTTCACTTTCATCAAGAGGCTTTTTAGCTCCTCCTCACTTTCTGCCATAAGGGTGGTGTCATCAGCATATCTGAGGTTATTGATATTTCTCCCGGCAATCTTGATTCCAGCTTGTGTTTCTTCCAGTCCAGCGTTTCTCATGATGTACTCTGCATATAAGTTAAATAAGCAGGGAGACAATATACAGCCTTGACGTACTCCTTTTCCTATTTGGAACCAGTCTGTTGTTCCATGTCCAGTTCTAACTGTTGCTTCCTGACCTGCATACAGATTTCTCAAGAGGCAGGTTAGGTGGTCTGGTATTCCCATCTCTTTCAGAATTTTCCACAGTTTATTGTGATCCACACAGTCAAAGGCTTTGGCATAGTCAATAAAGCAGAAATAGATGTTTTTCTGGAACTCTCTTGCTTTTTCCATGATCCAGCAGATGTTGGCAATTTGATCTCTGGTTCCTCTGCCTTTTCTAAAACCAGCTTGAACATCAGGGAGTTCACGGTTCACATATTGCTGAAGCCTGGCTTGGAGAATTTTGAGCATTACTTTACTAGCATGTGAGATGAGTGCAATTGTGCGGTAGTTTGAGCATTCTTTGGCATTGCCTTTCTTTGGAATTGGAATGAAAACTGACCTTTTCCAGTCCTGTGGCCACTGCTGAGTTTTCCAAATTTGCTGGCATATTGAGTGCAGCACTTTCACAGCATCATCTGTACGCTGAGGGGGAAGGGGCGGCCAGGAAGAGACATCCCACGTCCGAGGCCAGGGGTGGTGACCCGGAGGAGCCACCCACGCCCGAGGCCACGGCCGGCGGCCAGGAGGAGCAACCCGAGGAGCAGGGGCTGCACAGGCGCAGGAGGGCCTAGAGGAGCTGTCCCACGTTGAAGGTCAGGAACTGCGGCGGTAAAATAGCTTTACCACCCTCCAAATCTGTTATGCTTTACCTATTCAACCCTCTGCTTTACCCCTGCTGAACTCCTAGCAAACATTTATCTGTTTATAATTTTGTATATACAGTTTTACCTTTTCCATAATGTTATATAAATTGAACCATACAGAATGTGCCATTTTCAGATTGGCTGTTTTACTTTGTGATATTCATTTAAGATTCACTCATGGCTTTATGAATTCAACCCTCTGCTTTACCCCTGCTGAACTCCTAGCAAACATTTATCTGTTTATAATTTTGTATATACAGTTTTACCTTTTCCATAATGTTATATAAATTGAACCATACAGAATGTGCCATTTTCAGATTGGCTGTTTTACTTTGTGATATTCATTTAAGATTCACTCATGGCTTTATGTGGCTTGACAGTTTATGCTCTTTTAGTGCTCAATAATTTTGCAGTATATGAATGCACTCACTCTTTTTCTCACTCATTTTACTGAAGGACATTTTAGTTTCTGCAAGTTTTTTTGCAGTTACAAAAAGCTCGTGTAATATCCCATGTAGGTTTTTGTGTGGGTATAAGTTTTCAAATCAGTTGGGGAAATATCTACAAGTGAGATTGCTGGACCTTATGAAAGATTATGTACAGTTTGTAAGAAAGTGACAAACTGTCTTCTAAAGTAACTGGCCATTTTGCATTTTCAGCAGCAATGAAATGAGAGTTCCTGTTGCTCTACATCTTCACAAGCAATTGGTATTAATAGTGTTTTGACTTTGGCCATCCTAGTAGGCATGTAATGATACCTCATTGTTTTTTTTGATGTGGATTTTGCTTATGATAAATGCCTTTGAGCACCATTTTATATACTTATTTGTCATCTGTACACCTTCTTTATGAGATGTCTGCTTAGGTATTTTGTTTATTTATTAATTGGGTATTTGTTTTCCTATTGTTAAGCTTTAAGAGTTCATTGAACATTGTAAACACAAGTCCTTCATTATATGTGCTTTGCAAGAATGTTTCCCAGTCTGTGACTTGTATTTTCCTTCTCTTAAGTGTATTCATAAAACAAAAATTTACAATTTTTGTATAGTTTTTAATTTTAATGAAGCCCAGCTTATCATTTTCTTTCTTTCGTGGATCACGTAGGATGTTATATCAAAAACTTATCTCTAAACCCAATGTCATGTTGATTCTGTCTTGTGTTTTATAAGTTTTCATCTATATTTATTTCTATGATCCATTTTTAGTTACTCTTTGTCAAGGTTTTTTTTTTTTTTTGCATATGAACATCTAAATTTTGAGTAGTGTTTTTGAAAAGATTATCTTCTCTCAGTGACCTTTGTGCCTTTGTAAATAATCAGTTGACTACATTTTTATGGGTCTTTTTTTGGCTCCTAATTCTATTCCATTGATCTATGTATTTCTTTCACCAATAATACATTGTCTTGATTACCTTACCTTTATTGTATATCTTGAAATCAGGTAGTATAAATTTTCCAATCTAATCTTCTTCATATTGTGATGTATATTACAGGTCTTTTGGATTTCTATATAAGTTTTAGAATTAGTTTGTCAGTATCTACAAATAGCTAATGGGATTATATGGAGTCTATATATGAAGTTGGGAAGACCTGAGGTCAGCATTGAGTCTTAAAATCCATGAACATGAAATATCCATTTATTTATATATTTTATACTTCTTTCAAGTATAAATTTTCCAATCTAATCTTCTTCATATTGTGATGTATATTACAGGTCTTTTGGATTTCTATATAAGTTTTAGAATTAGTTTGTCAGTATCTACAAATAGCTAATGGGATTATATGGAATCTTTATATGAAGTTGGGAAGACCTGAGGTCAGCATTGAGTCTTAAAATCCATGAACATGAAATATCCATTTATTTATATATTTTATACTTCTTTCATCAGTGTTTATAGTTTTCCCCATATAGAGTCTGTGCATGTGCTATGCTTAGTCGTGCAGTTGTGTCTGACTCTTTGTGATCCTATGGACTGTAGCCTGACAAGCTACTCTCTCTATGGGATTCTCCAGGCAAGACTACTGGAGTGGGTTGCCATGCCCTCCTCCAGGGGATCTTCCCAACTCAGGACCAGGGTTTGAACTCAGGTCTCCTGCATTGCAGGTGGATTCTTTACTGTCTGAGCCACCAGGGAAACCCAAGAATACTGGAGTGGGTAGCCTATCCCTTCCTGACCCAGGAATCGAACTAGGATCTCAGCCTGAATCTTTGTATATTTATATCTAAATATCTTGCTTTTAGGTGTTATTTTAAATGGCATTTAAAAAATTTTCAAACTTCAATTATTCATTGATTATTCAAAGGAAAGCGATTGGTTTTGTATATTAACTTTGTATTTTGTGACCTTGCTATACTGACTTACTAGTTTCAGTAATATTTTTGTAGATTCTTTGGGAATTTCTATGCTGATAGTAATGTCATTTGTGAATAAGGATGATTTTATGTTTTCCTTTTAAATCAATATACCTCTTCTCCCTCTCCTTTTCCCTTTTCTTCTTTCTTACTATTTCCTTCTCCTCTTCATCCTCCTTCTTTTCTTTAGTCTTATTGCACTAGCTAGGATTTTCTGTGTGATGCTGAATAAGATTGGTGAGATTTGTTCTTAATCTAAGAGTGCTATTACCTATGATGTTGGCCATAGTTCTTTTCTGGTGGATGTTATTTATCATGTCAATGAGTTTCCCTCTATTACTAGCTTTCCTATGGTTTTTTAAATTTTAATTTTTAAAATTAATTTCTAATTAAGAATAATTGCTTTACAATGTTGTGTTAATTTCTGCTATACAATGACATGAAGCAGTTATGAATTTCATATTATCCCTTCTTTATTGAACCTCCCTCCCCCTCCCCCCATCCCATACCTCTAGGTCATCACAGAGCACTGAGCTGAGTTCCCTGTGCTATAGAGCTACTTCTTGCTAGCTATCTTTTTTACACATGGAAAAATGCTACTCTCTCAATTTATCTCATCCTTTTATTCCCTTGCTGTGACCACAAGTCTGTTCTTTATGTCTATACCTCTATCCCTGCCTTATGAATAGGTTCATAAAGATATTTTTCCTAGATTCCATATATATGTGTTAATATACAATATTTATTTTTCTCTTTCTGACTTACTTCACTCTGTGTAACAGGCTCTAAGTTCATCCAACTCACTTCAACTTCCACAAATCCATTCCTTTTTAATGGCTGAGTAATATTCCATTGTATATATATACCACAACTTCCTTGTCCATTTATCTGCTGATGGAC
This sequence comes from Oreotragus oreotragus, assembly GCA_006410675.1. Taxonomy (NCBI): domain Eukaryota; kingdom Metazoa; phylum Chordata; class Mammalia; order Artiodactyla; family Bovidae; genus Oreotragus; species Oreotragus oreotragus. The sequence goes on from SJYX01005315.1 coordinate 16,946, forward strand.
ACTTAGGTTGCTTCCATATCCTGGTATTGTAAGTAGTGCTGCAATGAGTGGGGTACATATGTCTTTCTGAATTGTGGTCAATGTGACATGACTGAGTGACTGAACTGAACTGAACTGAACTTTCTCAGGGTATATGCAGTAGTGGAATTGCTGGGTCACATGATAGATTAGCACCTAGTTTTTTACAGAATCTCCATACTGTTATCCATAGTGGCTGTATTAGTTTACATTCCCACCAACTGTGCAAGTTGTTATTACTGTTCAATCGCTAAGTTGTGTCTGACTCTACAACCCCATGGACTGCAGCACACCAGTCTTCCCTGTCCTTCACCATCTCCAGGAGTTTGCTTAAGTTCATGTCCATTGAGTCAGTGATGCTATCAAACCATCTCATCCTCTGTTGTCCCTTTCTTTTCTTGCCCTCAGTCTTTCCCAGCATCAGGGTCTTTTTCAATGAGCCTACTCTCCAATCAGGTGGCCAAAGTATTAGAGCTTCAATTTCAACAACAGTCCTTCCAATGAATATTCAGGGTTGATTTCCTTTAGGATTGATTGGTTTGATGTCTTTGCTGTCCAAGGGACTCTCAAGAGTCTTCTCCAGCACCACAAATCGAAAGCATCAGTTCTTTGGTGCTCAGCCGTCTTTATGGTCCAACTCTCACATCTGTACATGACTACTAGAAAAACCATAGCTTTCACTATACAGACCTTTGTCCTCCAAGAAGGTTCACTTTTCTCTGCATCCTCTCCAGCATTTATTGCTTATAGATATTTTGGTGATGGATATTTGGATTGATGTGAGGTGATACCTCATTGTTGTTTTGATTTGCATTTCTCTAATAATGAGTGATGTTGAGTATCTTTTCATGTGTTTGTTGGCCATCTGTATATCTTTGGAGAAATGTCTGTTTAGATCTTCTGCCTATTTTTTCTTTTTGATTGGTTGGTTTGTTTTTCTGATATTTAGTAGTTGGATGAACTGCTTGCATATTTTAGAGGTTAGTCCTTTGTCAGTTGCTTCATTTGCAGTTATAGTCTCCTGATCTGAAGGTTGTATTTTTACCTTATTTATAGTTTCCTTTGCTGTGTAAAAAGCTTTTAAGTTTAATTAGCTCTCAATTATTTATTTTTGTTTTTATTTCCATTTCTCCAGGAGGTGGGTCAAAGAGGATCTTGCTGTGATTTATACCAAAGAGTGTTCTGCCTGTGTTTTCCCTTAAGAGTTTTATAGTATCTGGCCTGTAGTTTAGGTCTTTCATCCATTTTGAATTTAGCTTTGTGTGTGATTCTAGGAAGTGTTCTGATTTCATTTTTTTTTTTTTTTTACTTGTGGTTGTCAAGGCTTACCAGCACCATTCATTGAAGAAGCTGTTTTTTCTCTATTGTATATTCTTGCCTCCTTTGTCAAAGATAAGGTGGCCATAGATGCATAGGTCTATCTCTGGACTTTTTCTACCTTTTTTCCATTGATCCTTATGTCTTTTTTTTGTGCTAATACCATACTGTCTTGAAACTATAGCTTTGTAGTATAGTCTGAAGTCAGGAAGTCTGATTACCAAAGCTCTGTTTTTCTTTCTGAAGATTACTTTAGCTATTTGAGGTCTTCTGTGCTTCTGCAAATTGTAAATATCTTTGCTCTAGTTCTGTGATAAAGGTCATTGATAATTTGATAAGGATGGTATTAAATCTGTAGATTGCTTTGAGTAGTATAGTCATTTTCACAATACTGATTCTTCCAATGCAAGAGCATGATATATCTCTCCATCTGTTGGTGTTGTCTTTGATTTCTTTTATCAGTGTCTTACAGTTTTCTGCATATATGTCTTTTGTCTCCTTAGATAGGTTTACTCGTAGGTATTTTATTCTTTTTGTTGCTATGGTGAATGGGATTTATTTTTAAATTTCTCTTTCTGTTTTTTCATTATTAATGTGTAAGAATGAAGGGGATTTTTTTTTGTATTGATTTTGTATCCTGTGGCTTTACTAAATTTATTGATTAGCTTTGGTAATTTTCTGGTGGCATCTGTAGGTTTTTCTGTGTATATAGTATCATATGTTCTGCAAACAGTGAGAATTTTACTTCTTCTTTTCTAATCTTAATTCTTTTCTTTTTCTTCTCTAATAGCCATGTCTAGGACTTTCAGAACTATACTGAATAATAATGGTGAGAATGAACACCCTTGTCTTGTTCTTGATCTTAGAAGAAAGCTTTCAGGTTTTCATCATTGAGAATAATTTTTGCCATGGATTTGTCATGGATTTGTTATTATGTTGAGGTANTTCTTTTCTTTTTCTTCTCTAATAGCCATGTCTAGGACTTTCAGAACTATACTGAATAATAATGGTGAGAATGAACACCCTTGTCTTGTTCTTGATCTTAGAAGAAAGCTTTCAGGTTTTCATCATTGAGAATAATTTTTGCCATGGATTTGTCATGGATTTGTTATTATGTTGAGGTAGTTCCCTTCTATGCCCAATTTCTGTAGAGTTTTTATTGTAAATTTTGTCAAAAGATTTTTATGCATCTATTGAGATAATCATATGGCTTTTATCTTTCTATTTGTTATTATGGTGTAACATATTTTTCAATCTGTATATATTGAAGAATCTTTGTATCCCTGGGATAAATTCCACTTATCATGATATATAAGCCTTTAAATGTGTTGTTGGATTCTGTGTGCTAGTATTTTTTGAGTATTTTTGCCTCTAAGTTCATCAGTGATATTGGCTTATATTTTCTTTTTTTGCGTGATATCTTTGTCTGATTTTGGTATCGGGGAGATGGTGGCCTCAGAAAAATGAGTTTTGGAGTCTTCCTTCCTCTGTATTTTCTTGAAAGAATTTGAGATATTAGTTCTTCTCTAAATATGTAATAGGACTTCCCTGGTGGCTCGGACAATAAAGCATCTGTCTACAATGTGGGAGACCCGGGTTTGAGCCCTGGGTTGGGAAGATTCCCTGGAATTGAGTATTTTTGCCTCTAAGTTCATCAGTGATATTGGCTTATATTTTCTTTTTTTGCGTGATATCTTTGTCTGATTTTGGTATCGGGGAGATGGTGGCCTCAGAAAAATGAGTTTTGGAGTCTTCCTTCCTCTGAATTTTCTTGAAAGAATTTGAGATATTAGTTCTTCTCTAAATATGTAATAGGACTTCCCTGGTGGCTCGGACAATAAAGCATCTGTCTACAATGTGGGAGACCCGGGTTTGAGCCCTGGGTTGGGAAGATTCCCTGGAGAAGGAAATGGCAGTCCACTCCAGTACTACTGCCTGGAAAATCCCATGGACAGAGGAGCCTGGTAGGCTACAGTCTATGGGGTCACAAAGGGTCGGACATGACTGAGTGACTTAATTTACCTATGAAACCATCTGGCCATGTGGTTTTATTTTTTGTAAAATTTTTAGTCACAGTTTTGATTTCAGTGCTTGTGATTATTTTCTTTATATTTTCTATTTCTTTCTGGTTCGGACTTGGAAGGTTGTATTTTTCTAAGAATTAGTTCATTTCTCCAGGTTGTCCATTTAATTGGCATATAGTTACTCATAATAGTCTCTTATGATCCTGTTATTCTGCATTATCTGGTGTAACTTTTCCTTTTTCATATTTAACTTTATTGGTTTTCATTTTCTTCCTTTTTTCCATGATGAGTATGGCTAATGGTTTATCAATTTTGTTAATCTTTTCAAAGAACCAACTTTTACTTTTATTGAGCTTTGCTATCATTTCCTTCATTTCTTTTTCATTTATTTCTGTCTTGACTTTAATGATTTCTTTCCTTTTACTTACCTTGGATGTTTTGTTCTTTTTCTAGCTGCTTTAGGTATAAGATTAGATTATATATTTGATGTTTTTCTCATTTCTTGAGCTAGGATTGTATTGCTATAAAATTCTACTTAGAATACTTTCAGTCCATCCTATAGGTTTTGGGTTGCTGTGTTATTATTATCATTTGTTTCTTGGTATTTTTAAATTTCTTCTTTGATTTCTTAAGTAATAATTTGGGTTTTTAGAACAGTATTGTTAGCCTCCATACATTTGTGATTTTTAGGTTTTTTTCCCCCTGTAAATGTTATATAATCTCAGCATTGTTGCAGTTTAAATTTTCTTAAACTTACCAAGGCTTGATTTGTGACCCAAGATGTGATCTATCCTGAAGAATGTTGTACATGTATTTGAGGAGAAGGTGTATTCTGTTGCTTTTGGATGAAATGGACTTTAAATATCAACTAGGTCCATCTGTTCCAATGTGTCATTTAAGACTTTCATTTCCCTGTTAATTTTCTGTCTAGATGATCTACCCATTGGTATAAGGAGGTGTTAAAGTCCCCTGCTGTTATTGTGTCATTGTTAGTTTCCCCTTTTATGTCTATTTGTGTTAGCTTTATGTATTGAGATGAACCTATGTCTGGTGCATAAATATTTACAATTGGTATATCTTGGATTGATCTCTTGATCATTATATAGTCTCCTACTTGGTCTCTTGTAGCAGTCCTTAAAGTTTATTTTGCCTAATATGAGATTTACAACTTTGACTTTGTTTTGATTTTTTACCTGTATCAGATGTCTCTTTCTATCCCCTCCACTTATTTTGAATGAGGTCCTTGCTGGGTAGAGTAATCTTGGTTGTAGGTTTTTTCTTTTCATTACGTTAAATATATCCTGCCATTCCCTTCCAGCCTGCAGAGTTTCTGCTGAAAGGTCAGCTGTTAACCTTAGACTTTATTGCCATAACAATAAAAGCCTCCCAAAACAAAAGCAAAAAATCAAACTCAGACAGATGATAAAATAAATATCAGATAAGTGGAAACAAACAAACAAACAAATAAACAACAAAAAAAAGGGAAAACACACACCTAGAAGAAACCAATACAGACTGAAAAAAAAAAAAGGAATTACAAGAAAATAACCTGATGAACAAAATAAATCAAAAAGGAAACCAATCAATTAAAAACAAAGCAACTAAAGCACAAAACAGAAAACAAAACCAAGCAGAAAGTCAACTGGGGAATAAAGCATGGAAAAAGAGATAGACAGAAATAGTAAATGAAAAAAAAAAAAGAGAGAAAATCTAAGTTTAAACAGAAACATGAAAAAAGATCTGTATATATAAATTAAAACAACAACAAAACAAACAAACAAACATAAAGAAACAGAACAGCATAAAGTCAAGATAGAATCAGTTCATTCCAGTCGCTCAGTCTTGTCCTACTCTTTGTGACCCCATGAATCGCAGCACGCCAAGCCTCCCTGTCCATCACCATCTCC
>SJYX01005315.1:50942-71010 GCA_006410675.1 Oreotragus oreotragus
CCAAAGAATTGATGCTTTTGAACTGTGGTGTTGGAGAAGACTCTTGAGAGTCCCTTGGACTGCAAGGAGATCCAACCAGTCCATTCTAAAGGAGATCAGTCCTGGAATTTCTTTGGAAGGAATGATGCTAAAGCTGAAACACAGGTTCTTTGGCCACCTCATGAGAAGACTCTGATGCTGGGAGGGTTTGGGGGCAGGAGGAGAAGGGGACAACCGAGGATGAGATGGCTGGATGGCATCAATGACTCAATGGACGTGAGTCTGAGTGAACTCTGGGAGCTGGTGATGAACAGGGAGGCCTGGCGTGCTGTGATTCATGGGTTTGCAAAGAGTTGGACATGACCCAGTGACTGAACTGAACTGAACAATTGAATAGCTGGCCATTGCATGCCTATCTCATTAAAAAATAACAGGCTTATTGATATATAATTCATACACCATACAATTTGTGCACATCAAAGTACAATTCAATAGTTTGAGTACATCATACAGCTGGTTAAACTATCATCAAAACCATATTAAAACATTTTTTATCAGCTCAAAGAGAAATTTCATACCCATTAGGATTTATATTCTATGTCCTTCTGCCCTGAGTCCCAGGCAAACAATAACCTATGTTTTGTCTCTATAGATTAATCTCTTTGGGATATTTTATATAAACAAAATTATATAATACATGATTGCTTGTTCCTGGTTTCTTTCATTTTAAGATTCATCAGTGTTGTAGCAGAGGAACAAGATATCAAGTTGTGGACATCCATTGGGATCATAGAGAAAGACAATAACCTATGTTTTGTCTCTATAGATTAATCTCTTTGGGATATTTTATATAAACAAAATTATATAATACATGATTGCTTGTTCCTGGTTTCTTTCATTTTAAGATTCATCAGTGTTGTAGCAGAGGAACAAGATATCAAGTTGTGGACATCCATTGGGATCATAGAGAAAGCAAGAGAATCCCAGAAAAACATCTACTTATGCTTCATTGACTATACTAAAGCCTTTGTGGGTATCACAAAAAACTGGAAAATTCTTACAGAGATGGGAATATCAGACACCCTTAGCTGCCTTTTGAGAAATCTGTATGCAGGTCAAGAAGCAACACTTAGAACCGGACATGGAACAATGGAATGGTTCCAAATTGGCAAAAGAGTATATCGAGGCTATATACTGTCACCAAGCTTATTTAACTTATATGCAGAGTTTGTGTGTTCAGTTGCTCAATCGTGGCTGACTCTTTGTGACTCCATGGACTATAGCCCACCTGGCTCCTCTGTCCATGGAATTCTCCAAGCAAGAATACTGGAGTTGGTTGCCATTTCCTTCTCCATATGCAGAGTTCAGTTCAGTTCAGTTCAGTCACTCAGTCATGTCTGACTCTTTGCGACCCCATGAATCACAGCAAATGGAAAATGCCAGACTGGATGAAGCACAAGCTGGAATCAAGATTGCCAGGAGAAATATCAATAATCTCTGATATGCAAATGACATCAACCTTATGACAGAAAATGAAGAAGAACTAAAGAGTCTCTTGATGTAGGGGAAAGAGGAGATTGAAAGGTCTGGCTTAAATTCCAACATTCAAAAGACAAAGATTGTGGCATCTGGTCCCATCACTTCATAGCAAACAGGTGGGGAAACAATGGAAACAGTGACAGACTTTATTTTCTTGGGGTTATGACATCAACCTTATGACAGAAAATGAAGAAGAACTAAAGAGTCTCTTGATGTAGGGGAAAGAGGAGATTGAAAGATCTGGCTTAAATTCCAACATTCAGAAAACTAAGATCATCACATCCGGTCCCATCACTTCATAGCAAACAGGTGGGGAAACAATGGAAACAGTGACAGACTTTATTTTCTTGGGGTTCAAAATCACTGCAGATGGTGACTGCAGCCATGAAATTAAAAGACACTTTCTCCTTGGAAGAAAAGTTATGACTGACCTAGACAGCATATTAAAAAGCAGAGACATTACTTTGCCAACAAAAGTCCAGCTAGTTAAAGCTATGGTTTTTCCAGTAGTCATGTATGGAGGTAAAGTTGAACTATATAGAGAACTGAGCACCACAGAATTGATGCTTTTGAACTATGGTGTTGGAGAAGACTCTTGAGAGTCCCTTGGACTGCAAGAGCATCAAACCAGTCAATCCTAAAGGAAATCAGTTTTGAATATTCATTGGATGGACTTATGTTGAAGCTGAAGCTCCAATACTTTGGCCAGCTGATGTGAAGAATTGACTCATTGGAAAAGACCCTGATGCTGGGAAAGACTGAAGGGAGAGGAGAAGGAGATGACTGAAGATGAGATGGTTAGATGGCATCACTGACTCAATGGACATGACTCTGAGCAAGCTCTGGGAGTTGGTGATGGACAGGAAAGCCTGGCTGCAAAGAGTCAGACATGACTGAACAACTGAACTGAGCTGAACTGAATGTTGTAGCATGTATCAATATTTCACTCCTTTTATTTATCAAATACTATTCCACTGTATGGCTATATCACATTTTATTTATCCATTCATCATTTGCTAGGCATTTGGGTTGTTTCCACACTTTGGCAATTATGAGTAATGCTGTTATGAACATTGGTACATATTTTGTGTGGACCTATTTGGATCTGAGTATACAGCCAGGAGTGGAATTTCTATATTCAGCATTTTTAAGAACTGCCACAGTGTTTTCCATAGTGGCTGAAACATTTTACCTTCTTATCAGTGATACATGAGAATTCCAATTTCTGCACATCCTTTTCAACAGTTGTTATTTTTTCTTTAAGAAGACCATCATTATAGCCATCCTGGTGTGAATAAAATGGTATCAAATTTTAGTTTTGATTTGCATTTCCCTGATAGTTGGTGCTTTGGAACATGTTTTTGTGTGCTATTGGTCATTTGAACATTCCTATATTTTAACTGGGTCACTTATAATCACTTATCAATTATTTTCAACATATCCCTCTTATTCTGTGGAGGAATTATCTTTTTACTTTCTTGGTAGTATCTTTTAAATCACAAAAGTTTCAAATTTTGATGAAGTTCAACTTATCTACTTTCCTTCTTTTGTTACTTGTGCTTTTGGTGTCATCTAAGAATGCTTTGCTTAACTCAAGGTCATGAAGATTTGCTCCTATGTTTTCTTTCAAGAGTTTTATAGTTTTAGCTCTTATCTTTAAGTAAATGATGCATTAGAGTTAGATTCTATGTATGCTATGAGGAGGAAGTCCAACTTCATTCTTTTGCATATGGGTATCCAGCAGATCCAGCATCATTTGTTGAAAAGATTATTTGTTCCCCTTTGAAATGTCTTGGCATTGTTGACAAAATTCAATTGACAGTAAATGTAATGTATCATTTCTGGACTCTAAAGTTTTTCCTACTGATCTATGTCTAATCTTAGGCCAATACTAGAGTCTGATCAGCTTTGTAGTAAGTTTTAAAGATAGTCACCTCTTATGTTCACACATGGCCTTTTGATGAGACCTTATTAAAACATCTATTTCTGCTTTATTGACTATGCCAAAGCCTTTGACTGTGTGGATCACAATAAACTGTGGAAAATTCTGAAAGAGATGGAAATACCAGACCATCTGACCTGCCTCTTGAGAAACCTATGTTCAGGTCAGGAAACAACAGTTAGAACTGGACATGGAACAACAGACTTTTCCAACTTTTCCAAATAGGAAAAGGAGTACGTCAAGGCTGTATATTGTCACCCTGCTTATTTAACTTCTATACAGAATACATCATGAGAAACGCTGGGCTGGAAGAAGCACAAGCTGGAATCAAGATTGCTAGGAGAAATATCAATATCCTCAGATATGCAGATGACACCACCCTTATGGCAGAAAGTGAAGAGGAATTAAAAAGCCTCTTGATGAATGTGAAAGAGGAGCGTGAAACAGTTGGCTTAAAGCTCAACATTCAGAAAACAAAGATCATGGCATCTGGTGCCATCACTTCATGGGAAACAGATGGGGAAACAGTGAAAACAGTGTCAGACTTTATATTTTGGGGCTCCAAAATCACTGCAGATGGTGACTGCAGCCATGAAATTAAAAAAGACATTTACTCCTTGGAAGGAAAGTGATGACCAACCTAGATAGCATATTCAAAAGCAGAGACATTACTTTGCCAACAAAGGTCCGTCTAGTCAATGCTATGGTTTATCCAGTGGTCATGTATGGATGTGATAGTTGGACTGTGAAGAAAGCTGAGCGCCGAAGAATTGATGCTTTTGAACTGTGGTGTTGGATAAGACTCTTGAGAGTCTCTTGAACTGTGGAGAGATCCAACCAGTCCATCCTAAACGAGATTAGTCCTGGGTGTTCATTGGAAGGACTGATGCTGAGGCTGAAACTCCAATACTTTGGCCACCTCATGCAAAGAATTGACTCAATGGAAAATACTCTGATGCTGGGAGGTATTGGCGGCAGGAGGACAAGGGGATGACAGAGGATGAGATAGCTGGATGGCATCACCGACTTGATGGATGAGAGTTTGAGTGAACTCCGGGAGCTGGTGATGNTCATTGGAAGGACTGATGCTGAGGCTGAAACTCCAATACTTTGGCCACCTCATGCAAAGAATTGACTCAATGGAAAATACTCTGATGCTGGGAGGTATTGGCGGCAGGAGGACAAGGGGATGACAGAGGATGAGATAGCTGGATGGCATCACCGACTTGATGGATGAGAGTTTGAGTGAACTCCGGGAGCTGGTGATGGACAGGGAGGCCTGGTGTGATGCGATTTATGGGGTCGCAGAGTTGGACACGACTGGGCGACTGAACTGAACTGACTGAACTGTTGGAGTTGGAGATGGGGGAAGGGATGAGCTCTCTTCTGTCTCCTCATGAAAGTGTAAGTGAAAGTCACTGAGTCGTGTCTGACTCTTTGCGACCCCATGGACTATACAAGTCCATGGAAATCTCCAAGCCAGAATACTGGAGTGGGTAGCCTTTCCTTTTCTATTGGATCTTCCCAATCCAGGAATCAAACCGGGGTCTCCTACATTGCAGGCAGATTCTTTACCAGCTGATCCTCAAAGGAAACCCCTGTCTCCTCTTAGAAGCACATTACTTCTATAGCTTCAGAGACCCACACTTATGACCTCAGAACTTTATGCCTTTGATTTAGTAATTATACCTCTAGGAATTTGTATTAACTAATCAGAATAGAAAGGCTTTATGAATAAAATTATAAAATAATTATTTCTGACAGAGAAAAATAAGACAGCTAAAGATATCAATGGTAAAGTGGTCAAATAAACTGTGATACATCTATAGCCACTTAAGGATCTTACTCCCAGTCTCTGGGATTAAAAAAGAGATGTCACATTTCTTTATTTGCTTTAATCAAATTCAGATCTACTCAGTCTCTGCCAGGAAGGCAGGAAATTCAACCTCAGTCTTTCTTGGGGCTCCATCCTCCCAGGTTATGTACTATGGTCAGGAAAACTCCTCACTCCTCTGCCGGGAGCCAGCGTGAGGAACTCTGCCCATAGCAAAGGTCATGAGGAAGGAGGCTTCAGCAAAAGCAAAGGCAGGATTGAGCCTCAGGAAACCCCCCGTTCCCAAGCATCTACCCCCAAAACCAGAGTGCCTACTTTACTGTTTTATGCTCTCACCTATACCTCTGACTTTACTGGGGGCTGTTCCCCAACCACCTCTCTCAGAGAAGGAGTTGTCTTGCAGCTCCAGTTAATAAAAATTCCTGGGCATGACAAGAGTGTTTCAACTTACAAACTCCTCTGAAGTTTCTCTAGCCTGCCTGAGCAGGTTCGTCTGGCCACATGTGACTGTTTACAGCCTCCCAACCGTGAGAGGAATGAGATGCTTTAAAACTTTCTAAATATAGACTCTTTCGAGAAGTTAGAAAATTATTAGTATAGTATAGTGGATTGATTAGAAATTATATTGGTGAAGGGTTTTTCATTTGTTGAGCCAATATTTGCTGCTAAATCTCCATATTCCCTGCCCTTATAATTAATATAACTAGCATATAGGAAAAATAAGTATTAACCTTTAACATTAATCATGTTAAACCTTAGGCTAAGTAAATTCCTTTCTTGATTGTAACCCACTACACCCTCACCCTATAGGAATGCAACTTTATTTGGAGGGTGATGCCTGGTTTACGAAAAAAATCACCCTTGGAAAAAATAAATTTTCTGATTGACTGACCGTTATCAGAAAGGGTCATAAAATGTCAGCAGGCCTCACGGCCAGAAGATGATGTAAAACCCCTAAGTCCCTAGTATAATTTTATATGAAGCACCTGATTTTGACAAGGGTCAGGTCTGCTGACCCTGCGTGACTCTGTATTCATCCCATGTATAACGAAAAGTATATAAGCAAACCTGAAAATAAAGAAAACGGATCAGTTTCTGGAAAGACTGATTCCCCTGTGTCGTTTCTTTCTTGTTCTCTGTTTTTCTGGCTGAATTCCCATCTGGAGTGTGGGTACTCACCAAGCCTGTTAATTTTGCCTGGGCTTCTAAGATCGGACCAGGGAGGCCTCAGTGCCTCCTCTCCTTCGGGAGAACGGAAAGATGCTTGTGGCCTATGTAGCTGGTGCAAGCTTCTTGTCTCGAAGTTTTATTGGTATCCCATGTCAACCAAGTTATTCAGCCTCTTTTTCACCACTAATTTTCCTACTACACTATTCCTTCCTAATCTCTCTTTATACTTCTAATTAAATAGCTTTTTCCTAGGACGCCGATTCTGTCTCCCCTTCGAATTACCCTGGATCCACTGGGGCTGGACCCAGGCACTCCTCCATCTATGTTGTTACCAGTGACATGCCCTTTGACCACATTTAAGGAGACACCTGCATATGGTGGTTCTCTGCTTTCCGGCCATGTAAAGTACAGGGAGTTTTTGTTGAGGGCTTTAGGACATCATATGATACTATCCACAGAGGCCTATCACATCCATAGATTTGAGTATTTTCAGGACCTGTCATTCTCTACTCTAGCTCTAACCTGGAGAAATCCTTCAATTTCTTTCCATTTATATATCACACACACACACACACACACACACACACACACACACACACACAGAGTCCCCCCAGACTGTGGCCATCAGAATAATCTGCATCTGGATGACCCATGCCCTTTCAAAGTCCCAGCTCCATGGCCTGGGCTCTCACACTAAAGACAAGACTCTCCAGAATGGCATTCGAGGCCTATCAAATCTGCCCAAATCTTTAGGTATACTGTTGATCTGAAATTGAGGCATTCCAGAGACCCACCTAGGGATGCAAAGGATACGAGGCTGGAGTTGAGTCCAGTCTCTATCAAGTATCTTCTGGGGCTTTGTCCTGTGCAAGGTGATACCTAGATGTTATTTTAAAGAAGATATTCCCAACTCCAATATTTTAAACTAAAGCCCATGCAGTTTTAGTGTATCTAATGTCTTTATTCCCCTTGTCTCTTTTCTCACCATGCCTCCCTCTATTTTTATTTTCATTGTAAATCTGTGATTAGTATTATTGTAATAAGTAACTGGAGGAAAGTTCCAACTTTATGTTTTAAAAAAAGGTTTTTGGTGCTCCTAGCATAGCTCAGTTGGTAAAAAATCCTCCTGCAATGCGGGAGACCTGGGTTTGATCCCTGGGTTGGGAAGATCCCCTGGAGAAGGGAAAGGCTACTCACTCCAGTATTCTGGCTTGGAGAATTCCATGGACTATATAGTCCATGAAGTCACAAAGAGTAGGTCACGATCGAGTGACTTTCACTTCACTTGCAACATCGTGTATTAAATGGTCTATCTTTAGCTCTTCATATGAAATGATTAAGCCATTATTTAATAAACTCTCCTATATTTTTGTTTTCTTTATTTTGTTATAGTGATATGTTTATAAAATTCTTTTCCAACCTGATAATACGTATTATATTTTTCTTCTCAAAAATAAATCTTTTCTCCTAAAATAATAAAACATATCATTACTTTAATTTTATAAAATATTTTAAAGTCATTCTTTATTCTTTATTTTCTTTAATTTTAATTATCCAAGTGAATTACTTTGTCTAGCTCAAGAAAATCAATTTTTTAAAAAGCCATGTAGTGGGGATGATCTGGAGGGATGATGTGGGGTGGGAGGTGGGAGGGGGGTTCATGTTTGGGAGTTCGTGTNAAAATATTTTAAAGTCATTCTTTATTCTTTATTTTCTTTAATTTTAATTATCCAAGTGAATTACTTTGTCTAGCTCAAGAAAATCAATTTTTTAAAAAGCCATGTAGTGGGGATGATCTGGAGGGATGATGTGGGGTGGGAGGTGGGAGGGGGGTTCATGTTTGGGAGTTCGTGTAAAAAAAATAAATAAATACAAAAAAAAAAGCCATGTAAGTTTTAATTTGGTTTAACTTGCTAATTTAAGGAAAATTGACATATTTATAGTATTCAGTTTTACAGTCCTGGATCAAGGTGGGTTTGGACACCTACTCAAACCATTTCTGTCCTTAGCAGGGTGTTAGGGCATTCTTAGTGGCCTCCCAGGTGGCGCTAGTGGTAAAGAACCCTCCTGCCAATGCAGGAGACATGTAAGAGACTCAGGTTTGATATCTGGGTTGGGAAGATTCCCTGGAGGAGGGCACAGCAACCTACTCCAGTATTCTTGCTTGGAGAATCCCATGGACAGAGGAGCCTGGTGAGTTATGGTCCATAATGTTGTGAATAGTTGGATACCACTAAAGTGACTTAGCATGCATGCATGTGTGGCATTCTTCAGACAGTTTGACATTATTTTTAAGGTATCTCTAGACACGTTATGGGTTGGTTTGCTGCTGTGCATGGCTTGTGCTTTTCATATGTTTTACTTCATTTCCAATTTTACAATTGTTTAAAAGAACACTCAGTTTATAAGCAATTGTGTATATTTATCGTTTAACCAGCCACTTAATTCAAGTCTTTTGCTGAGTCTGTGGTTTCCCATCAATTCTCTTTGATCTTGCATGCATAAAAGCGTGTCATTTGCCAGCAGTGATCATTCTGCTTCTTTTCACTCCAAGACTGTGCCTTTCACTTTATTACTATTCCAGCTGAATTACTTGGTACTTTTAGAAGAGGTTTTAATAGTTTGCTGTTCCTGACCTTAACTCATATTTTTCCTGAGGAAGATGACTGTTTTCCTTTTAATTTTTCCACCTTTTTTCTTAATTTTTCATCTTTCTCCCTTATTTCATTTCCAACTCTGACCTCTACAATGCACCTGATGCAGGACCTTCTGCACCTCCTGGCCCTCCTATGGTTCTGGCCCTTTACCTCTTTGTCAGTCACTGCCAGGGCCTCCTTCTGGTTTCTAGGTCTCTAGTCTGGAAGCAGGACCTGAGCCAGTGGTGGGTCACTGGGTGCCCTGGGCCCAGGTGACATGTGCCCCTAGGAAGAAGGAAAGGGGGATACGGGTTATAGTTTACCTAAATTTATTTTCCATTTTTGCCCTCAACTAAGGGGTTTTTGATTTTCCTTTCCTGTAATTTCAACAGATTCCAAAAGAGCACTGTTTGGGAAACTTAAGTTCCCAAGAAGAAGGGGCATATTTCCTGGTGACATGTTTCTTTTTCTTGAAAAGGGGTCATATTTTATTTACACACTGATTCTGGAGACAATATCCAGCTCATTGCTGTCCCCTCTCTTTTCTTAGTGGTGGAGCCAGAAAAAGCAGTCTACCTCTTCGCCCCTTCCATCCAAAAACCTGCTCAGGCAGATGCCTGGTGGGAAAGACTCCAGAGGTTCCCAGGAAGGGGCTGAGAACTTAATTTACAGGACGATCCAGGGTATCAAGTTTAACAGGGCCTGTTCTGAAGTATAAAGTGTGCTGGTTTGCAGGTACAGAGGGAGCTATGCTTCATTTCTTCTGTGCTTCTTTCACTTAAAGTGTACTCCATCTAGCCATGTAAGACCTCATCTATAATGTGACTATTAATATGCATCCAGGGTGTAGTTGTAGGCATTGCAATAGCCATGTACGCTCCAGCACTGCAGATGTCCTGAGAATCGAGCTTTGGGAGCTATGAGGCTCACTCTCATCTATTACAGAACAGATCAGGAATAGCTCACCAGCAAGGCAGCCTTCCCCAGGCAGTGCTGGGGGTGGGGCGGCAGGGGGGCTTCCTCCCTGCAGCTTCAGTCACAACCAGCAATCACAGCTGTGGTGCCTCCTGCTCTGCCTGTGCAGAAGGTCAGCACCAACATCAGCCCTCAAGGGTCAGAGCTGGGGTCTGGGTCGGGGTCGGGGTAGGGTTGGGGGTGGGAGGGAGGCGGGTAGGCTGCTGCTTCCGACAGTCACTGGACAAGTCCTTCCGTTCCCAGATCATCTGCAGCGCGTTTGTTCCCTTTCTTTTATAAACTCCCTTAATCAGAACAGCAGACGCACTGGCTCATTATACTGCAGTGTGCGCTGGCCTCGGGTCTCCGTTTGGAGGGTCGCCAGGCAGCTGGAGGGGGTGATGTGGTGGAGCGCGGGCGAGGTCCTGAAGCCTGAGGCTTCCTGGGGCTGTCTCTTATACACATCTAGNGCTGGCCTCGGGTCTCCGTTTGGAGGGTCGCCAGGCAGCTGGAGGGGGTGATGTGGTGGAGCGCGGGCGAGGTCCTGAAGCCTGAGGCTTCCTGGGGCGGGCGGTGCCGCGTGACACGCGGGAGCCTTCAAGCCGAGGGAGCAGCGGTTGGGTGGGGGCTGGCGCCTGGTGGGGAAGGCATGTTCTCTTGGGGGAAGTGACAGAATTCATCTGAGAAGAGATGGGTGAGAAGGGAAGGGGTTTTAAGGTGGGGAGCACCGTCTGGTCCCCGATAGACCCTTCCTGGAGCAGAGCAAATACGCAGGAAGGGGCGCTGAGGGTGAAGCCTCTGTGATCCTAATGGTTTCCCAGCTCCTTCTAGCCCCTGCTCCTTTGCCCAAGCGCTGTGAGCTCACGCCTATTTAATGTCAATAGACATAAATGATTTCTTACTGAATGTCATTTGCAAATCACTAGTTTGCCGCTCCAAACAGCACTTAATGTCAATTACCTTTTTTTTATATCAACTGAAAATCACTGGTTTGTAGTTCCAAGCCTCCCTTAATGCCAATTACTGCTCAGAGTGCTGGCTACACTGTCATTTGACACTGGATTTTTAAGCAGTAACTTGCGTTTAGGGGTTCCATTTGGCTCCATCTTCTTGAGGAGAGCTGCCGTTGTTTTGTATTAACTCTTAGCTCGTTCTTAGGGGCTCCATCTGGCTCC
Organism: Oreotragus oreotragus; assembly: GCA_006410675.1. Classification (NCBI taxonomy): domain Eukaryota; kingdom Metazoa; phylum Chordata; class Mammalia; order Artiodactyla; family Bovidae; genus Oreotragus; species Oreotragus oreotragus. Next base: position 62,172 of record SJYX01005315.1, read on the forward strand.
ACCTTCCTGAGGAGAGCTGCCATTGTCTTTTGTTAATCCTGACTCCCTCTTACACAAGAGGCAGCACTGTCTCCTTGAGGGAGGCCAGGGGAGGGCTCTTTGGAAGTCCAGAGAGCCTGGGTCATGCTACATCATTGATTTGACATCCCAGGGAGATCCCAGGGTCCTTGTGAGGAGAGGGAGATATTGGAGGCATGAGCACCCCTGCCAAAGCTCCAGCTCTCAGGACCAGCATCCTTAGTCTGCCTTCCCTGAAAGACCAAGTCTCTTCCGTGGGGTCTCACCTGTGGAGGGGGGTCTGGTGGGATCTTTTCTCTGGCCCTAGAGTGGTTTAGAGGATTAAAGGAGACTGCACAGAGTGTTTAGTGGATTAGCTGGCACAAAGGAAGTGGTGCCTGTGTGTGTAGTGGGTGTGGGGTGCAGTGGCAGACATTTGGGGAATTAATACTGCTGTCCGTCAGCACACAAAGCCTCCCCTGGGCTTCAGTGACAACCAGGTCCAAAGGCTTGGGAGGCCTATGGGAGCTAGCAGGAAGCCCTGCTTCTACTGTGGATCAGCCAGTTCACAGACCAGTAGCCGGCTGATCCTCACAACTTCCTGGGAGCTAATGACAACTGCCTGGAGGGAAAATCATCTCCCCAGAGGAAGATAAAAAGGGTGATAGGAGAAGGGAAAGAAAAATTGGGAAGACAGGGAGAGGAGGAAGTGCAAATGTTTTCCGTATAGAAGGCCTCTCTGCGTCCCATCTCTTTTATTGTTGGCAGACAGATGAATTAATGGTAAGTTTCAGAGAAAAAGATCTAAATTTTATCCTCAGAGCAAGGTGACACACTGGGAATGATGACCCAGCTGGAAATGCCATATTCAAATGAATGTGGGAATGTATTTATCATTATTATTTTAATTGCTTTACAATGTTGTGTTGATTTCTGCTGTACTACAACGCGTCAGTCTTAACCATAAATATATGTACCCTCTCTCTTAAACTGCCCTCCCGCCCCTGCATCTCACCCCTCTAAGTCATCACAGAATTAATTATATTTGCCATTATTAGCACAAGGATCGGGGGAGGGGGCAAGGAATGGGTCTTGAGATGCTGACAGACGGCAAGCTCAGCCTTCTCTCCTGGCCATGTTGCATGCTCTGGAGGTTCCAGTGACATTTCCAACTCTGTGAAGTCAGTCATCCAGCCGCCCAGGATGGCTGTTCAGATTTGCAGGCAAACCTTTTTACTGACCATGTCTGAAGTTTGTCAAGAATGACTGGGGAACAGGGCCAGGAGTCAGGAGAAGGATGTTCATAAATAACCTTACTAAGTGACAGGCATTGAGCAGGTGGCCTTGTAGTGTGATTCACTCAGTCCCCCTGGAAACTGGAAAGGCAGGCATGGTTGTTACTATTAACAGAGAAATCTGAAACTCAGAAAGGTTAGCTCATCCAAGTCACCCAGGGTCATGTCACAAGGCAGATTCTGAGTTGGAAGTTCTGAGTCAGGGCTGGAGTTTCCATCTCTGACCACTGCAGATGCTGCTGGTCTGGGGATTACACTCCGAGGAGTCAGACTTAGATCATCTGCCAGGGTCACAGGGCAGCTTACAGGGCAGAGCTAAAAAGAATGGTCATTGTTGCCCCTGGGAAGGCTGGCGGAGTCAGCTGTGAGGCTTAGGTGTGCCCTACTGAGGAGTTTAATCCATTGATAGGTTGGACCTTGGGAGTCTGATAAGGCAGGGACCCGATGGTGAATCTGACAGTGAAAATACGACTCCTGTTGTTGTGGGGAAGACAGTAGCACAGGCCTGCGTGAGGTATGGAGTGGCTTCTCAGGACAACAAGGGCTAGTCAAGGCTGTGGTCTTAGGTAAGGCTAGAGGTGACAGTGGAGATGAGCAGTACTCTCATTCTCAAATTTTCCTTTCAAAATAATTTAAAATTAATTTTGAAGTAACTTTTACATTACTAAAAAATGTTGTTCAGTCACTAAGTTGTGCGTTTGACTCTGCGACATCATGGACTGCAGCATGCTAGGCTTCCCTGTCCTTCACTATCTCCTGGAGTTTGCTAAAACTTATGTCCACTGAGTCAGTGATGCCATCCAACCATCTCATCTTTTGTTGTCCCCTTCTCCTCCTGCCTTTGATCTTTCCCATCATCAGAGTCTTTTCCAGTGAGTTAGCTCTTCTCATCAGGTGGCCAAAGTATTGGAGCTTCAGTTTTAGCATCAGTTCTTCCAATGAATATTGAGGGTTGATTTTCCTCAGGGTTGACTGGTTTGATTTCCTTGCTGTCCAAGGGATTCTCAAGAGTCTTCTGCAGCACCAGTTTGAAAGCATCAATTTTTCAGTGTTCAGCCTTCTTTTTAAAAAAATTTATTTATTTTAATTGGAGGCTAATTACTTTACAATATTGTAGTGGTTTTGTCATACATTGACATGTTCATGGGCTTCTTTAAGGCCAACTCTTACATTTGTACATGATTGCTGGATAAACAATAGCTTTGACCATATGCACCTTTATTAGAAAAGTTGTATCTCTGCTTTCTAATATGCTGTCTGGGTTTGTCATAGCTTTTCTGCCAAGGAGCAAGCGTCTTTTAATTAATTAATCATAGTCAGTGAAGCAGGAATAGACATTTTTCTGGAATGCTTTCTCTATAATCCACTGAATGTTGAAAATTGGATCTCTGGTTCCTCTGCATTTTCTTAATCCAGAATTTACATCTGGAAATTCTTGATTTATGTACTGCTGAAGCCTAGCTTGAAGAATTTTGAGCATTACCTCACTAGCATGTGAAATGAGTGCAATTGTACGGTAGTTTGAACATTCTTTGGCATTGCCTTTCTTTGGGATTGGAATGAAAACTGACGTTTTCCAGTCCTGTGGCCTCTGTTGAACTTTCCAAATATTTCAATATTGAGTTCAGAACTTTAACAGCATCATATTTTAGGATTAGAAATAGCTCAGCTGCAATTCTCTCACCTCCACTAGCTTTGTTTATGGTGATGCTTCCTAAGGCCCACTTGATTTCACATTCCAGCATGTCTGGCTCCAGGTGAGTGAGCATATCATGGTGATTATCTGGGTCATGAAGATCTTTTTTGTATAGTTCTTCTGTGTATTCTTGCCACCTCTTCTTAATACTTTCTGCTTCTGTTAGGTCCATACCTTTTCTGTCCTTTATTGAGCCCATCTTTGCATGAAATGTTCCCTTGGTGTCTCTAATTTTCTTGAAGAGATCCTTAGTCTTTCCCATCTTATTGTTTTCCTCTATTTCTTTGCACTGTTCACTAAGAAGCCTTTCTTATCTCTCCTTGCTATTCGTTGGAACTCTGCATTCCGTGAGCATATGTTTCCCTTTCTCCTTTGCCTTTTGCTTCTCTTCCCTTCTCAGCTAATGCCTCTTAGACAACCACTTTGCCTTCTTGCATTTCTTTTTCTTGGAGATGGTTTTGGTCATTATCTCCTGTACAATGTTACAAACCTCCATCCATTGTTCTTCAGGTCATCTTGTGGCACAAGGGTAGCACATCTGACTCCATAGTTCTTCAGGCACTCTGTCTACCAGATCTAATACTTGAGTCTGTTCATGACCTCCACTGTATAATTGTAAAGGATTTGATTTAGGTCTTTCATGAATGGCCTAGTAGCTTTCCCTACTTTCTTTAGTCTGATTTTTGCAATAGGGAGTTTGTGATCTGAGCCACAGTCAGCTTCAGGTCTTGTTTCCATTTTAAAAGTATAGTTCAGTAACTTTGACAGATGTGCACACCTCATATTTATAACCACAGGCAAGATACAGTTCATCTCAACATTCTAAGATCTTGTGTCCCTTGCAGGCAATCAAACCAGTGCCCCTGGTTGCTTTACTCAGCAGTTTCCTCCTTTTTTCATGCTGGGTGGTGTTTCATTGTTGGATATACCGCATTGTTTACCATTTTCCTATTGATGGTTATTTAGAGCGCTTGCAGTTTTTCCTATTATGAGTGCTATGACCATTCACATAAAAGTGGTTTAGTGGACATGGTTTTGTTTTTCTTGAGTGAATCACAAGGAATGCAATTGTGGCTCATATAAGTGAATGCTATATTTTCCTTTTCTAAAATTTTCCAATTTCTAACTTTCCTACAATGAACTCATTTATTTAGCAATTATTTTGCAACTCAACTATTTAGCAATTTATTCACCCATTTAGCAAATGCATTGAGCACCTACTACTTCTCAGGCACTATTATCTGGGAAAAAGGAGTTGAACCGTGAAAACAGAAATAAATCATGCCTTCATGGAGTTTTTATTGTTCAGTTGCTCAGTCGTGTGCAACTCTTTTCAACCCCATGGACTGCAGCATGCCAGGCCTCCCTGTCCATCACCAACTCCTGGAGTTTGCACAAACTCATGTCCATTGAGTCAATGATGCCATCCAACCATCTCATCCTCTCATCCCCTTCTTCTCTTGCCCACAGTCTTTTCCAGCATCAGGGTCTTTTCCAGCGAGTTCACTCTTTGCACCATGAGGCCAAAGTATTGGAGCTTCAGCTTCAGCATCAGTCCTTCTAGTGAATATTCAGGCTTGATGTCCTTTAGGATTGACTGGTTTGATCTCCTTGCTGTCCAAGGGATGCTCAAGAAAAGATTCCTCCTCTCAGTGAGTTCCCCAGGCACTGGGGAAAGAGAGACAAGTGATCATTCCATTATGAAACTTGATGAAAGCAATCAAAGGGTGACAGAGGACTACAGAAGAGGGCGTCTTGGGTGCACTTAAGGAAAGGGCTCTTCAGAACTGGTTCTTGATGGTGGCAGAGGAGTAAGTTGGGTAGAGAAGGCTGGAGAAATCAGTTTAAGAAGAAGCAGTGGTTAGTGCAATTGCATAGATGCTTAAAAGAGAGCACTGCATATTGGTAAATTAGAAGATATTCTACCAGGTTATAACAACATAGATGGAAAAGATATGCTAGAGCTATCCAGGGACAGCTCAAGGTGGGCCTTGAGGACTGAAGAAAGAAGTTTGAAATTTATCCTGAGAACTACTGAAAGATTTTAGTGAAGAAGAAAGACATGATCAAATCGGTGTTTTAGGAAAACAAAAACCTTGGGTGGCTTCCTAATAAATATGGCAGCACACATAGACAATACCCAAGTCTACTTCCTTTTCTATACTCATGAAAACAGCAGGAAAAGAATTTTTTAATACACAAATAGGGACTTCCCTGGTGGTCCAATTGTTAAGACTCTGAGCTCCCAATGCACAGGGCCTAGGTTCAATTCCTGGTCAGGGAACTAGATCCCACATGCCACAACCAAGACCAGCACAGCCAAATAAATAAAGAAATATTTATTAAAAATTATAAATGCACAAATACCCACCATAAAGTTTACAGTGAAAAAAGATGTTGATAATTAAACAGAACAGTCATGCTCAGCTTATAGGCATGTAAATGAATAGAAACAACTTGGCAAAAAATATAATGGTATCTGAGAAAGCTGAATATATGCATGTTCTGTGACATAACAGTTCCACTCCTAGGCATAGACCTAACAGAAACACATACACATGTTGACGAAAAAACAAAACAAAACAAAACAAAAACATGTGTAAGAATATCTACATTAAGAATAGCTCCCAAATTGGAAACTAAGTGTTCATCAAAGCGGATAAATAAATTGTGGTATGGTGGAAAAGTAAACCATAAATACAGCAGTAAGAATGAATCATAGACATTTTACATTATGGATTAATGTCACAAACAAAATGCTGAGTGAAAGAAACCAGACAGAAAAGAATACATACTGTGTAATTCCATTTATACAAAGTTAAAGAATAAAAAACACTCATCTGTGCTGTTAAAGGTCAGGAAATTGGATATCATTGAGAGGAGGGAGACTAAGACTGAAAGGGAGCCTCCAAGAGATCTCTGGGATTCTGGTCATGTTCTGTCTTGTGATGCGGGTATGGTTATGTGATTGTGTTCTGTTTTTGAACATTGAGATCTACTCTGAGGATATATGCAATTTTCTATTTTTATATTATACTTCAATAAGAAACATTTTAAAAAGGCATAAACTCATAAGGACAGAAGTAACAAAATTTTGGGAACTGGAAAGCAGATGGTGAGTGGTAAGTGATGTAGCTCAGCTGAGAAAATGGAATTTTTCACTGGCATGAGTAAAAACCAAAAAGCAACCTGGCTTACATAGTAGAATCCCCAAGAGACCAAAGAATTTGCAGCATAAGGCACTTCTGGAAATTTATAAAACCAGGAAAAATGATTGAAAATCCATTTGAGAAGCAGATGGAGCCCCAGATCTCCTCCTCAAGTCCCTGTGATGGGGCAACTGCTTTCCCAATCATTTAAGAACACTGATGTTTAGTCTTCAGAGAGGGTCTCTAGTCTGGGTAGAGGTCTCATCTGGACAACAGGGAACCGAGAGAATGTTTATATGTCTTTGTACCTGGGTTCCTACAACTGGCTTTCACTCTCCAGGCAGAACAGCATTCTCTGAAGAATCTGACCAGCCAAAGAGAAATAAAAACCTAAAGACACTGATAATAAGGTTTCCCGTAGGGTGTGTTTAAATAAGATGCTTTGTAGGGAAGACAGTCAACAAGACTCGGACACAGAGAGTACCCATCCATTTCCTCTACTTCACTATTTATCAAGGGTCTCAAGATATTTAAAGACAATGTGAAAGGCAGAGTCAAGATAAAGTGAAAGACAGAAAAAAAAAACAAAAACAAAATAAAGCAAGCTCACTTTGAAGGAAACAGACTTTAAATATAGAAAAAAATACATTAATATTACTAGAGACCTAAGAATTGCATCCATGAAAGAATAGGAGACTATTTTTAAAAAGGAATGTACAGAGAAAAGAAGAAACCTGGACATTATTGGAAAAAAGATAAGCAAATTAGAGGATGAATCTGGGAAGTACAAGTTAAGAACAGAATAATCAGAAAGCACAGAAAAAATAATGGGGAGGAAATAATGAAATAATGCAATAAAATTTTCTAGAGTTGAGTGGCATGAGTGTCCAAATTGAAAAGACATGCATGAAAACTAAAAGCAGAAACTCATAATAGAGCAAAACTCTGGGGACAAAGATATAAGAGCTTATAAAAAGGAAAGAAAATCAGTTTTCATGTAGAGAATCAAGATAGAGTATGCATCAGGCATCTCCACATCATACTAGAAACCAGAAGTCAATGGAACATGATTTCAAAATTCTAAGGAAAATTGTTTCTAGCCTGAAAGTCTACACCTATATAAACCTCAATCAAATATGAGGACAGAAAAGATAAATTACAATATTATATCCTTGCATCCTCTCTCAGGAAGATATTGAAAGTCGTATACTACCAAAATGAAGAAAGAACCTTACCCAGAAAATTATGGTAGTCCAGGAGACAGGGATCCCCAGAATAAAGGTTAAAAGAGAGCCCAGAATTACAACTGCACAGCAGGTATTGACAACAACCAGTCCATGTGGGAGCGAGTCCCAGCAGAAACTGAAAAACCTACTGAGTCTGTCTCAAGTTTGTGACACAAACACAGAAAAGAACTAATTTCTTCAATTTGTTTTAAATCACAGAATGTTGACTCCACATCCTTAATGGCATATATTTTAAGGATAATCGAACAACAAAGAAATATTAAACAGCAATTCAGTAGATTCTTAATAATGTATGATTATTTTGAAAATAATTATATTAGCCTTCTCAGGCTGTCATAATGGAATATCATGGGATGGGTGGCTAAAACAACAGAAATTTATTTTCTTACAATTCTTGAAGTTGGAGACCCAATATCAGGACACCATTAGTGCTGGTTTCTAGTGAGAAACTCTTCCTAGCTGGCTTCCTGGTTCACTCTACTTCACATAGCCGGTCTCTTCTCTGTGATGTCTCTTCCCCCTCTTTAAGGATAGCAATCTGATTGGATTAACACTTCACCCTTTTGTCTCCAAATACAGCCACATTGGGGGTTATGGCTTTGACATACAGATATAGGGGGACAATCTGATTTTGGTGTTGACCATCTGGTGATGTACATATGTAGAGTCTTCTCTTGTGTTGTTGGAAGAGGGTGTTTGCTATGACCAGTGCATTTTCTTGGCAAAAAAACCCTCTTTTGCCCTGGTTCATTCCATATTCCAAGGCCAAATATACCTGTTACTCCAGGTGTTTCTTGACTTCCTAGTTTTGCATTCCAGTCCCCTATAATAAAGGACATCTTTTTGGGGTGTTAGTTTTAAAAGGTCTTGTAGGTCTTCATAGAACCATTCAACTTCAGCTTCTTCAGCATTACTGGTTGGGGCATAGACTTGGATTACCGTGATACTGAATGTTTTGCCTTAGAAATGAACAGAGATCACTCTGTCATTTTTGAGATTGCATCCAAGTACTGCATTTCAGACTCTTTTGTTGACCATGATGGCTACTCCATTTCTTCTAAGGGATTCCTGCCCACAGTAGTAGATATAATGGTCATCTGAGTTGAATTCACCCATTCCAGTCCCTTTTAGTCGCTGATTCCTAGAATGTCGACGTTCACTCTTGCCATCTGTTAGACCACTTACAATTTGCCTTGATTCATCACCAGATGGCCAACACTGAAATCAGATTGATTATATTCTTTGCAGCCAAAGATGGACAAGCTCTATACAGTCAACAAAAACAAGACCAGGAGCTGACTGTGGCTCAGATCATGAACTCCTTATTTCCAAATTCAGACTTAAATTGAAGAAAGTAGGGAAAACCGCTAGACCATTCAGGTATGACCTAAATCAAATCCCTTATGATTATACAGTGGAAGTGAGAAATAGATTTAAGGGCCTAGATCTGATAGA
>SJYX01005315.1:72557-83895 GCA_006410675.1 Oreotragus oreotragus
TGGGCTGGAAGAAGCACAAGCTGGAATCAAGATTGATGGGAGAAATATTAATAACCTCAGATATGCACATAACACCACCCTTATGGCAGAAAGTGAAAAGGAGCTAAAAAGCCTCTTGATGAAAGTGAAGGAGGAGAGTGAAAAAGTTGGCTTAAAGCTCAGCATTCAGAAAATGAAGATCATGGCATCTGGTCCCATCACTTGATGGGAAATAGATGGGGAAAGAGTGGAAATAGTGACAGATTTTATATTTTTGGGCTCCAAAATCACGTCAGATGGTGATTGCAGCCATGAAATTAAAAGACGCTTACTCCTTGGAAGAAAAGTTATGACCAACCTAGACAGCATATTGAAAAGAAGACATTACTTTGGCAACAAAGTTCCATCTAGTCAAGGCTATGGTTTATCCAGTGGTCATGTATAGATGTGAGGGTTGGACTGTGAAGAAAGCTGTGTGCCGAAGAATTGATGCTTTTGAACTGTGGTGTTGGAGAAGACTCTTGAGAGTCCCTTGGACTGCAAGGAGATCCAACCAGTCCATTCTGAAGAAGATCAGCCCTGGGATTTTTGGAAGGAATGATGCTGGAGCTGAAACTCCAGTACTTTGGCCACCTCATGAGAAGAGTTGATGCTGGGAGAGATTGGGGGTAGGAGGAGATGGGGACGACAGAAAATGAGATGGCTGTATGGCATCACTGTCTCAATGGACGTGAGTCTGAGTGAACTCTGGGAGTTGGTGATGGACAGGGAGGCCTGGCGTGCTGTGATTCATGGTGTTGCAAAGAGTCGGACACAACTGAGCAACTGAACTGAACTGATAGGGGGACATAGACTGTAAAACAATTATAAGTGTTTTACATGAAAAACAAATATATAAATATGCCAGTAGATAAGAATCAAGATGTAAGAGAAATATGGAATCAAAGTAGTTGACTCAAAACACTGTAGGCCTAAATTAAAATCTGAAATACCAGTTTGGGCTCATGATTTCTTTCCTGAAAAATGTTTGCTTGCTTTTTCCACTGAGTAGGTCTATAGGAGTTAACAACTCATTAGCAGTGTGCAGACTTAATGCCCAGATTGTGGCTTCTGAATACCACATTCCACTTGAAGAACCTAGAACTCCATGGAGCATATGTGGTTCATGTGTGGTCACATCAAAATGACACAGGAGGCAACTTGAAGGGCTTCTCCTAATCAAAACTGGGACAGTTAGAATAAAAAAAAAAGCAAAGTATTGAATCATATCACATAGATTAAATTCTTTGAGCTCATAATCACCCTTAGAAAAACACTCATGGTGACCTTTTGTGTTTGATGTTGATGGTGTTCAATCCATCACTTTGAAAACAGATGAGGAAAGAAGCCAGTATTTGTATGAACTGCATTTAGGGTAATTTCATATTCAGTTCAGTTCAGTTCAGTCATTCAGTCAAGTCCAACTCTGCGACACCATGAATTGAAGCCTCCCTGTCCATCACCAACTCCCAGAGTTCACTCAGACTCATGTCCATCGAGTCGGTGATGCCATCCAGCCATCTCATCCTCTGTCATCCCCATCTCCTCCTGTCCCCAATCCCTCCCAGCATCCGAGTCTTTTCCAATGAGTCAACTCTTCACATGAGGTGGCCAAAATACTGGAGTTTCAGCTTCAGCATCATTCCCTCCAAAGAAATCCCAGGTTTGATCTCCTTCAGAATGGACTGGTTGGATCTCCTTGCAGTCCAAGGGACTTTCAAGAGTCTTCTCCAACACCACAGTTCAAAAGCATCAGTTCTTCTGCGCTCAGCTTTCTTCACAGTCCAACTCTCACATCCATACATGACCACAGGAAAAACCATAGCCTTGACTAGACGTACCTTTGTCAGCAAAGTCATGTCTCTGCTTTTCAATATGCTGTCTATGTTGGTCATAACTTTTCTTCCAAGGAGTAAGCATCTTTTTTAATTTCATGGCTGCAGTCACCATCTGCAGTGATTTTGGAGCCCCCCAAAATAAAGTCTGACACTGTTTCCACTGTTTCCCCATCTATTTTCCATGAAGTGATGGGACCAGATACCCTGATCTTAAGTTTTCTGAAGGTTGAGCTTTAAGCCAACTGTTTCTCTCTCCTCTTTCTCTTTCATCAAGAGGCTTTTTAGTTCTTCTTCACTTTCTGTCTCTGTGTATGTGAGGTTACTGATATCTCTCCCGGCAATCTGATTCCAGTTTGTGCTTCATCCATCCCAGCATTTCTCATGATGTACCCTGCATATAAGTTAAATAACCAGGGTGGCAATATGCAGCCTTGATGTACTCCTTTTCCTATTTGGAACCAATCTGTTGTTCCCTGTCCAGTTCTAACTGTTGCTCTCTGACCTGCATACAGATTTCTCAGGGGCAGGTCAGGTGGTCTGGTATTTCCCATCTCTCTCAGAATTTTCCACAGTTTGTTGTGACCCATGCAGTCAAAGGCTTTGGCATAGTCAATAAAGCAGAAGTAGAGTTTTTTTTCTGGAACTCGCTTGCTTTTTCTATGATTCAACGGATGTTGGCAATTTGATCTCTGGTTCCTCTGCCTTTTCTAAATCCAGCTTGAACATCTGGAAGTTCATGGTTCATGTACTGTTGAAGCCTGGCTTGGAGAGTTTTGAGCATTACTTTACTAGCATGTGAGATGAGTGCAATTGTGCGGTAGTTTGAGCTTTCTTTGGCATTGCCTTTCTTTGGGATTGGAATGAAAACTGACATTTTCCAGTCTTATGGCCCCTGCTGAGTTTTCCAAATTTACTGGAATATTGATTGAAGCAGTTTCACAGCATCATCTTTCAGGATTTGAAATAGCTCAACCAGAATTTCATCACCTCCACTAGTTTTGTTTTTAGTGATGCTTCCTAAGGCCAATTTGACTTCACATTCCAGGATGTCTGGCTCTAGGTGAGTGATCATACCATGGTGATTATCTGGGTCATGAAAATCTTTTTTTTGTACAGTTCTTCTGTGTATTCTTGCCACCTCTTCTTAATATCTTCTGCTTCTATTAAGTCAATATCTTTTCTGTTCTTTATTGTGCCCATCTTTGCATGAAATGTTCCCTTGGTATCTCTGATTTTCTTGAAGAGATCCCTATTCTTTCTCATTGTATTGTTTTTCTCTATTTCATTGTACTGATCATTGGGGAAAGCTTTTTTAATCTGTCCTTGATATTCTCTGGAACTCTGCATTCAAACGGGTATATCTTTCCTTTTCTTCTTTGCTTTTTGTTTCTCTTCTTTTCACAGCTATTTGTGAGGCTTCCTCAGATAGCCATTTTGCTTTTTCGCATTTCTTTCTCTTGGGGATGATCTTGATCACTGCCTCCTGTTCAATGTCATGAACCTCTGTCCATAGTTCTTCAGGCACTCTATCAGATCTAATCCCTTGATCTATTTCTCACTCCACTGTATAATCATAAGGGATTTGATTGAGGTCATACCTGAATGATCTAGTGGTTTTCCCTATTTTCTTCCATTTAAATCTGAATTTGGCAATAAGGAGTTCATGATTTGAGTAACAGTCAGCTCCCTGGTTTTTTTTTGCTTACTTTATAGAGCTTCTCCATCTTTGACTGCAAAAAGTATAATCAATCTGATTTCGGTATTGACCATCTGGTGATGTCCAGGTGGGAGGAAAGTGAAAGTGAAGTCGCTCAGTTGTGTCCAGCTCTTTACGACCCAATGGACTGTAGCCTACCAGGCTCCTCAGTACATGGAATTTTCAAGGCAAGGTTACTAGAGTGGGTTGCCGTTTCTTTCTCCAGAGGATCTTCCTGACCCAGGGATCGAACCTGGCTCTCCCACATTGCAGGCAGGCACTTTACCATCTGAGACACCTAGGTGGAAGGAAATTGAAGTATAGTTGGTTTATAATATGTTAGTCTCAGATATATAGCACAGTGATTCACTTATTCATATATACAATATACTGTGTCTAAAGGAAAAAAAAAAAATCAGTCCTGTGAAGTGGGAGGTGTTGCATTGCTGAAGGGTTAATGAAATATCCTACCCTGTTCTGTGCAGCCAGTCCGCTGGGGATTTGGAGGTCAGAAAGTCAATTACCAATCCTGTTATAACCACATTCACCTGATTTTAGGGCCTTTCACCTTAGAGTTTTGCTTTCATTTCCTACTAGATCAGGAAAATATGGGGAGTGAAGAGGTCTGTTGTACTTTTTAAACCTTCTGTGTGGGAGTTCATGTACACCCATGATGATTCATGTCAATGTATGCCAAAACCAATACAGTACTGTAAAGTAAAATAAAGTGAAAAAAAAAAAAACCTTCTGTATGCATAATCTTGACTAAAATTAAAATTCAGTTAATGAACAAAAAGAAAAGAGTGCTAGGTGGAACAGTGGGTTAGGAGTAAGTGAGTAGAGGCAGAGGGATCAGAGAATAGAGGTCACTGCAGTCATCTGTATGAGAGGGTAGGGAGGACCACGATGGGCAGCACAGAAGTGGGGATGGAAAAGGGATCTGCACAGTAGGGTTCATCCAGAACTTGTGGGTTTTTGATGATAGTCCCCCCAAGACATCTGACTCCCCAACTCTTATCTCTCAGCAATGTGGGAAATTATGGCAGGTACTAATATATAGCTCATCTATGGAAAGCTTGCAAACTTTCTTCACTGGAAGTCGATCTTGAAGTTAACACTTTAAGAGGTTGTGAGTGATCTTCCCTGAGGATGTTGATTAGAGTGGTCTCCCATACTTGCTGTTACTTCCAAAGTTACCACAAATCCAACACTCTGTGTTTCTTCCATAGTATCATGTAGGATTCTTGAACGTTTGGAAAACTGAGATGGCAGATTGATTTTGGTTTTCTTTTCGATCCATCATTTACACAGTTGCCATCAGTCTCATACACCACAAGCAGTGGTTTTTAAAGACCAGAGTTTCCATCCCTGGGTCTGGCCCTATATAGAGCAGAAGTCACACTGCTTTGAAGACTTGCCAAAGGTAAAATTCCTATAATAGAAATGGCCTGGCCCAATCATCAAGCATTTCTCAAGCTCTGAGAGCCATATGACACTTTGATCTGTCATCATAGCGTTGCTGATAAGTTTTCAGATTGAATATGCAAGTTTGCTAAGGAAGAGGCCATTCAGGTGTCTCTGCACATGTTTATGAGGTAGTGGTTTTCTAGTCAGTTCTCACCTCATGTGACCCACATAAGAAGCACTGTGCATGAGTGCTCAGTCATATTTGACTCTTTGCAACCCCATGGACTGTAGCCTGCCAGGCTCCTCTGTTCACGGGATTATCCAGACAAGAATACTGGAGTGGGTTGCCATTTCCCCCACCAGGGGATCTTCCCAACCCAAGGATCGAAACAGTGTCTCCTGCATTGACAGGCAGAATCTTTACCACTGAGCCACTTGGAAAGCCCATGAGAAGCACAAGTAAGAGTTAAACCAAATATTTCTTCATATGCGGACCATTGAACAGGGAGCCATATTCTCCTTATAGGGGAAACATCTGACTGTATTAATGATTTATAGATGTAGGATTTTTCTAACCAGGCAACATTCCTAGGTGCGCAGTATTGCCTTGGATATCCCTTGAAATCATGCCCAAACACCCACTGAGTTTGATTTTGTGGTTCTGTTTTTATTTTTCCATCCCCATCACTTTCTAGGACCAAGTACACTCAGCTCTCAAAGATGCTCATGATCCACACAGGAGGTGGGCCAGTATCCTGACCAGAGTCTTTTCCTTTCCTGTCCCCTTGCATATCCAGCTTTCTGCAAAGTCTGCAGTGGAGAGATTTAGGAAGTGTATTGAAGTCATCTGCTGAATCAACAAATGTTTAAGAAAGATCTACTCCATGCAGGTACTTCTCTGGGCTCTGCAACATGAAGATCTGAAAATGACAGAGCTCCTTCCCCAGGTAGCTTACTTTCTAGTGGTGGGAGAGAGACGTAAGCAGGTAACCAAATGCTATATAATGTAATTATATATGAGGTAACGATAAGCACTATGAAGAAATAAGGGCATAGATAGTTGTGATTTTAGCTGTCTCTGAAGACTTGACTTTTGGGCTGAAATTTGAATGAAGTTGGAAGATGAACTATACTGGAAAGAATATTTCAGGCAGAGCACAAAACACCCCACTATGACTGGAAGTGTTCCTTGAGATGGAGTGTCGACTAGGAAGGTCCAATTGGGATCTGAAAAAGAATCTGAAAAAACTCTTCCTGTGGAGAGAACAGATAATATGGCAGAAGTGGAAGTAGGGAGGCCATGTAGGGTTACTTCACTTTTGTCAAGGTAAGATATAAGATGAAAAGAATATTGGATTTTTTTTTTTTTGATATCTTTTTGAAGGTGAAGATAACAGGATTAGTAGTGAATTCAATGTACAGCACAAGGGAAAGTGGTCATAAGATTTACTATGGAATTTTGTCTTGAGCTCCTGGTTGATTATGGGTGCTGTGCTGTGCTTAGTCTTAGTCTCTCAGTCATGTCCGACTCTTTGTGATCCCATGGACTGTAACCCTCCAGGCTCCTCTGTCCTTGGGGATTCTCCAGGCAAGGATACTGGAGTGGGTTGCCATGCCTTCCTCCAGGGGATATTCCCAAACCAGAGATTGAACCCAGGTCTCCCGCATTGCAGGCTGATTCTTTACCAGTTGAGCTATCAGGGAAGCCCAGTTGATTGTGGGTATCATTTACTAAAAAAGGAAGACAGGGAGGCCAGGTACTATTGAGGGAGGGAATTGGGATGTTTGTTAGAATCCAGATGGAGAGGGCAAGCAGGCAGTTTGATATAGACTTTGTGGTGAAGAGTGAGATCATGAACAGATCAATAAATTGTAGAGTTGTCAGAATATATCTGATATTAAAAGTCACAGTGGATGCAAACACTTCAGGGAGATGATGTAGACAGAGAAAGAATAAGGTCCAAGGTTTAAACCCTGGGGCACTCTTAGCTCAGGGACCTGGATGAGGAAGAAAAGTCAAGAAAGGAGATGTAGAAGGAGCTGCAGAAGGAGGCTATCCTGAGATTTGATTCATCCATGTTAAAGAGGAATTAGTATTATCTGATATTAAAAGTCACAGTGGATGCAAACACTTCAGGGAGACGATGTAAACAGAAAGAATAAGGTCCAAGGTTTAAGCCCTGGGGCAGTCTTAGCTCAGGGGCCTGGATGAGGAAGAAAAGTCAAGAAAGGAGATGTAGAAGGAGCTGCAGAAGGAGGCTAATAAATGCCAAAGCATGGCATGAATCTGGAATAAGATTCTAAGGAAGGTGAAAGACCAGAAGAATTTCATAAATGGAAAATATGTTATGAATATTTTAAAAAAGGATTTAAAAAGTTTTGTTGACAGAGTCTAGCTGTTGATGGCATATGGCATAATATTAGAAGGTGAAGGAGAGAAAGCAAAATGTCTCAATTCCTATTTTACTGCCATGCTTTTGTTCAAAAAGCAAAGTGTACAAAATGGAAAGTGGAAACAGCATGGTTAAGAGGAAGGAGAGTCAATCTAAACAAGGCTCAGAGCAAGACAAATGAGGGCTCAGCAACTGATTATCAGTAGGATCATGAAACCACTATTGTAAATCTGAGCGGTGGAAGGTTTCCAGAAGATGCCAATAAATTTCTGCTGAAAAGTCACCTGATAGTCTCATAGGCATTCCCTTATATGTAATGTGTTGCTTTTCCTTTGCTGCTTTTAATATTCCTCCCTTATCTTTAATTTTTGCAATTCTAATTACAGTATGTCTTGGTGTTTTCTCTTTGAGTTTATCCTGTTTAGATCTCTGTGTGATTCTTGAACCTGGATGTTTGTTTCCTTCCCCAAGTTAGGAAAGTTTTCAGCTATTATACCTTTAAGTATGTTTACTGCCCCTTTCTCTCTCTCTTCTGCTTCTGGGACCCCTATAACTTGATGATATCCTGGCAGTCTCTTAAACTGTCCTCATTTTTTTTCCTGTTCAGTTCCAGTGATTTCCATTACTCTGTCTTCCAACTCACTGATCCATTTCTTTGTATCATTTAACCTATGGTTGGTTATGGTTCTCTGTATCATTTAATCTATGGACTTCCCTAGTGGCTCAGATGGTAAAAAAAAATCTACCTGTAATACAGGAGACCTGGATTTGATCCCTGGGTCAGGAAGATCCCATGGAGAAGGGACTGGCTACCCACTCCAATATTCTTGCCTGGAGGATTCCATGGACAGAGGAACCTGGGGGGCTACAGTCCATGGGGTTGCAAAGAGTCGGACACAACTTAGTGACTGAACAACAATGACAACAAAGTGCATTAAAATTTTTTGTTACTGTATTCTTCATCTCTGCTTTTGCTTTTTGTTTCCTCTTTTTAAAAAGCTTATAGCTTCTCACTCAGTTCATCCACTCTTCTCCCAAGTTCTTTGATCTTTACAACCATTGCCTTGAATTCTTTGTTGGGTGGGTTGTCTCCCTCTCCACTTCACTTAGTTCTTCTTCTGGAATTTTATCTAGTTCTCTCATTTGAAACACGTTACTCTATCACTTCATTTTGCCCAATTTGCTGTTTTTAGTTCTGTGTATCTAGTAGTTTGGTTATGTTTCCTGATGTTAAAGAAGTAGCCTTTTGTAGGAGACATGCTGTTTTCTAGGAGTGCCCCCTCAGTGGGCTGTGTGGGTCCTACTGTTGTGGCAGATTGACTGCTGTGGATGGTCTGGCAGATATGGCTTTACTTATCCAGTTGGTCGCCAATCCTTGCCTAATGTGGAGGCTTCCAGCTCTGGTTGGTGGGGTCAGGTCACACAACTGGCTGTGGAATCCCAGGTGGTCCTGGATCTAGTGCTGGCCTGCTGGTTTACAGAACTGGTCTGTGGGTTGGCTGGTTACAGGGCCAGGGTTCCAAGATCTAGTGTNCCAATCCTTGCCTAATGTGGAGGCTTCCAGCTCTGGTTGGTGGGGTCAGGTCACACAACTGGCTGTGGAATCCCAGGTGGTCCTGGATCTAGTGCTGGCCTGCTGGTTTACAGAACTGGTCTGTGGATTGGCTGGTTACAGGGCCAGGGTTCCAAGATCTAGTGTTGGCCTGCTGGCGAGTGGGATTGTTTGCTGACACGGCTGGTTGTGGCTCCCATTGTATCCTATAAAGCTGGTGCTGGCCTGTTGGTGAGAGGAGCTGGCTCCCCAGGCAGCTGGCTGAGGAATCCAAGGAGTCCAAGGTGGTGGTGGTCTGATGGTGGTTGGAGTCAGCTCCCAGGATCTCTGGCTGCAGGGCCTGGGAGTCCTGGGGCTAATGTCTGTGAACTTGTGTGGGGGGCAGTGTCCTGAGCTCTCTGGTGGACAGGCCTGTGTCCTAAGGAGTTTATGTGCTCCGGGAACTTTAAGGCAGCAGGCCTGCTGGTAGGTGAGGCTGTGTCCCTGCCCAGTTCATTGCTTGGCCTGAGTATCTTAGCACTGCTATCAACAGGCTGGTGGGCAGGGATAAGTCCTGGTGCAACTAAGCTAGAGGGAGGATTCCACATGGCATTTGCCAGTGCCAGTGTCCACGTGGTAGAACAGGCTCCCAAGACAGCGGCCAACAGTGTCTGTGTCTCCTGAGCTGCAGTTGCCTCCTGCCCCCAGGAGACCTTCCAAGATCAGCAGGCAAGTCTGACCCAGGATCCTTTCTAATCACTGCTTCTGTCCATGATTGTGTGAGATTTTGTGTGCATTTTTTGAGTGGAGTCTCTATTTTCCCCAACGCTCTGGGTCTCCTAATAAATTTTGCTAGCCTTCAAAGCCGAATGTTCTGGGGGCTCATCTTCTAGGTGCAGGATCTCAGGCTGGGAAGTCTGATATGGGTCTCAGACCCATTGCTCCTTGGGGAGAACCTCTGCAATTTTAATTATCCTCCCATTTGTGAGTCACCCACCTTGGGGTACAGTTCTTGACTATACTGCATCTCTGCCCCTCTTACCCATCTCATTGTGGTTTCTTCTTTACACCTTCAGTTGCAGAAGATATTTTCTGCTACACTCAAGTCTTTCTTATCATTAGTTGCTCTATAAGTAGTTGTAATTTTGGTGTGTTTGTGGGAAGAAGTGAACTCAGGGTAGTCCTGCTCTTCCCTCTTCCCTCTAATCCTGAATAGTCTTTTAAAATTAAGATATGTACATTGTGTTTTAACACATAATGCTATTACATACATAATAGACTGCAGTACAGTGTAAGCAAGGGGCTTCCCTGGTGGCTCAGACAGTAAAGAATCTGCCTTCAATGTAGGAGACTTGGGTTCGATCCCTGGGTTGGGAAGATCCCTTGGAGAAGGGAATGGCAACTCACTCTGGTATTCTCACCTATGGACAGAGGAGCCTGATGGGCTACAGTCCATGGGGTCACAAACAGTTGGACATGATTGAATGAGAAACACTTTCACTTTTGTAAGTCAGTTAAGTTCAGTTGCTCAGTCATGTCCACCTCTTTTTGACTCCATAGACTGAAACATGGCAGGCCTCCCTGTCCATCACCAACTCCCGGAGTTTACTCAAATTCATGTCCATTGAGTTGGTGATGTCATCCAACCATCTCATCCTTTGTCATCCCCTTCTCTCACTTTCAATCTTTCCCAGCATCAGAGTCTTTTCCAATGAGTCAGTTCTTTGCATCAAGTGGCCAAAGTATTGGAATTTCAGCTTCAACATCAGTTCTTCTGATGAACACTCAGAACTAATCTCCTTTAGGATGGACTGGTTGGATCTCCTTGCAGTCCAAGGGATTCTCAAGAGTCTTCTCCAACACCACAATTCAAAAGTATCAATACTTCAGCACTCAGCTTTCTTCATAGTCCAACTCTCACATCCATACATGACTACTGGAAAAACCATAGCCTTAACTAGATGGACATTTGTTGGCAAAGTAATGTCTCTGCTTTTTTAACAAGCTGTTTAGGTTGGTCATAACTTTTCTTCCAAGGAGCAAGCATCTTTTAATTTCACTTTCATAGTATAAATATAACTTTTATATGCACTGAGAAAACAAAAAATCCATATGACTCACTTTATTGTGCTGGTGTGGAACACAACATCACTGTCTCTATAGTATCCTGTATGTAACATGGTCAGGAAGCAACAGTTAGAACCGGACATGGAACAACAGACTGGTTCCAAATAGGAAAAGGAGTATATCAAGGCTGTATGTTGTCACCCTGCTTATTTAACTTATATGCAGATTACATCATGAGAAACGCTGGGCTGGATAAAGCACAAGCTGGAGTCAAGACTGCCAGGAGAAATATCAATAACCTCAGATATGTAGATGACACCACCCTTATAGCAGAAAGTGAAAAAGAACTAAAGAGCCTCTTGATGAAAGCGAAAGAAGAGAATGAAAA
>SJYX01005315.1:84029-99711 GCA_006410675.1 Oreotragus oreotragus
GACTGATGTTGAAGCTGAAACTCCAATATTTTGGCCACCTGATGTGGAGAGCTGACTCATTTGAAAAGACCCTGATGTTGGGAAAAATTGAAGGCAGGATCAGAAGGGGACAACAGAGAATTAGATGGCTGGATGGCATCACTGACTCGATGGACTTGGATCTGAGTGAACTCTGGGTGTTGGTTATGGACAGGGAGGCCTGGCACGCTGCAGTTCATGGAGTCGCAAAGAGTTGGACATGACTGAGTGACTGAACTGAACTGAATCTTACCCTATTAAGCCCTTACAGTTTATGACCTCATTTAATCTTAATTACCTCCTAAGGGCTCTGTCTCCACATACAATCACAATGAGGGTTAAAGCTTCAACATATGAATTGTGGGAGTGTACAAGTCTGTCCATAGCATATAATATTATGCTTCCAACATTTAAAAGAAAAGTATGAATCCAGCTAAGGGGTCAGCATCTATAAAGGTTCTCAGGTAAAATACTGAAGACAGTTGCATGTGGCTAAGGCAGTAATTTCTACCTATTTTATTATAAAATGCAAAATACTCTGAGATGTATCACATACGGTAATGGCTAATCAGTTATACCTCAGTGTTGAGCAAGGAACATGCTCCTCACTGGCAGCTGGACTTGCAGAGGGCCTCCCCTAAGAGCTGTAAACTTTGGGAAATAAAGTGGCCTGCAGGCAGGGAGGGCTCTCTGCCTTCTGATCTTCTGTTGCACTCCTTTTGCCCCCGCCACCTGCCCCACCATCCATGAGCCAGACTGGAAGCCAGTTGGTGCAGCTGTCTGGGTCACCCTCCAGATCCTAGGGAGCAGATCCCAGGGAAAGATGATGGAGAGCTGCTTGGGAGGAGAAAATGGAGGAAACTCAGCACAATGAATGAATCCTCATCTGTAAATCCTATTTCTAGAAGTAGATTCAAAACTTGTCAGAAGCTTTAACAGAGGCCAAACACTGGTGGCTTAAGTGAGAAAGAGGCTGTGTTTCTCTTTTAAAATGGACACTGGTAGGTGATCAGTTGGGTGGATGTGGCCATTCTGAGAAGTCACTCAGATCCTTGCTCTCCTGTTGCTTCTGTTCCCTTGCAGCCCATCTTCATCATCAGAGCCTAAGCTCTGCCCCCTTTCCATTCCTGCCCTAAAGAGAAGGGGAAGAGGAACAGAGGCCAACCGACTTCCTTTCCAGGGACTGCTCTGGAAGTTGCACACGTGTACCCTGCTTACACTCTGTGGTGCCACATGGGTTATATGGCCACACATCGCTGAAAATACAGGTGGGACTGTGGTTTGTGACTGGTGGCTATTGGATGGTTCTGTTCCTGAAAGAATCAGGGGAAGGATGGATACCCAAGGACAGTTAGCACTCTCCTCTTCGTCCTTTGCTCATTTATTCTCCCACATGGCACCTGGCTTGCTGGTAAAGTGGATACCTGTAAAGGACTGAGATTACAGTGGGACTGGTCTGGCACCCTCTGGACCCAGATCCAAGCTCTGCTAACTACTGGTGTTGTTAGTGTCTATGAGATATTCCTAGTGTCATGCAGCTGGGGGAAGACTCAAGTGTGGTTAAGAGATGGCTGAATTATGATCACTGTACGTGAGATGAAAGAAGAGGATGAGGAGGGTTGGAATTAGCCACAAGGAGAGTGGACAAGGAGGATGAAAAGGGTCCACCCATCACTGGGAGTGCACTCTGCTCCCACAGTAGAGCNCACTGTACGTGAGATGAAAGAAGAGGATGAGGAGGGTTGGAATTAGCCACAAGGAGAGTGGACAAGGAGGATGAAAAGGGTCCACCCATCACTGGGAGTGCACTCTGCTCCCACAGTAGAGCGTTGGAGTCTGGTGTGCGTTCATTCAGGTGTGCGTTCATGCCTTCAGGTGGGGAGACAGGCTGGGATGGTGGGTCCACCTGGGAACACGGTTTTCACATCTTCCTGCTCCATGGCCCTCCACACAGAGGCCTGCACCTCCTGCTGGCTGCCCCCTGGGGTTGTTGTTCAGTTGCTAAGTCATGCTCCCCTACTCTTTGTGACCCCATAGACTACAGCATGCTAGGCTTCCCTGTTCTTCACTATCTCCTGGAGTTTGCTGAAACTCATGTCCATTGAGTTGGTGATGCCATCCAACCATCTCATCCTCTGTTTCCCCTTTCTCCTCCTGCTTTCAGTCTTTCCCAGCATCAGGGTGTTTTCCAATGAGTCAGCTCTTCACATTATGTAGTCGAAGTACTGGAGCTTCAACTTCAGCATCAGTCCTTCCAATGAATTCAGTTCAGTTCAGTCTCTCAGTTGTGTCCAGCTCTTTCCGACCCCATGGACTGCAGCATGCCAGGCCTCCTTGTCCATCACCAACTCCCAGAGTTCATCCAAACTCATGTCCATTGAGTCGGTGATGCCATCCAACCATCTCATCCTCTGTTATCCCCTTCTCCTCCTGCCCTCAATCTTTCCCAGCATCAGGGTCTTTACAAATGAGTCAGTTCTTCGCATCAGGTGGCCAAAATATTGGAGTTTCAGCTTGAACGTCAGTCCTTCCAATGAACACCCAGGACTGATCTCCTTTATGATGGACTGGTTGGATCTCCTTGCAGTCCAAGGGACTCTCAAGAGTCTTCTCCAATACCACAGTTCAAAATCATCAATTCTTCGGTGCTCAGTTTTCTTTATAGTCCAACTCTCACATCCACACATGACTAGTGGAAAAACCATAGCCTTGACTAGACAGACCTTTGTTGGCAAAGTAATGTCACTGCTTTTTAATATGCTGTCTAGGTTGGTCATAACTTTCCTTCCAAGAAGTAAGCGTCTTTTAATTTCATGGCTGCAATCACCATCCACAGTGATTTTGAAGCCCCCCAAAATAAAGTCAGCCACTGTTTCCCCATTTATTTGCCATGAAATAATGGGACCAGACTCCATGATCTTAGTTTTCTGAATTCTGAGCTTTAAGCCAACTTTTTCACTCTCCACTTTCACTTTCATCAAGAAGCCCTTTAGTTCTTCTTCACTTTCTGCCATAAGGGTGGTGTCATCTGCATATCTGAAGTTATTGATATTTCTTCCGGCAATCTTGATTCCAGCTTATGCTTCATCCAGTCCAGCATTTCTCATGATGTACTCTGCATATAAGTTAAATAAGCAGGGTGACAATATACAGCCTTGACGTACTCCTTTTCCTATTTGGAACCAGACTGTTGTTCCATGTCCAGTTCTAATTGTTGCTTCCTGACCTGCATACAGATTTCTCAAGAGGCAGATTAGGTGGTCTGGTATTCCCATTTCTTTCAGAATTTTCCACGGTTTATTGTGATCCACAGAGTCAAAGTCTTTGGCATATTCAGAGTTTATTTCCTTTAGGATTGACTGATTTGATTTCCTTTCTTTCCAAGGGATTTTCAAGTCTTCTCCAGCATTACAATTCAAAAGCATCAATTCTTGGGCACTCAGTGTTCTTTAAGATCAACTTTTATACCTATACATGACTACTGGAAAATCCATAGCCTTGACTATATGGAACTTTGTAAGCAAAGTGATGTCTTTGCTTTTTAATACGCTGTCTAGGTTTGTCATAGCTTTCTTTCCAAGGAGCAAGCATCTTTAATATTTGGCTGCAGTCACCATCCACAGTGATTTTGAAGTCCAAGAAAATAAAATCTGTCACTGTTTCCACTTTTCCCCCTTCCATTTGCAATGAAGTGATAGAACCAGATGCCATGATGTTAGTTTGTTGAATGTTGAGTTTTAAGCCAGCTTTTTCACTCTTTCTTTCACCTTCATCAAGAGACTCTTTAGTTCCTCTTCACTTTTGCCATTAGAGTGATATTATCTACATTCTGAAATTGTTGATATTTCTCCTGGAAATCTTGAATTTTCAGCTTATGATTCGTCTAGTCTGGCATTTCACATGATGTACTCTGCATATAAGTTAAATAAATAGGGTGACAATATACAGCCTTGTTGTACTCCTTTTCCCCTTGGTAGAGGGTATCAAATGACCCTGAGTTTTGAGGCCTTGGGCTTGTTAGACTGGAAGCCAGGCGGAAAAGAGTAAGCTTCTTCCAGTCTATCTTTTCCTTTGATTCTAGGAGAACCTTCCCAGAGCTTGTGTGTAAACAGCATCTGGTGAAACAAAAATCTTTATTTGGACACAATGTCACTCTGAACCAGCTCACAGTTCTGGAATTAAGGAAAGCATGGTGCAACTCTCCGTGTCAGTTGTTCAGGCTTAGCTCCTGGGACCCCAGGGCTGGCTTGGGCTACCTGTCCTAGATGTGCCATGTGCTGAACTGGGTGTCCTGGAGGAGCTTAGGTCTGGGGCACTGGCGAGCTCAGTTGAACACATCAGCTTCTGGTCACACAGGTTGAGATGCCATCAGAGGTTGGATCTGGGAGCCTAGATTTCAAGAGAGGTGCCGAGCCAGGGATCCAGCTTTCAGCTCTGTCTCCCCACTTGCCATCTCTCTGCATCTCCGTCTTGACAGTCTCTCTGTCCTGAGGGCATGGCTTGCTGGCTCAGATCGCATGTGTGTTGGCAAAACCTTTCTATGGGCACTGTAGACCTTGGAGCAATGTGCTAGCAAAGAAAGGATGCAATTTACCCTTAGAGTGCCTGGTTTGGACAGACAGGAGGAAAGCCATGGTGGAGATTGCTTGTCCCACCTAGATTTTAAGCCAAAGTATAGATAGAGTCTGGAATGCTAGCAGTAACCCCTACCTGGCAACTGGGTTCTCAGGAATTCCCTGAGCCCACAGCCATAGGCTGAGTTAGAAACATGCCCTCGTGTGGCAAAGCCTACACTGGGGCCATAGGTCTTTGTAATCTTAGAAGCCTATGACCAAGTTTAACCTCAATTAAAATCCAAAACTGTCTGTCTGGTGGCAGCTCTGGAAGTGCCCTACCCACATCTTCCTCACAGTCTTGCACCAGAGAGCTAGCAAGCTCTGGAAATGGGCCTGCAGTTCCTGTCTCTGCCTCAAGATGGTACCAGGGAAATGGGCTTGAGGAATTGTATTGCTTCTACCCAGGCCTGGCAATGGACATAAGTTTGAGCAAGCTCCAGGAGCTGGTGATGGACAGGGAAGCCTGGCGTGTTGCAGTCCATGCAGTCCATGGGGTCATAAGGAGATGGACACGACCGAGTGACTGAACTGAACTGAGGCCTGACAGGGTCAGCATCGGAGATGGCCTTGGTCATAGCTGTGGTTACAGACTCTGGCCAGCCCAGCAGTGTTCACCCAGGGTGCTTTGACCTGACAGAATAAGAGCTATCATTTTTCTAAGTGTAGTCTGAGACCTGCAGCTTAGCTTATGTCTTTGAGATAAGGTAGTTAATTCTTCTGGTCCCATTTTATAGAAAGGCNTAGCTGTGGTTACAGACTCTGGCCAGCCCAGCAGTGTTCACCCAGGGTGCTTTGACCTGACAGAATAAGAGCTATCATTTTTCTAAGTGTAGTCTGAGACCTGCAGCTTAGCTTATGTCTTTGAGATAAGGTAGTTAATTCTTCTGGTCCCATTTTATAGAAAGGCAGACTGAGACTGACCAAGAGGTGTGGTCCAGGTACCTCAGCCAGTAACTGGTAGGAACAGCATCCAACTCAAGGTGTCTTTATGGCCAACTTCCTTCTAGTCGTCCAGGCAGTGTCCCAGGCACCAGAGCCCACAGGCACTGGATGAAGGCTCTGCATGAGCAGGGCTGGTTGCTGACTGCAATGTGCTGAGCTGAGGCATGTGTGCTTCTTTCAGAAGTGGCCCCCCATATACTAGACTCCATGTGGCCATGCAGAGCTTCCCTGGGAGACCAAGTCTCAGTGTATGGGCAGGCTTGTAGGACCCTTTGTAAGCCTAGATATAAAGTGGGTGTTAAAGAGACATGTCTTAGTCATACCCTCCTGTTAAAGGTGTTTCCAGGGAATGGAAGGAGGCATGGATGAGCTGTGTGATGCACAGTGAGTGGAGCAACATGCAAATGGTCATGTACTGATACCCTTTCCTGAGGGGTGAAGGATGGCCAGGCTTGAGTCAGGAGCAAAGGGGAGGGGCATAGAGAGGGACAGAATGAGGAAAGATGTGTGTGGACAAGAAACTGAAGTAGTTTGGTATTGCTGGGACATGATGCCTGACAGTGACCAAAGATGAAATATGGGCCCAGGTAGAGTACACAGTACACAGAGAGTTTTGAGCCCAGTGCTGAGAAGGTCATGCCCAAACCTAGGAGGAATGGAATTATTGGAGAGATTTTAACTAGGGGCAGGATCATACTTGGTTTAAATTTTAAATAAATCACCCTGTTAATCTCAAGTCCCAAGCCTTCCATAGATCCTCTCTGAAAATGCCAGCCTGGATTGAGACCTCCATTCCTAACTATTCATTTATCAGTGCCAGGTGCCCAGGATGTAACAGTTATAACTGTGATTTCTCTGCAGAAAAGTGGTAGAATTCTGAAAGGAGGGAATTAAGGGTTTCTTGTGCTTCTCTTAGATTCCTTTGGAATCTTATCTTCCACACACAGTAGGTGTTTAGTCGTTGACTAAAAACAGATACAGGGTGCTGTTTAAATGCACCATGCTGATGTACATTTTTCAAAAACCAATCCTGGGCAGCTGCAAAATCCTAAAATATAGCAGACGAAAAACAGGTAACTTAATTGGCTCCCAACCTGAGCTCCGTTTTTGCAATTAAATGTAAATTATGATTCATTCTGAGGACAATCAATTGCGCTACTTGCATGAACTTTTAATTTCATTATTAAAAGTCAAGATTTCTCTAATAAGTTTTCCATTAACTCAGAACTTGATTTGCAACTGCAGTCTTTCCAAGCCCACACAATCCTTAGTGTCCCTTTTGCTCTCTGGAATGTGAACAGTTGCATGTTTGCCTCTCTGCTCATGCCACCCTCAAGGCAAGGGCACTCCTATGTGGATGCACAGAGCATCAAGCCCTCTGCTGTTCCTGCCTCTGACCCTTCAGAGCTGGTGAAGACAAGATAATCATCAGTATTTTGAGCCTCAGTTTCTTCATCTGCTGAATGAGAAAAGTAATTAAATAAAATATAATAGATATGAAGATAAAATGCCTGGCTCTGGGCCTCACAAATAGTTGTTCAGTAGACATTTGTTTCTTTCCCATGTCCCTGACCGCTAGATGGACCCTTCAACATCAGTTGGCACATTGATGGCAATGGCACCCCACTCCAGTACTCTTGCCTGGAAAATCCCATGGGTGGAGGAGCCTGGTAGGCTGCAGTCCATGGGGTCGTGAAGAGTCTGACACGTCTGAGCGACTTCACTTTCCCTTTTCACTTTCATGTACTGGAGAAGGAAATGGCAACCCACTCAAGTGTTCTTGCCTGGAGAATACCAGGGATGGGGGAGCCTGGTAGGCTGCTGTCTATGGGGTCGCACAGAGTTGGACACGACTGAAGTGACTTATCAGCAGCAGCAGCAGTATTTTATGACCCACAAACCCGTAACTTAAAGATGCTTAGTCCTGTGGAGTAGTAAAGTGTGGGAATCACACACCACTTTCTGAGTGCCAGCTCATCTACCCAGAACAGGCTGCACATTCCTCCACCGACCTCAGAGTCAATTTCCTGGAATCTATTACCCAGTATATTATGATTTCTAAACACTCTAATGTTTGGGTTCATTTCTTGGGTGGTTTTGGTGTGCATGCATGCCATGTGCATGTTGACATTCTGCCTCTAGGAAAAGTCTGGGGTGCATACCAGAACCAGAAATGCCCTTTCCAGTAGCTTGTCTGTTGTATCAGATGCTTCCCAGCCTCTCATTTATTCCATCTGTTGGATCATACCATGTCAGCACTCTCTAGTCTGCAAAACTGTGAAACCTGTAAGTTTCTCACCAGAGAGATAGGTGAAAGACTTCGGCATCTTTGTAGAGCAAAAGTGACGTGAATGGAAAGTCCTTTTGAAAGCACTGCCTAAGCATTACTGTAGCAGAACCCAGCAGCCCAAGAAGATGGACTCTTCTCCTACTCTGCATCAGGCTCTTTGCTTCTGTGACTTTAAGTTCAACTACTTCTAACTCTCTTGGTGAAGGTAAAAGAAGAGAGTGAAAAAGCTGGCTAAAAATCCAGCATTAAAAAACTTAAAATCATGGCATCCGGTCCCATCACTTCATGGCAAATAGATGGAGAAAAAATGGAAACAGTGACAGAATTTATTTATTTTTATTTTTTGGCTTCAAAATCACTGTGGATGGTGACTACAGCCATGAAATAACCTAAATAGTTTATAAAAAAGTAGAGCCATCACCTTGCTGACAAAGGTCCATCTAGTCAAAGCTATGGTTTTTTTCAGTAGTCCTGTTCTGATGTGCTGCTGCTGCTGCTAAGTCACATTGGATAATAAAGAAAGCTTGCTGTGCCTTCTAAGTCTTCTAAGTCACCAGTCATGTTTGACTCTTCGTGACCCTATGGATTGTAGCCTGTCAGGTTCCTCTGTCCGTGGGATTCTCCAGGGCACATGTTGCTATGCCCTTCTCCAGGGGACCTTCCTGACCCAGGGATTGAATGCATTTCTACTGTGGCTCTCTCATTGTGGGCGGATTCTTTACTGCTGAGCCACCAGAGAAGCCCAAAGAAGGCTTAGCACTGAAGAACTGATGCTTTCGAACTATGGTGCTGGAGAAGACTCTTGAGAGTCCCTTGAACTTCAAGGAGGCCAAACCAGTCAATCCTAAAGGAAATTAGTCCTGAATATTCATTGGAAGGACTGATGCTGAAGCTGAAGTTCCAATACTTTGGCCACCTGATGCAAAGAGTTGACTCATTGGAAAAGACTCTGTTGCTGGGAAAGATTGAGGGCAGGAAGAGGAGGGGGTGATAGAGGATGACGTAGTTGGATGACATCGTTGACTCAAAGGACATGAGCTTGAGCAAACTCTGGGAGATAGTGAAGGACAGGGAAGCCTGGTGTGCTGCAGTCCATGGGGTCAAAAATAGCTGGACACAGCTTAGAGACTGAACAACAATGAACAGCTTCTAACCCTGAGACTCCTCAGAGACTCCTGACTTATGCTACCCTAGGCTCAAGTTTGCTGGGTGGCAGGCCAGATATTTTTAGTGGCAGAGACCTGGCTGACCATAGCTCTGCTATTCACTGGAGTCTGAGAGTGGCAATGCTCCTAGAAGCTTTAGTAGTGCTAATCACTCCTGATGACTGCATCAACCTTCTAAACACCAATAACTGAGAGGGCCTTAAAACTTTTTTTAACCAGTCATTGTTTACCGCGTGTTCCCAATTAGGATATGAAAAGATTCAGAGGTGTTGGGCAAAGAAGGTCATGGTCAGGATGTAGAGTGTGCCCTCCAACTGAACCCCTTCAGTGGTACTTGTGTAGCCAGCTGCTCATGTTTGAGTTTCTGGAAAGAAAGGCTGTAGTTGAAAAGCATGTAAAATCTCTGCACTGTATAAACCCCAGTGATGCTCCCTTTTTTCATATGGACACAAATGTTGTAATACTGGAAGTAATCTCTGTCCTTCAGGCAAACTTGGGAACCCCTTCTTTAGAGCTTCCCATGCCCTAAGGATGGCTGCAAGGCATGCAGCTTGAAGACCAGTCACTTTGCCAATTCTGCTCCCCAGAACAGGACCAGAGAGAAGACTTCTATTTCTTCTCAGGCCCAAACATTTCCTCTTAGTTCTCTGAGAATGAATATGTCTTCCATATGTTTGTCTTCCTCCCCTAGCCTAAGCCCCCAGATATTGAATACCTTCAGGCACCTAATCAATACTTCCATTTCACTTCCCTGGACACTATAAGATAGGTACGTGCCAGAAGCTCAGGTGCCTTCAAAGTTGTTGCTGTTGTTCAGTTGCTAAGTTGTATCCAACTCTTTGTGACCCCATGGATTGTAGCACACCAGACCTCCCTATCCCCCAGCACCTCAGAGTTTGCCCGAGTTCTTGTCCATTGAAGTGGTGATGCCATCCAACCATTTCAGCCTTCAAGTCAGTCAAGCAAATAACATATGTATATAAAGTTTGCAGACAATCTGATTAAACATATAGTAGTGAGACCTCTTCCCCCACAAACTGTTCTTATTTTTACCTAAAAGGTATTAACATTTTAAAAATTGCTGTGTCAGCTAAANTCTTGGGTGGTTTTGGTATGCATGCATGCCATGTGCATGTTGACATTCTGCCTCTAGGAAAAGTCTGGGATGCATACCAGAACCAGAAATACCCTTTCCAGTACCTTGCCTGTTGTATCAGATGCTTCCCAGCCCCTCATTTATTCCAACTGTTGGACCATACCATGTCAGCACTCTCTAGTCTGCACAACTGTAAAACCTGTAAGTTCCTCACCAGAGAGATAGGTGGAAGACTTCGGCATTTTTGTAGAGCAAAAGTGACATGAATGGAAAGTCCCTTTGAAAGCACTGCCTGAGCATTACTGCAGCAGAACCCAGCAGCCCAAGAATATGGACTCTTTTCCTCCTCTGCATCAGGCTCTTTGCTTCTGTGACTTTAAGTTCAACTACTTCTAACCCTCTTGGTGAAGGTAAAAAAAGAGAATGAAAAAGCTGGCTAAAAATCCAGCATTAAAAAACCTAAAATCATGGCATCCGGTCCCATCACTTCATGGCAAATAGATGGAGAAAAAATGGAAACAGTGACAGACTTTATTTATTTTTATTTTTTGGCTTCAAAAATCACTGTGGATGGTGACTACAGCCATGAAATAACCTAAATAGTTTATAAAAAAGTAGAGCCATCCATCACCTTGCTGACAAAGGTCCATCTAGTCAAAGCTATGGTTTTTTCAGCAGTCCTGTTCTGATGTGCTGCTGCTGCTGCTAAGTCACATTGGATAATAAAGAAAGCTTGCTGTGCCTTCTAAGTCTTCTAAGTCACCAGTCATGTTTGACTCTTCGTGACCCTATGGATTGTAGCCTGTCAGGTTCCTCTGTCCGTGGGATTCTCCAGGGCACATGTTGCTATGCCCTTCTCCAGGGGACCTTCCTGACCCAGGGATTGAATGCATTTCTACTGTGGCTCTCTCATTGTGGGCGGATTCTTTACTGCTGAGCCACCAGAGAAGCCCAAAGAAGGCTTAGCACTGAAGAACTGATGCTTTCGAACTATGGTGCTGGAGAAGACTCTTGAGAGTCCCTTGAACTTCAAGGAGGCCAAACCAGTCAATCCTAAAGGAAATTAGTCCTGAATATTCATTGGAAGGACTGATGCTGAAGCTGAAGTTCCAATACTTTGGCCACCTGATGCAAAGAGTTGACTCATTGGAAAAGACTCTGTTGCTGGGAAAGATTGAGGGCAGGAAGAGGAGGGGGTGATAGAGGATGACGTAGTTGGATGACATCGTTGACTCAAAGGACATGAGCTTGAGCAAACTCTGGGAGATAGTGAAGGACAGGGAAGCCTGGTGTGCTGCAGTCCATGGGGTCAAAAATAGCTGGACACAGCTTAGAGACTGAACAACAATGAACAGCTTCTAACCCTGAGACTCCTCAGAGACTCCTGACTTATGCTACCCTAGGCTCAAGTTTGCTGGGTGGCAGGCCAGATATTTTTAGTGGCAGAGACCTGGCTGACCATAGCTCTGCTATTCACTGGAGTCTGAGAGTGGCAATGCTCCTAGAAGCTTTAGTAGTGCTAATCACTCGTGATGACTGCATCAACCTTCTAAACACCAATAACTGAGAGGGCCTTAAAACTTTTTTTAACCAGTCATTGTTTACCGCGTGTTCCCAATTAGGATATGAAAAGATTCAGAGGTGTTGGGCAAAGAAGGTCATGGTCAGGATGTAGAGTGTGCCCTCCAACTGAACCCCTTCAGTGGTACTTGTGTAGCCAGCTGCTCATGTTTGAGTTTCTGGAAAGAAAGGCTGTAGTTGAAAAGCATGTAAAATCTCTGCACTGTATAAACCCCAGTGATGCTCCCTTTTTTCATATGGACACAAATGTTGTAATACTGGAAGTAATCTCTGTCCTTCAGGCAAACTTGGGAACCCCTTCTTTAGAGCTTCCCATGCCCTAAGGATGGCTGCAAGGCATGCAGCTTGAAGACCAGTCACTTTGCCAATTCTGCTCCCCAGAACAGGACCAGAGAGAAGACTTCTATTTCTTCTCAGGCCCAAACATTTCCTCTTAGTTCTCTGAGAATGAATATGTCTTCCATATGTTTGTCTTCCTCCCCTAGCCTAAGCCCCCAGATATTGAATACCTTCAGGCACCTAATCAATACTTCCATTTCACTTCCCTGGACACTATAAGATAGGTACGTGCCAGAAGCTCAGGTGCCTTCAAAGTTGTTGCTGTTGTTCAGTTGCTAAGTTGTATCCAACTCTTTGTGACCCCATGGATTGTAGCACACCAGACCTCCCTATCCCCCAGCACCTCAGAGTCTGCCCAAGTTCTTGTCCATTGAAGTGGTGATGCCATCTAACCATTTCAGCCTTCAAGTCAGTCAAGCAAATAACATATGTATATAAAGTTTGCAGACAATCTGATAAAACAGATAGTAGTGAGACCTCTTCCCCCACAAACTGTTCTTATTTTTACCTAAAAGGTATTAATATTTTAAAAATTGCTGTGTCAGCTAAACATCTCTTTGGGTACCATTCAGCTGATTGGCCCTCACTCAAGCAATCTGCTTTTACTTCTAATAAAGTTATTCCTGGATCCTCCCAGTGGATCTTGTCTCCTTTTGGGAAGCCCATCTCTTCCATATGACATGTAGCAATCACATCAGTATAGGACAGCATTCCAGGTCAATGTCCACCAGTAGTATTGAGGGTGGAGTTGCCATCTCATTCCATTACATACCCTGTTTCCTCTTAAGGGTGGTACCACAATTCTCTCCTTACTTTATCTCAGCTTTTGAAAATCTCATCCTCATGCTCTACTCTTTCACCAGCCAGTCACAGCTCATTCCTTTGCATGCAGGGCTTGGCCTCAGTTTCTACCAAAACTGTTTTTCAAAGGATGTCAGTGAGTCTCTTATTCCCAACCCATTGTCCCTCCTACACTGGCTGATGCTCACCTGTCTTCCAGGCAGTCCTCTCCTGCTTGCACACCTGAATCCCATGTTCTCTGGCCTCTGGCTCCTCTGGTCACTCCCTTGCTAGCTCTGCCCCAGAGGCTGTTCCCATAGATGTCTTTAGACAGATGTTTTCCCCATGACTTCATCACCAATTTGGGCAAGAGGGCCTGAAAGGAGCAAGTTGGTGAGCCCTGAACATTGTGGGGTGGGTCCAGGCAAAGGCATTATTGAAAACAGTTCTGGACATGAAAATGAACTAGGAGATTCAAAATTTATTTCAAGGATAACTGTTGTATTAGATTGTACTTTTCCACCCAACAGGCTTGGGGGAGAATGGATAAATGTATATATGGCTGAGTCCCATCAAAAAAGCAAGAGAGTTCCAGAAAAACATTTATTTTTGCTTTATTGACTATGCCAAAGCCTTTGACTGTGTGGATCACAACAAACTGTGGAAAATTCTGAAAGAGATGGGAATTCCAGACCAGCTGACCTGCCTCTTGAGAAACCTGTATGCAGGTCAGGAAGCAACAGTTAAAACTGGACATGGAACAACAGACTGGTTCCAAATAGGAAAAGGAGTACGTCAAGGCTGTATGTTGTCACCCTGTTTATTTAATCTTTATTCAGAGTACATCATGAGAAACACTGGGCTGGATGAAGCAAAAGCTGGAGTCAAGATTGCTGGGAGAAATATCAGTAACCTCAGATATGCAGATGACACCACCCTTATGTCAGAAAGCAAAAAAGAACTAAAGAGCCTCCTGATGGAAGTGAAAGAGGAGAGTGAAAACGTCGGCTTAAAACTCAACATTCAGAAAACTATCATGGCATCTGGTCTCATCATTTCATGGCAAATAGATGGGAAAGCAGTGGAAACAATGACAGACTTTATTTCGGGGGGCTTCAAAATCACTGCAGATGGTGACTGCAGCCATGAAATTAAGACACTTGTTCCTTGGAAGAGAAGTTATCACCAACCTAGATAGCATATTAAAAAGCAGAGGTATTACTTTGCCAACAAATCTAGTCAAGGCTATGGTTTTTCCAGTGGTCATGCATGGATGTGAGAGTTGGACTATCTACATGGCTGAGTGCCGGAGAATTGATGTTTTGAACTGTGGTGCTGGAGAAGACTCTTGAGAGTCCCTTGGACTGCAAGGAGATCCGACCAGTCCATCCTAAAGGAAATCAGTCCTGGGTGTTCATTGGAAGGACTGATGTTGAAGCTGAAACTCCAATACTTGGGCCACCTGGTGCAAAGAACTGACTCATTGGAAAAGACCCTGATGCTGGGAAAGATTAAAGGCAGGAAGAGAAGGGGATGACAGAGATGAAATGGTTGGATGGCATCACTGATTCAGTGGAAATGCGTTTGAGTGCCGGGAGCCAGCATGGGGAATCCCGCCGGTGGCAAAGGTCATGAGGAAGGGAGCCTGACAAAACGCAAAGGCAGGATCAGGCCTCAGGCCCCCCTCCCTGGACTTTCTCGAGCATCTACCCCCAGAACCAAAATCTGTCTGTTTTACTATATTATGCCTTTCACCAACTCCTCTGACATTAACAGGGGGCTATCCCCCACCACCTTTTTCTGGAAAAAGTTACCTTAGAGCTCCAGCTAACAGTCTTCTGCATATAAAAGGTGTGTCTCAGCTCAAACCCCTCTGGTAGCTTTCTACCTTGCCTGACAGGTCTGTCCGGACCTTTTACAGGTCTGTCTGGACCTTTTACAACTGCGCATGTGATTGCTCACAGCCTCCCTACCGCGAGAGGACAGGAAGCTTAAAATATCCTAGGAATGTAGGGGCTTCCGAGGAGTCAAAACCATTAGAATAGGACTGATTAAGGGTTTCATTTGTTGAGACAATACTTGCTGCCAAATTTTCATATGTTTTATCTGTTGATATAGTTGGTATGTAGTAGCCCTGGTATTAGCAACATTAGATCTTCGAGTTAAGTACCTTCTTTGTTATAACCCACTGCACCTTTGTTCTACAGGGATGTAACTTTATTTAGTGCTTTGAGGGTGATGCAGATTAAAGAAAAACACTTCAGGGGAAATGAGATTAACATTCATTAAGGAAGAGAGCCATAAAGTGTTAACAGGCCTCTTGGCCAGAAGATAATGTAAATCACCTGAAACCTTTTGTATATGGAAAGATATGCAGAAAGAAAGCCTGGTATCAATAAAGGTCAGGACTGCTGCCCCTGCATGACTTTGTATCTTCCATTAAAATAAAGTTATGGGGTTTTTACACAAGCTTGGCCTCCCCCGTGTCTACTCTTTCTCTCTTTCTCTCTCTCCCTCCCTCTCTTTTTCAGGCTGATCCCTTGGAACACAGTGGCTTTCCATGTCTACTTATTTGCCTGGGCTTCTAAGACCCACGTAAGAGGGAGGCCAAGGCGGGGCGTCCTCCACTATTAAAGTGGGCGCCTGTGGCCTAACGTAGACGGTGCAAGTTTCTTGTCTTGAGACTTTATTAGCTTTCCGTGTAAACCAAGGAATATCAGTTTCTTTTCTCCTCTATTTTTTCACTACATTATTTTCTTTTAATCTCTCTTTAAATTTCTAATTGATCTCTCTTTAATCGCTGACTCTGTCCCCGCTTTGAATTCCCTGGATCCACTGGGGCTGGATCCCGGCA